>JARCFY010000016.1:70550027-70849328 GCA_029233225.1 Lepidodactylus listeri | reverse complement strand
GGGCTGCATTACAGTCCTGTAAATGCGTCTGGTCAGGGATATTAAGGACCCTGCAGTCTGTTGGACGTAGACACCCTTTAGACTATCCCAGGCCGCTTTTGCGTTGTCACATTGGGACACATACAGCAACTGGTCATCTGCTATACTGAGGACAATAGTAGCCAAGGCCTTCTGGTCTTTAGCAACATCCTCAGCCGTCGGAGCCTGTGGGGGAGCATCAACATAATTCCCACTGCCTCCCTCTTTAGATAGTGCTCCATACGAAGCGACCAGGTCGCATAATTATCAGAGTTCAGTTTATCAACTAGCACTGCAGCCAGTGCTTGAGCCATGATACACTCACGTTCAGGAGCTTTTCCCCGCTGGTCACCGGTCTCTGCTTCCTCTGACTCTGATACCTCGCCTCCTCCACTAGACTGTGTTTCTGACTCTGTATCACTCACAGCAGCTGTAGACATCCACAAAACACCAACTCAGGAGCTCTTCTCACCAACACTGGTAGAACCTCCTCAGCTCAGCACAACACCATCCACCTTGACTTTTGCTCAGCGGACCAGGCTGGGCCCATAACCCTGTTGTTGCAGATAGGATGGTGTATATATACAGAATGTCCAGAACGCCGTGATGAAGTAGAGTATATACAAGGATTTATTTACAGCTATATACACAGTCTTATATTGCACTTGCCAGACAGTTGGACAAAGTGCTTCGCAAGGCAAGGGGATACCAATACTGGCACACTCAGGCATATACAGAGTTCATTATATGCTGTCATACAGCCAATCAGCAAGAAGTGCTGATTCATCTTGCACCTCCTCTGGCTGATGCAATCTGGCTGTCAGGTGACCTATCTAGCTGTCACCTAGATCCCCATGATCTATCTGACTCACTTGCTATCTTGCCTGCATACTTGGTCTCCATATGCCGACATTGGAGATTTATGTATGTGGGGGTCTCAGTTCAAATCAGGACCATGGTGTGCTGGGGGAGGATGCTTAAGCTTTTCCCAAACACCATTTCCTAACCTGAAATGTCCCTCAGGATCTGCTGTTTGTCCCTCTGGGAAAACTTATGTGTAGCCCATTTCCTCAGCAAGGCAAAGAACAGCTCTTCAAGGCTATCTCAGGTTGGCAAAATGGCACAGCAGGGTGTGAGGCTTCTGAGCTGACACTATCAGACCAGACCTTTGTTGAAAGCAAAGTTCTTTATTTCCAATAATGGTTCAGGTTCTCGATGTTTGTTAGAGATACATGACAGCAAGTAACAGGGATTAATATACCTTCAGTCACAGTTGAATATAGGTACTGGACCAATCAGAATGAATACAAAGAAGCGGGAAAAGGTGGCAACCATTTGGTTCTCACAGGAGAGGTGGGAAAGTAATAAAAATTCCCTTCCTGCCCTGTGTGACCCAAATGTGTGAACGATAGGCTAAATATTTGGTTAGAAACAATCCAAGAGTCCCCAATGTTATAACAGCAAGATAAAATACTTCGAGCCTCAAAGGCGGAGGGGGGAGTGGATGGATGCAATAGTCCCAGTTGTTTATGTGATGTTCAGGAATGCGACAAGCCACCCTCCCGGGGAGAAGACAGTTACATTTAGCAGAGCAGATAATATACTTCAAGGCAAGCAGTAAATAACACAAGGCTACAATGTAGATCACAGAACTAGAAAACAAGCACACTATTGTCAGATCCTGACACAGGGAAGGCTTAAACCTCTTCTGAGCTCCTCCCCACTCTGAATCTGGTCCTGCATGACTGAGAATCTAGGTTTCAAGAGGGATCTCCCAGCAGGTGTCTGTTTGAGAGGCCCCAGAGTGGGTGCATAAACAGTGTAAAATGTAGTTAGGCCCTATGTGGCTTGGGACCTGGGCATCTGAAGGACGGTCTTCTCTCATATATTCCTGCCTGGGAATTAAGATCACATGGGAGAGGCCCTCCTGAGTGTCCCATCCATCAAAGAAGGTTGTTTGGTGGGTACATGAGAGAGGGCATTTTCAGTGGCAGCCCCATGAACGTGGAACAACCTCCCCAAGGTGGTATGTCTGGTCCCCTCACTTTCCATCTTCAGGAGGCAGTTGAAGACAGTTTTATTTTGGACTGTGTTTGACTGATTTAGTTTTTATTTCTTGATAGTCCTAATTGGAGATTTTAAATTGCTGTCTTTTATGTGTGTTTTTTTAAATAAACCCTTTTCAGTTATACTGTAAGAGATCCCAGCACAAAGGCCCATCTTCCTCCTAGGAGAGGCATCTAGGATAGATGAAAAACTCTTGATGTCAGGAGACATCAGAAGCCTCCAGTCAGGTAGGGAGGTGGTAACAGGAAGGTGTGGGATTGTGATTCCCTCTGTAGGCATCCCTCTAATGACAGGCCTATTGCACACTAT
This sequence comes from Lepidodactylus listeri, assembly GCA_029233225.1. NCBI lineage: Eukaryota > Metazoa > Chordata > Lepidosauria > Squamata > Gekkonidae > Lepidodactylus > Lepidodactylus listeri. The sequence goes on along the minus strand of JARCFY010000016.1, from coordinate 70,846,934 downwards.
CCTGTGACTGGTCTTCCATAACAGAGCATTAAATTTCAAGCTGGGTAAATTTATGTTTCTTCTGGCTGGCAGGTTTTTTTCCTTCCAAGTATCAGTATTGATCTGCAGCTAACTGACTACAGACTGTGACACAAAGGAAACTCATAATGTGATATGATTTATTCACTGGTTTACCAGAATGTATAGGCTACTTTTCAACATTTCAAAGTAGCTTACAAATCAAGAACAATAAGACAAGAATATCCTCTTGGGAGTGGGTTTTTTGTGGTTTTATTTAAAATTAATCTATCAAGTTTTAATTATGATTTGTAAGCCACTTTGAGCCAAGGAAAAAGGCAGAGTATCAATATTTTAATAAAAATAAATAAGAAGAATATGATAATCTCTCTATATAATAATTGTGTGTTGGTCGTGGATTCTCCTGAACATTCCACATGCTCCTAAATTTGTTGGCTCCATGATGTGTCGCTCAAGCTGTCCCTATCCACTGGCTGTGTTGCCTGAGTCCCGCCTTCGACATTCTAAACAATTTGCTGTTCCTCTCCCCCCCATAGCCAGTAGGAACAAAGAGGTCATTTACATATGCGGCCTGATTAGCCTTTGCCTCTAACATTCTAAACAGTTTGCTGTTGCTGTTGGGAGTCATTGAATGTGTTCTGAGGTAAAATACATCTCCTAATCTTCCCTTCAACGGTCACTGGAGTTGCCAGTCACCGTATTCCCCAGCCACAGCACATCATTTCCCCTACAGAAAATTTCCCAGCTATTACAACTGATCTCCAGATGACCAAGATCAGTTGTCCTGGAGACAATGGCTGCTTTGGGCAGTGAACTCTATGGCATTATACCCTGCTTAAGTCCCTCCGCACCCCAAACCCTGCCCTCCCCAGGCTCTACCCCGCAAATCTACAGGTATTTCCCAACTTAGTTGGGAACCGCTTTCCAGACCCTTGGAACCCAGAAGACATGGCATGGGAGGAGGTTCTTTTCTACCTTAGCTGCCACTGCATAGCCCCAAATCAACATAAGTCAGGGGTGGAGGGAACCATACCTGTTACCAGGGCTCCATTGGGGCTGGGGCATGCCGGAGCGCCGCTCCGGGAGAGAGGAGGGCGGGGGGCGGGGCCGGCGAGGGCATCTGGGGCGGTCCAGGCGGGGCTCTGCTGCTGCCGCCAGAGGAGCTGTGCCTGCCACGTGCGCCGCCGCTGCCTCCTCAATGGGTAGCTCCCACCTGCTCAACAAGGGCCTGCTGCTCGGTGAGTCTCGCCCACTCCTCCCCTCCCTCCCCTCCCTCCCCTCCCCTTCTTCCACGTTCAGTGAGACAGTGTGGCTGCTGCGCATCCGGCCGAGCGCCCTGCTCTCCGCGGCAGCCTGGCCTTGCCCGCGCGCCCTTTGTGTGTGCGCCTGTGCTGGGCTGCCTGGCCTGGGCCGCCGGGCTTTGTGTCTGGGCCGGAGGGGGCCTGCCTCCCTCCCTCCCGGGCCTCGCCGCCTGGGCCGCAGCAGGAGGATGAGGGGGAGGCAGCGGCTCTAGCCTCTTTTATGTAATCCGAGCTGGCCGCCGCTGCGGCTGACGGAGCAAGGCCAGCTCGGCCCGGCCCCCACACAGAGCCCTCCTCCTAGGGAGGGAAGGGAAGGCCCTCCTGTGGCGGCGGCCCACAGCTGGCTGGGGGGAGGGGAGAACCTGGCCCTCCGCACCTCCCCACCTCCCGTCCCGCGCAAGGCTCGGCGTCCGGGGCGCAGCAGCAGGAGCAGGGCTCGAGGAGGAAGAGCCGGCCGCCCCTCCCGAGTCCTTGGGCGCAGAAGCTGCCGGGGCCTGCCCCCCCGCAAAGTCCAGCCCGGCGGGGGCCAGCAGGAGGAGTGCCACAGGCGGCCGGGGAGGCGCAGGCATGGGCAGGCGCGTGGGCCGGGGGTCTCTCCTCCCTCCCACTCACACTCCCAGGGCTGCAGCAAGTGCTGCCAGCCCCGGGAGAAGCCCCCTCGTTCCCTCCCCCCCACTCACACTCCCGGGCCCGAGGGGGGTGCAAGGGAGGGAGAAGCTGGGCCCCAGTGGCATGAAGCCCCTGGGGCCCAAGCAAGAGGGGGAGGGAGTGAAACGCTGGCCCCAGTGAGGGGAGAAGCGCCCCTTCCTTCCTTCCTTCCTTCCTTCCTTCCTTCCTTCCTTCCTTCCTTCTCTCTCCCCACCTACCTACCTACCTTCCTGTTCCTTCCTTTCCCCCTTCGTTCCCCTCTCCCTTCTTTCCTTTCTTCTCTCCCCCACCTACCTACCTACCTTCCTGTTCCTTCCTTTCCCCCTTCCTTCCCCTCTCCCTTCCTTCCTTTCTTCTCTCCCCCCCACCTACCTACCTTCCTGTTTCTTCCTTTCCCCCTTCCTTCCCCTCTCCCTTCCTTCCTTTCTTCTCTCCCCCCACCTACCTACCTTCCTGTTCCTTCCTTCCTTCCTTATCTCTCTCCCCCCCACCTACCTACCTACCTTACTGTTCCTTTCTTTCTTCCTTCCCCCCTTCCTCCCTCCTTCCTTCCTTCCTTCCTTCCTTTCTTCTCTCTCTCTCTCACCTACCTACCTACCTTCCTTCCTGTTCCTTTCCTTCCTTCCCCTTCCCTTCTTGCCTTCTGACACACTTCCGGTGACGTCAGGGATGTGTGGCCTTTTGACACTTCCGGTGACGTCAGGGGGTGTGGCATATGCAAATAAGTTATGCTAATGAGCTCCTGCACCTCTTTTTTTACGAAAGGACTCCTGCCTGTTACCATGAGGCTATCCTCCCATTCTGCCCACTTGGGGCAGCAAAAGGACTTGAGACTGCCCTGCCTTATAACTAACCAGAAGGAAATAAACATGGCTTGCCTCCCTCTGATTTCCCCTTCCTTCTGCCTCCCCACCAGCCACAGCCTGGAGCTTCCTTCTAGAGCCTGTTGTATTTATTCCCACAATGGGTATTACTCCTAGTGTATTATAAAATTATAAACAATAGATAGATAGGTAGGTAGGTAGGTAGGTAGGTAACAATAACAGTTAAAAGTCCAGTGGTCAAAACCTATAAGATGTTACTCTAAAGTGAATAAAAATGCTTTGAAAAACACTGGAAAGAGGGGGTCAGTCAAGCCTTTCTGGGTAGAGTGGTGTTTTCTACACCGGCTCAGGCTTGGGTGATTCCATCATTGCTGGTCCAGTTGCCAGTACAGCATAGGGGCAGCTCCCCCCACAAACACACACATTTCCCCAGACCTGTCCCCCAACATTGGCCATCTCACACCCATGCCACGAGGGCTTTTCCAGGGTTTTTAATATCAGAGAACAGGGACAGGTGAAACAATCCATGTGGGCAGGACCAGGAAAATCTCAATTTTCCTACTCATAAGCTGTCTAGCTATCCAGGCAGTTTTTCTTAAAACTTTACAACAAAGCAGGTGTGGGAAAGATCTGAGACTAATTCCCAATAGCATCTAAACTGGGGGAAATCACCCATGTGGAAAACATCTGTGGCTCCAGACCCATCACTGGAAAAACCCAGATGTGTGCAGAGTCTTTCTGTGTGATACCCCTAGAGTTGGGCCTCTTTGGCTGATCCCAAAACGTGGTGGTGAGGTTATAATTCAGAGGAATTGTTATCTTGGTCATTTCATTCATTTAATTCATCTATGCCCTGCTTTTCGTCTAAGGGAGATCCAAAGTGGCTTAGATGGTTCTCCTCTCCTCCATTTTATCCTCACAGCAACTCTGTGAGGTAGGTTAAGCTGGAAGAGTGTGACTGGCCCAAGGTCACCCAGCCAGCTTCCACAGCATGAGTGGGGATTCAAACCTGAGTCTCCCAGATCCTAGTGCAACACAGTTACCACTATACCACTTTGCCAGTTATAAAATTGCAGAGTTTGAAGTATAATAATCAGGGCTTTTTTTCTGCGGGGACGTGCCAGAAAGGAGTTCTGGAACCTCTTCGACAAAATTCTTTTTAAAACGTTTAAAAGTTCATGAGTTTTTAGTACTCAGACTGAAAACTTCGTATCCATCTTGAGAGTTCCGGCACCTCTTTTCCCTTGCTTGATCTGGAGCGGCCAGCAAATGGGTGTCCCGCGTGATCCCAGGGGCCGCCTTTGTGTGTGAGGAGTGTGCCCCTGGGGAGAGGGGAGCCTGGCTGCTCGCTCGTTTCTCTCGATGCTCACAGCAGATCCGGAAAGGAGCACAAACTGCCAGTCAGTAGAAGAAGAAGAAGAAGAGATTGGATTTATACCCCGCCCTTCACTCACTTGGAGTCTCAGAGCAGCTTACAAACTCCTTTCCCTTCCCCTCCCCACAACAGACACCCTGTGAGGTAGGTGGGGCTGAGAGAGCTCTTTCCCAAGCTGTCCTTGAGGGAACAGCTGGTACAGAGCTATGGCTTGCCCAAGGTTATCCAGCCAGGTGCGAGTGGAGGAGTGGGGAATCAAACCCGGTTCTCCCAGATTAGAGTCCGCGCACTTAACCACTACACCAAACTGGCGCACTACATCAAAGTGCCTCGAGCTGCTTGTGTTGTTTGGGTCACGTTTTCATGCTGTTTGTAGTCAGTAGTAGCCCAAGGAATGTTTTTTAATATGATGGACATCCTAGCTATTGTAGGTTTTTTATTCACATTGCACTGACTGGGGGGGGGGGATTTTCATAAAATTATTTGACACCCCTCCCCAAAAAACAGCACAATTCTAACTACAAAACTGGAGGGGGGGGGGGTTGTACTTGATAGTTTAGCAATCTTTGATTGATTTACATGAACACATGAAGCTGTCTTGTACGGAACCAGACCCTGGGTCCATTGAAGTCAGTCTTGTCTACTCAGACTGGCAGAGGCTCTCAAGGGTCCCAGGCAGAGAAAGGTCTTTCACATCACCTATGGCCTGGTCCTTTTAACTGGAAGTGCCGGGGATTGAACCGGAGGCCTTCTGCATGTAAAGCAGAGGCTCTTCCACTGAGCCACAGCCCCTATTACCTACACCCTTTTTCATCTGGATTTCTCGAAGGCGATGATGGGGAACAGGCAGAGAACTTCAGGTAGGAAATCGCCGAGTCTGAGCAACACTGTTAGGACCTCACCCTGACCTGGATGGCCTGAGGCTAGCCTGACCTCTCACCAGATTTCGGAAACTAAGCAGGGTCGGTACTTGGGTGGTTTGTAGAAGAAGAAGAAGAAGAGATTGGATTTATATCCTGCCCTTCACTCACTCAGAGTCTCAGAGTGGCTTACAAATTCCTTTCCCTTCCCCTCCCCACAACAGACACCCTATGAGGTAGGTGGGGCTCAGAGAGCTCTTTCAAGAACTGTCCTTGAGAGAACATCTCTGACAGAACTACAGCTTGCCGGGAACCAAACTCGGTTCTCCCAGATTAGAGTCCACGGACTTTACCAGTACACCAAACTAGCTCTTGTACTGGGATGGGAGACATCTAAGGAAGTTAGAGTTGCTATATGGAAGGAGGCAGTGGCAAACCACCTCTGAACGTTTCCTGCCTTGAAAACCGTATGGGTTGCTGTAAGTTGTCTGTGGCCACGGTCACACGGCCCCTTTAAATCCGGGAGAGCTCCCGGATTTAAAGGGGCCACATTTTTAAACAGCGGGTTGGGATGTCTAAACATTCCAACCCCTGCATCACCAAGATCGTCGGCTGCGGCCGCTGAACAGGCGGCCGCGGCGGGAACAGCGGCCGTGGCCCCGGCGGAGGCGGCGGAGGCCACGGGGGAAGAGGTGGAGGCGGCGGAGGCCACGGGGGAAGAGGTGGCTGCCGCCGTGGCGGCGGAAGCAGCGGCTGCGGCGGCGGAAACCACAGACGTCAGCGCAGGCGGTGGAGGCAGTGGAGGCGGCCCCAGCAGAACAGCAAGTGGCGGTGGCGGCCTCCGACCCGCCATCCGCCTTGGTAAGTCGGGGTTGTTGTTTTTTCCCCCTTTTACACTTGGGCGCATGGATAGCCATGCGCCCAAGTGTAAAAGGGGGGGGGAAATGGCCGGCGGGGCTATCTGGACAGCCCTGCTCTCGCAATGCTTGCGAGAGAGGGCTGTCCAGATACCTCCCAATGCGGGTTCCTCCCGCAACACCCGGGAAAATACTTGATTTTCCCAGGGTCGGAAAATGCGGGAGGAACCCGCATTGGATCCCGCTTCGGCACGGGACTAGCGGCCGGCCATCTGGTCGGCCCCTTTAAATGCGGGAGGAAATTGCCCTTCCTCCCGCATTTAAGGCCCGTGTGGCCGCAGCCTGTGACTTGACAGCAATTTTTTTTTTAAAGTCAGTACCTTGGACAGTTCTGTGGGTTGCAAAGCCCCAGCAAATGGCCAAGCTCAGTTGATTACAGTGCGCTTCAGATTAATTTAAAGGGGCCGAACTATGTGCTAAGCCATAGTTGCCTTCTCAAAGGTAGGAAGGTCTGTTGGAGCGCAAGTGGATTAGGTATCTGGGCTGTGGAAGAATGGAGCAGAGACTCCTCAGAGCCACAAGCCGAATTGCTGGTCTCAGACTTAGAATCTGGGGGTGTGTTCTCTCCCCCCCCCCCCTCAGTCCCAGCCCAAGATGACTGTAAGGAGGCAGGTCAGGGGAAGTTACAGGATTTCAGCCCCTTTGCCCATCCATTCACACATGACCAGAAATCCAAGGAATCAGGGATGTGGTAAGGCACCTCCTTATCATCTGGCAACCTATCACAAGCATCTGGCTTACCAAGAGGTTCCTTCTGTGCTGTGAAAATAGATGCAGGTGGGTGGCCGTGTTGGTCTGAAGCAAGAGAACAAAGTTTGAGTCCAGTGGCACCTTGAAGACCAACAAGTTTTATGGACTTAAAGGTGCCTCTGGACTCCAGCTTTTTTCTTCTACACTGTGGTAAACTACTTCGTGGATTTTGGTCTACTTTGGTATTAGAACGAAGTGGTAGAGTCCCAAGGTGGTGAAGTGGACTGTACCACTTCTGACCGCTAGTAAAGGGTTACCGTTGTAAATGCCTTGTTCTCATTTGAGGAGAGGAGGGCATCCTGATGTTTTTGGGTACTCTACCCCCCACAATCCCTAGAGGCAGGGTATCAGGTAATTTTCTTCCTATCCCTGAGGAGACGAGTCCCTCTGGATTTTTTTCCTGCCTCCTTCCCATGTGCGAGACTTGGAGTAGCTCTGATTGCCTTGTGGTCTTTTTTTCTGCAGTTGAGTTCCTTTTTAGGTCACTGTTTCTTCCCTCAAATACCTTACTTGTGATTTTCTTCTCAGTTGTCCTCGTTGGAGGAGAGAGAAGGGGGGGAACCCTTGTTGTTTGTCCTCCCACTTCCATCTCTGCTGTGACTAGTCACCACTACCCCCGCCCCCCCATGGCATTCGCAACTCAGTCCCCTGAATTTGAACTGCACACTAGCAGATGATATAGGGGTCATCATACCAGACAACAGAGGGCGGCAAGAGCAAAAGCAGAGGTATAAGTTGGCTGCTAGCAGCAAAAGGAGAGCAAACAAAAGAGCATTGAGCTGAGACCAGAAGCAAGAAGATTTTTGGCACCAAAATCCCGCCCCCCATGCCTTCTTGCAGCAGCGATCAAAGGGTGGCATTCCCTGCCACTTCCCCTGCAGCACAAATGCAAACCTATCAGGAGGCGGTGGGCATGCCAGTCAGTCCTGCTTCCTCGGCCCCTCAGGAGGAGGAGATAGCGATGCCTTTGTTGCCCCATGGGTTTGACCAACCTCTTTGATAAGGAAATGGTCAGAAGAGAGCAATCTCCTGGCAGAAAGAGAGACAGCTCTTTGGGTGCCCCCTCACCTCATCAGCCTACATCCCGCCTGAAAGGCAGGCTATCCAGGGGGCCAGGAATAGTCTTATGGACCGGACTGGGATCACAAAGGTCTTCCCACCTGCAGGAGGAGATTTATAACCCTTATTCCGAGCCCTCAGAGTCTGACGCAGACAGAGAGGGAGGGGGACAATCAGATGAAGACCGTCCTCCGCAGGCTCCTGAGTCTCACTAAAGGGGTCAAGGAGAAATGGACTGCATCTTCAGGTCAGCGCTTCCTCACTGGGCATGCCAAAAAGGTTATACTTTCCACCAAAGGTCTCTCAATGCCTCAAAGTTTTGGTGGTAGACCCCCAGTGGTCAGTCTGGCCTCAGGACCTTATCTAAAGAAGGAGAAATCCCCTTAAAGGTTTCCACAGATTAAAAAAAAAGCGAGGCAGCCTTATGCAGAGCTCGTGAAGCGCTTCAGGTGTCCTCTCTCTCGTGGCTAGAGCCTCTATCATGTGGCTTCACAAGCTCCTGAGGGAAACTCCCAATTTAGCAAGGAAGCCACCTCTCTAGACTAGAGAGAGCTGCAGTCTTCATGGCTGATGCCAGTTTTGATTCTGTGAAATTTCCTCAAAGGTGATGGCCTCCACTGTGAAGAATTGGACTGCGGACACTACCTCCAAGGCTCATGTAGCCACAGACTTCGCCAGCCATTTCATATAGGTGGGGGGGGGGGAGTTAGTTGCCAGGAAGGGCTAATTAGAGTTGAGATGCATAAGTAACTAAGCAATAAGTATAGCTAATATTAAATTAAAGCAGTTGATGAGATCTGTGAATAGCAGCAAATTAGCATACAGATGCGAGAACTGAGTGACTTAGCATGTGTAGTGAAATAAGAACCTGATATCTCTGTTAAGCCCTGGAGGTTCTGAGTGTTGTAATAACTTGTAATTCAGCAACCACCCATTCTAGTCTGTTTCTGAAATTCCTTTGCAATAAAACAGCTACTTTGAGGTCCCCTACTGAGCATCCTGGGAGGTTGAAATGTTCTCCTATAAATTTCTCAATTTTGTGATTCTTGATGTCAGATTTGTGTTTATTTACCCTTTGGTGTAGGGTTTGAACTGTTTGCTCTATGTAGATAATTGAAGGGCACTGTTGGCATTTAATGGCATATACAATGTTATATTACTCCTTGGCAAATAGAAGGGGAAGTTGTGGAAGCAGTGAGAGACTTCATGTTCCTGGGATCCTAGATCACTGCAGATGGTGACTGCAGCCATGAAATTAAAAGACACCTCCTCCTTGGAAGACAAGCAATGGCAAACCTAGACAGCATAATAAAAAGTAGAGACATCACCCTGCCAACAAAAGTTTGTATGGTCAAAGCAATGGTATTCCCAGTAGTGATGTATGGCTGCAAGAGTTGGACCATAAGGAAGGCCGAGCACCAAAGAATAGATGCTTTAGAACTATGGTGCTGGAGAAGACTCTTGAGAGTCCCTTGGACTGCAAGGAGATCAAATCAGCCAATCCTAAAAGAAATCAAACTGACTGTTCCCTGGAAGGCCAGATACTGAAGCTGAAACTCAAATACTTTGGCCACCAAATGAGAAGGGAGCACTCACTGGGGAAGACTCTGATGCTGGAAAAGATTGAAGATAGAAGAAGAAGGGGACGGCAAAGGATGAGATGGCTGGACAGTGTTATGGAAGCAATGTGCATGGAGTTGAGCACGTTCCGGAGGGTGGTGGAGGACAGGAGGGCCTGGCGTGATGTGGTCCATGGGGTTGCAAAGAGTCGGACTCGACTGTGAGACTGAACAACAACAACAACAATATTAGAAGATGAGCAAGTGAATGAGCCTGAGATGGTATAGTTCATGTTGTTAGGTCCAGCAATTGTGTTGTCTGGGTTTATTGCAAGCTCTGGTACCAGTGTCCATGTTCAAAATAGATGTTGCATTATTGTGGGAGAGGACTTGTCTGAGAATGGGGGGGGCTGTCTGTATGCAAGAAAAAGTCCCCCCCCCCCAGGACTTGTGAAAGAGAACTGTCATTGTCACAGTAGAGGTTGGAAGTTGCTGGTGATGCACTGAACTGTTTTGAGTTGAGAGCTGTCTGTGACCACTAGGGGTGTTCTGGTATTGTCTCTTTTGGGCCTGTCTTGCAACAGGTTTTCTCTGGGTACCATTCTGGCTTTGTTAATCAGTTTCTTGACTTCATCAGGTGGATATTTTAGTTCCAAAAAGATTTGCTGTAGATCCCTCTGGTGAGAATCTCTGTCTGTAGGATTGGAGCAGATGTGGCTGTAGCATAGAGCCTGGCTGTATACAGTGGATCTTTTGGTATGTTTAGGATGATAGCTGGAGGCATGTAGATACATTTGTCAGTCAGTAGGATTCTGGTATAAGGCCATCTGTGTATAAGGCCATCCGTCTGTCATGTATTTTTACAGTAGTGTCTGGAAAATGTATTTCTTGCATAGGTTGTCAGGTTGATGGTGGGGTGGAGTGTGTCCAGGGCTTCATTGCCATGTGTCCAGAAAAAAAAGATGTCATCAATGTATCGCAGGTATAAGAGAGGTGTGGATAGGTGGGAGTTTAGGAAGTGGAGCCCCTAAAGACGTTAGCTTACTTTGGAACCATGTGGGTGCCTGTGGTTGTACCATTGATCTGAAGGAACAAGTTGTCACCCAACTTGAAGCGGTTATGGGAGAGAACAAAATGGCACCGTTTGGTAGCAAAGTCAGCTGTGGTGTTGTCAAAAAATGTCCCTTATGGCTTGTAATCCATCCTTTTGTGGGATGTTGGTGTATAGAGATTCCACATCCATGGTGGCTACTGTTTTAGTCTCAAATAAGTCATGTGAGACAATTGCCAATGAAAAGAAGCACACGGGAGGCATGCCTGTGGTCATTTATGCTTTACAAAGCAAAGGCTCAAAGATTGTTCGTAATTATTTGAGTTTGTTTTAAGTAATCAATAAAAATGGATATGGCCTGAACATGAACTGCATTTCAAGAATCAGATTGTGTCTTTTTGTGTGTATGTATGTGTGTATGTATATATGTTTTTGTGTGTGTGTATGCATAGATGTATATATGTATACACACACATGCACAGAATGTTTCAGTAGGGTGCCTAGTGTTTTATGTCATTGATAAAACATGGCCACAGCCACATGAGCAAGATATTCCGGGGGGGGGGGGGAAGAGAGGCTATTTTGCCCTGGAGCAATTTGCCCCGTAGTTGCGCGATCACACAGGTTGGTGAAGCTGCCGGCGCAACTCGCTGCTGCATGATCAGACGCAACCGCAGGCGAGTTGGGGGTGTTTTTTTTGTCGTTTGTTTCCGATTCGCTTAAACAGGGGATCGATGAATCGCCTCTCCAACCTGGGGGTCTTCCACTGGCAGCATGCAATGATATGCATACTGAGAAGGGGGGGGGGGGGAAACAATGACATAGTATCGGGATAGCCTGATCCCCGACACCACAAATTTGCGCTGGCACAATCACACGGGGAAAGTCCGGCTGTGACCCGCAGCAAACCATTTGATACTGGAGTTTGCTTAGTAGTTTTTTACTCCGCTTCTCCAGTGGGTCAAAACGGCTTGTGACGGCTTGCCGACAGTTTCGGGACACTTCCCAGATGTGCTAGTGATATCGCACTGCTTTGATCCGCCGGTGAATCGTCCCTCTCGCATGGCTAATGGGTGCGTATGATCGCACCCCATATGTGTTTTTCTTTGGAAACAGAGCTAACTCATACCTTTTGTTTTCATGCAGCCCAGTTTTCCTCTGATCCAAACGGTGGGAGGGAAATCAATTTAATTAATCTACTGTTATTGACCCAGTGGAGCTGTGTGTGTTTATTTAAAGAACAGCTCCCTGGAGTCCTGTGTAGGTAAATGGAATGAATGCTACGGAATATCTCTTCATTACATGGAATATCGCAAATTGTGGAAGGCAGTCAGTTAGAAGTGTTTCCTTCTCGTCTTAATTTCTATTTCTCATAGCAGAATCAGTAATAATATTCAGCCGTTGTGCTGGACCGTGGTGTATTAAGGATTTATTTACTGATTTGTCTGTTTATTTTACTTCCTTTGTACCCTGCCTTTCTCTCCTGTGGGTACCCAATGCAGCTTACATCATTCCCCTCTCCTCCATTTTTCCCTCACAACAACCCTGTGAGGTAGGTTTAGTTGAAAGTATGTGATTGGCCCGAGGCTACCCAGTGAGCATCCATGGCAGAGTGGAGCATTGGACCTGGGTTGCCCAGATCTTACGGAATAATCCTAAACCAGTCTACTCAGAATCCTTCTTGGGTCTATTCAGTGGAGTTTACTCACAGGAAAGCGTTCTTAGGGTTGCACTGCTAGTCCATCAGCACTACACCAAACTGGCTCTTTTAAAAGTAGGGTTAGGGTTGAATGGGATTGGTGGCTCTTTTAAAAGTAGGGTTGAACTGGCTCTTTTAAAAGTAGGGTTGAATGGGATTGGTGGTTGACCATCATTTCTAGGAGCCTGCAAACCTCCATTTTCTAGCTTTTTGGTCCATTTTGCTTGCTTGTCTCCCAGAACCACCCCAAAGACTGCTAAAATGGATTGTAAATCCCTGTCTTCTTCTCCCACCGTTGTCTTACAACTGGAGTTTAAGTCAGTCAATTCCAACAAAGTTCCAACATGAAGAATAACCCCAACAGACACAACAGCATAAATGGCGTTTAAACGTCCAGTGATGGTCCAGGGGCAATGTATTCCAAGAGACCCAATAAACTGTAGTGGTGGCTGGCCTTGAACCCTCCATGTAGAATGTCACCAACCATGCAGACTCATTCTAAATCCTGCTCTTTTAAAACTGTTTATGAATCATCAGTGTTAAACATAAGAGAAAATGGGCATTTGGTTTCTGAACACACTTTGTGCATTGATTGCAATGTTACTATTATATATATCTCCATTCTTGGAGATGGATCTTGTGGAGTTGGAATCATAGAGTCATAGAGTTGGAAGGGACCTTGAGTGTCATCTAGTCCAACCCCCTACAAAATGCAGGAAATTCATAACTACCTCCCCTCTATACCCCAGTGACCCCTGCTCAATGCCCACAAGATGGCAAAAACCCTCCAGGATCCTTGCCAAACTGGCCTGGAGAAAATAGCTTTCTGACCCCAAAGCAGCAACCAGCATTTCCCTGGGCATGTAAGAAAGGGCCACAAGAACTAAGCACTGAGGCGCTCCTTCCTGCCCTCCCTCTCAGGATCTGCTTAAGTCCGCAGAATCAGCATTCCTGTCAGATGGTTATCTAGCCTCTGTTTAAAAGCCTCCAAAGAAGTAGCGCCTACCACCTCCCAAGGAAGCCTGTGCCACTGCGGAACCGCTCTAACTGTCAGGAAGTTCTTCCTAATGTTTAGTCAGAAACTCTTTTGATTTCATTTTAACCCATTGGTTCTGGTCCAACCTTCTGGGGCAACAGAAAACAACTCTGTACCATCCTCTATATGGCAGCCCTTGAAGATGGGTATCATATCACCTTTTAGTCATCTCCTCTCCAAGTTAAACATATCCAGCTCCTTCAACATTTCCTCATTGGACTTGGTCTCCAGACCCCTCACCATCTTCATTGCCCTCCTCTGGACACGTTCCAACTTGTCTATAGCTTTCATAAACTGTGTTGCCCAAAACTGAACATGATACTCTAGGTGAGACCTAACCAGAGCAGAGTAAAGCAATACCATCACTTTGTGTGATCTGGACACTATACTTCTGTTGATACAGCCCAAAATCACATTTGCCTTTTTAGCTACTTACTACTGACTCATGTTCAGTATATGGTCTACTAAGACTCCTAGATCCTTTTTGTGCATGCTACTGCCAAGACAAATCTCCCCCATCCTATAATTATGCATTTGATTTTTCCTACCTAAATGCAGAACTTTACACTTATCCCTGTTGAAATTCATTTTCTTGGTTTTAGCCCAGTTTTCCAGCTTGTCAAATTCATCCTGCATCCTGACTCTGTCTTCTACCGTATTTGCTACCCCTTCCAGTTCAGTATCACCTGCAAATTTACTAAGCATTCCCTCTATTCCTTCATCCAAATCATTTATAAAGATGTTGAACAAAACAGGTCCAAGGACAGATCCCTGAGGCACTCCACTTGTCACTCCTCTCCAAGATTATGAGGAACCATTATCAAGCACTCTTTGGATTTGATCTATCAACCAGTTACAGATCCACCTAACTTTAATAGGATCTAAACCACATTTTACCAACTTGTCAACAAGAATATTATGTGGAACCTTATCAAAAGGCTTACTGAAATCAAGATAAATGAGGTCTATAGCAAGATCATAACTTTCTCGAAAAAAGAGATAAGGTTAGTCTGACATGACTTGTTCTTGAGAAACCCACGCTGGCTCTTAGTAATCACAGCCATCCTTTCTAAATGCTCAAGGACTCACTGATTATTTGTTCTAAAGCTTTTCCGGGTATAGATGTCAAGTTGACGGGTTGGTGGTTACCCAGATCCTCCTTTTCCCCCTTCTTGAAGATAGGGACATTTGCCCCCCTCCAATTTTCTGGCACCTCACTTGTTCTCCAAGAATTCTCAACAAATTGTTGGTGAAACAAATTCACCCTGCCATCCTCTTCTCCTAGTAGGCTCCTGCATGCCCCCAAATCCTCTGACCTGGATTGCTTCTTCAATTTGTGTCTTTGGGTGGAGAACTCATCCCACTGCTGGTAGAAGGTGTAGAAAAGTACAAGTTCAGTCTATTCTCCCTCCTCACTGAAACCCCTCTCCCCAGGCTGCAGTGATGTTCATTGGCTATGAAGCTACCCCCTGACCCTCAGCAAAAGGTTCTGAGGAGTTATGGTATCTGCTGGAAGAAGAGGGAGGAAAGGAAGGTGTATTTTGCCAACTCCTCCTCTAAAGTTTCTCCATAAGATACAGAGTTTTTTTTTAGTTTCCACAATAACTAGAAATACACCAGTTGTTAGAGTTAGAGATGACTGTGCTCTGAGGTATGTGAAGTACTGGGACATGCATTTTTTGCTAATTGGCGAACAGGCAAAAATATAAAGGCTGAAGATAGAAACCATCAACCTTGCAGTAAACAAAAAGTTGGAAATTGGCTTTAAGAATAATGTTCAGTCACACAGAAGCAAGTGAAAATCATGTTTCCAGAAGAAAAATGCTCAGCAATGAACAAAATTTTATTGATAGTTCTGAAAAAGTAATGCTTCATAGGAATTCTTTCACTTGTTGACTTCCATGGTTGAAAGGGAATTCACGCAAGTTTAGTTTCACCTTCTAATCTACACAGTGCGTATCGGTGGAGCTGGTTTATACATTCAGCTATGAGTCATAAAACCCATAGAGAAATCCAGCTGTGTATCAGCTTGACTTGGATGGCCCCGGCTAGATCTTGTCAGGTCTCGGAAGCTAAGCGAGGCTGGCCATGGTTAGTACTTGGATGGGAGACCAACAAAGAAGTCCAGCACTGTGATGTAGAGGCAGGCAATGGTAATGTCTCTCGCCTTGAATGCCCTGTGGGGTCGCCATGAACTGGCTGCCACTTGATGGCCCTTTCTACCATCACCGCAGGCACATGAGTGTCAGGCCTGTCTGTTGTTTCAAACAGAAAACATTCAGTTCTGGACTAGAATTGGCAATTCATATGGCTTTATATTCTTTGGCTGGGGAGCCCATGGCTGTTAGAATTAATTTCTTTTGGTTACTTAAACTAAATAAAAGCAGCAGTGAACCTTGTTTCAATCTCAACGTGGAGAAGGAGTGAAAGGGCAGGAACTGCATTGTATTTTAGGACTGATGCCTTTGAAAAAGTAATTAAAAAAAAGAACCTGCCGTTTTGCCCTGTGTGCTGCCCTTAGCTTAGCAGAAAAATGGCTTTCATAATGAGTTTTATAGCAGTATTAGTGTGCGACCAATAGATACATAGAATGTTTTAAGGGAAGAAATATTGTAAATGTGCAAGGAAATGTATTTTATGGAGTTGTGTCAGGTTCTTAACAATTTCACCACTGTCTTTACTGCTGAAGATGTCATCACTTGCGCTGCTGGTTCTTAGATAGATGGAATAAATACTACATGAGGTTTCCCTTGTGCTGCATAAAAATGTAAATATCATTGGGTAGAGAGCCAGTGTGGTGTTGTGGCTGAGAGTGTCAGACTAGTATCTGGGAGACCCACATTCGAATCCCCGCTCATGCCACAGAAGCTGGCTGGGTGACCTTGGGCCAGTCACCCACTCTCAGCCTAACCTGCCTCACAGGATTGTTGTGAGGAATAAATGGAGGAGAGTGATATGTAAGCTGCCTTGGGTCTCTGTGGGGGAGAAAGGCAGGGTGTAAATGAAATACATAAATATCTAGGAGAAGAGTTCTTTGTGATGGTTCTCTGCTTTTCCTTCCTTGATGATCCAATCACTTTTTCAAAGAAATACAATCATAATAGTATCTGGATTTACCCTGCCAAGTTCATTCCAGTGAGGCAGATGTGTTAGTCTGTTGTAGGCAAACCCAAAAATAAATCTCGTGGCACCTTATGTATAGATCTTCTGCTGACTGAGAAGTTGTTTCATTCATTTGACACAGTGGGCTCAAATTTGCAAAACGTTCTGTTAAAGAGATGTTGCAGATTTTCCTTGTAACTCCATATAACTGGCAAAATGCATTTGGCTGCTAGATCTTGCTCTCTCTGATGGTTTTTGTAAAGCAAAGTTTGAGTCCAGTGACACCTTTAAGACGAACAACGTTTTATTCTGGGTACAAACTTTTGTGCACGCACACACACAAGCTTATACCCAGATCAAAACTTTTTTAGTCTTAGAGGTGCCACTGGACTCAGACTTTGTTCTGCTGCTTCCAACCAACACAGCTACCCACCTGAATCTATCTTACTTACTGTTATTGGATTTGCTGTTATGAGTCAACCTGACCTTTCAAAGCCTGCTCGTAGCTGGCCATTTGTATCTTCTTGCCTTTGGAAGAAAAGCAGCTTTGAGGCAAAATGGCCCATCAGGAAAGGGAGAATTTCCCTCATCCACCTTGAACCAAGTCTTCTCACACTGCAACTTCCTGCAGTTGCTTTATATTAAATATTTTTATAAGGTTTGAGGAAAGCATTCATTCAGCTGAGTATTACATGTAGCTTGACCTTAGCAGAAAAGGAAATCAACATGTTCATATCAATAATTTCCAGGAAATCTCAAATTTCTGTTGATTTTTTTTTCTGGCTCTCTTGGTATACAGCATTTTTGGCTGATCTCACATCTCAGTGCAAGATAAAAGTGACTCAGATCGCAGAGGTGTGGACACTGCCTGTTGTTATCTATCGGAGACATGCTAAGCTTGAAATGGAGGATTTGAAGAACAGGATACCACCCTGATCAAAAATATAAGATTCACGATCCAAGGATCGAGCCAAACACTCTTGCATGGAACTGGAACCTTTTAACTGCACATGGAGTTAGAAGGTAAATCCCAGCTCTTTTAAAATTCCGACTTCCCTCTGTGACATCACCACAGAATGGTGGGAGACCCATTTTGCTTGTAACATCGGGGTGGTGCCCACATGGCGGGTCTGACTGCATCACAGAACTAGGTTGGGAAACAGGTGGAAAAGTTGGGGGCAAGAGGTGGCCAAAGAATTCCCTTTAAGTAGAAATCTAGGATGCTGGGGAGAGAAGATGCGAGCCCAGTCCTCTTCCGGTTGTGCTGCGCAAGGAAGAGAAGGGAAGGGGACTTTTAAGGTTTGGTTTCTTTCTAACCTGTGTCTCTCCCCCCCCCCCCCCCGGTGATGCCTGGAAGAAGAGGGTAGAAGGCTTCCTGGCATTCCAGATCAGTCTGCATAGATGGTAAAATGGTACTATTTAATTAATTAATTAATTCAACATGTTTATTAGCCACCTTTCTTACTTACAGAGCTCAACGCAGCTTATAAACCGAGTTAAAACACCTAGAATAAAATAAACTAAAACATAAAACCAAAAATTTAAAATTACTACTCAGGACTGCTGCTAAACTTAACCAAATGCAGTCCTAAATCTTCCTCCTGAAGATCGCAAGGGAGGGGAGCCAGGCGCACCTCCCTGGAGAGACTGTTTCGTAATCGTGGGGCTGCCCCTGAAAAGGCCCTCCTCTCTCGTGTGCCCACCAAATGGGCTTCTTTGATTCACAGGACAGTTGGGAGGGCCTCTCTCTCCCTGTGGTCTTAATTCCCGGGCAGGGACATATGGGAGAAGACAGTTTGTAACTGTGTAAGAAATATTCTTTTATTTAAAATATTAAGAAAGGAACAGAAAAAGAAAGGAACAGAAAACACAGCCTAGCCTTTGATCCCTGTAAAAGACAAGTTGGTATTTTAATTATTTTTAGCCCAGTGGCAGTGAATAAATACCATCTAGCTCTTTTTACTCGAAACACAGTAATTTTTACTTCTGAGTCAGCCAGTGTAATCTTACTCCCACTGGCACAATTAGTCACTTGTTTTGTAAATTGTCTCGGTGCTTCTTTGTTAAGCAGATACCAACCTGCATTCTTTTTATAGTCGGAAAGAGCAGAGATGACAAGAACTTTGAAACCAACATTACTGACATTTGAACTTGCTATTATCTACCTTTTCATTTATGTCCAAATCAAACATCTCACTGTATTGCCTTGGTGTTTCTTTTGACATTTGACTGTGTCAAGGGGCTTTGTCAGGGAACAAAACTACAGTTCCCATGAGGCAGTACAAGAATGTGCATGTATAAATTGATCCAAATCTATGCCAACCGCCTGCCTTTGCTATTACTGATCACTGTCTCAGGCAGCCATAAAGAACACAGGGAGACATCTGCAAGTCACTATGTTTGAAGTGTTGATGTTTTGTACACTTAGAGAACATGGCATGCAGTGAACAGGGGATGCAGTGGGAAAGCAATAATATGTGATATTATAATATCCCCCCCCCCAATGACTGAGCATATGCAAACTGTTTGAATGTGAGACAATTGGACCAGCTTTCAACTCTGCCTCACTCTTTCCTTCCTCACTGCAGTTTTTGCCCACATGGGCCTCAGTGCTCCAGCCTTTTCAGGGGTCCACAAGAGCCCCCTCCTTCCACTTTCACCAGCTGGTAGGATGCAGCCCAGTTTCTTGAATGTTGCTTGTGCTGACGCAGCTGGCAAACAGACAGTGAGCCAAACCAGGAGGTGACCAAATATCCATCAACAAAAAAGTCTGATGTAGTCAAAGTGAAAAGCTTCAAAAGTTACAGAATCTGAGAATTTTTTTATTAGAAAAAACCTGAAATGCTGCAAAGTGCAACTATAATAATATAATAGAACCAGAAGTACAGATATCCAAGTGGGACCCTGCGATGACTTGCAGGAGATAACTCATTTCCCCCTATATCCTGACCCCCATTATTTTCTCTTTCCCTTCTCTGGCAGCCCCCACAGAATGTCCCCTTTCCCTGCTTCCTTCTCCTCTTCCCAACTATGATACAACTTACCTAGATCTGCTCCTCAGTTTCCAGCTTTCCATCCTTCCCTCCCACAGACAGCCTCTCCCTGAGAAAAGTCTGGGCAAGTTGCATGGTGGCTGCTGCCGGCACTGGAACAGTGAGTCCCGCTGCATTAGAGGCTGTGATGGGATGGGACCCTTTCCTGGGCCCACCCTTGCCTCTCCCCCTCTCTAGGTTTTTGCTTTACAGAAACCAAGGTGTGGTAGACTCAGCAATATTATTATTGTTGCCTAGCAACCCCCAAAATGGCAACTGAGTGCTCAGTGGGGGGGGTTGTCTTAAAGCTACAGGTGTTGTTCCTATTATTTGGGGGAGTTTTTAATCCCCTTATGCAGGGGTCATTTCGAGCAAGAACACCATTCTGGGAGTAACAAGCCCAGGAGAAGGCACATATGGTGATATGCTTTGGAAAAAAGCAAAAGCAAACTAACTTGATCTGTATTTTCATGCTTGTTGTAGGGTAGTTTCCCTGCAAGAGCAAAGGAAACCTGAAGTGTCTTTAGTCAAAGTGTAAAGCTGGCTCACCAGCTCTTGGTTGGGAAATACCTGGAGATTTTTGGGGTGGAGCCTGAGCGGTGGGTGTTGCCTTCTGCAATACTTCCAGTGATGTCAGGGGGTGTGGCATATGCAAATAAATTATGCTAATGAATTATGCTAATGAGCTCCTGCACCTCTTTTTTTATGAAATGACCCCTGCCCTTATGCATTTTTTTAAGATTTCAAAATTTTTGCAAATTTGGGACTTCCTTTAGATTTTTAGAGAAATCTCCCCCCATCCATCCCTAGCTCCATTTTGTATATCTGTTAATCCAGACTTCGAGGCCTGGTTCAGAATTAAATGTATGACAATCCTTTTTCTATATATAATCTTTGAATCTGTAGACACATAGAAGTATAAAACACGCAATGACTGAAATATTGAATATAGATGTGTAAGATATATCATAGGCGCCCATAAACATCCTGTCTCAACGTCCGTGCTTGCTTTAGCAGCCCATATATGAACATTCTGGAGGTATGAGGTCCCTGAATCATTTCATGTTTGGCAACATCAGAACCTCAGTCACAATAACAAAACAATTTAAGACACCGTTCCCCAGACCTGCTTTCATCACAATCAATGCTCTCCCAAAATTTTCAGACTCTGTTCCTTATTATACAAGGTTTTTTTTCATAACCAAATTCACAGTTAGTTTCTTAAAGGCTTCCAACCAACCAAACACAGCCGCAGTGCTCAGTCGAGATTTCTTCTATGGCTGTCACAACTCCAGGGTCCAGTTCTGAACAGCCTTTAAAGGATGTGTGCACACAAGCTGGGATCCCCTGGGGAAGGGGAACAATTTGGAAATGTCCCTCATTCCCACAGTCTTCCTCTCCAGAATTCCTCCCTGGTTTTCCTTCTAACTGAAGAGCGGCTTCTCTCAACCTTCTTCAACCCCGCCTGGAGGCTGGCAACTCTATAAAAGACTGTGTGTATTGGGGGTTCTGTAACTTCATTATTTTCAAAAATCTCTCATGTAACAAAAATCTCTGTCTACTGAATTTTCTGGTTAATGAACCAAGCAAGCCATCTAAATCTCATTTAAAAAAAAATTAAAAACTATTGTGAAAATATTTCAGCCTGTTGTGGGCTTCTGCTGAGTCTGCACAGGTTCCTCTGGTACAGTTTGAGCACGTGGTCCATGAAGAGATTGGCGTGTGGCTTATGAACCCCGTAATTAGTTCCTACTTCTAAGCCATAATTAAATCTACTAATTCTGCTCTGTTGATTCATTTTACTTCACTTGTTTAATGGCTCAGCTGAGGATGTTTTTTTATTGCTGGGACTGAGACATCTTATTCAGACAAAGAAAAGAGCATAATCCATTATTTTCTCCAAAAGCAGTATTGCAGGAATAAAGAGTAATACAACATGAATTGGCTGTGGTGATACATCTTGCTGATCAAATGAAAGCGACATTCTCAACTAAAGCGAAATAATGGCTTTCCGTTTATAGATTTGTTTCAAGAACTACTTGTGTCAAATTTTGAACCAAAATGCATCTAATTTTGAGCTGCCTTCAGAGCCAGGAATTAAGTGGAAGGGGATTTTGGTGTTTAGAAGAGTAGTAATTATATGTAAAGCAGGAAATCTACCAATTGTTTGAGTGACAACAGAAGATTTTTTTAAAAAAAACAAAGACTATATATATAGAGGGAGGGAAGTAGAAACTTGATGTAAGAACATGTTCTTAGTAGGCTGGATGAAATTCCCAGTGAGAGGGAAAAGGGTTAAGATGATGAGTCTTTTTTGTTACAGAACAAAAGACAGTTGTAGAAGTGTACAAGATTATGGCTCTCTTCCACCAGTGGAGGTGCTTTCTGCTGGTGGAAGGAGCCAGAGGGGTGGATGGCTCCTTCCGCTGGAAGAAAGTGAGTCTTTTGGTAGAATGGTTCGATTTGAGTCCAGTAGCACCTTAGAGACAAACAAGACTTCCAGGTTATATGTTTTCAGGAGTCAAAGCTCCTCTCAAAAGCATATACCCTAAATCTCTTGTTGGTCTCCAAGGTGCTACTTGACTCAAATCTAAGTGTTTTACTGCAGACCAGTATCTCCTACATGCTTAGAGCACTGCAGACAGAGGCTGAGAACAGAGCTACAGGCAAGAAGGCAGAGTGCATGCCTCCTGGCCTGACGGCAGCTGCTTTCTGATGACAAAGATGAGTAGTTGCAAAACTACTTCTGAGCAGTTGGCTGTGAGCATGACCCTTAGGCATGGGGCTATAAAACCCAGCCAAGAGAGGCTGTTGAGTATGAATGCAATGCCTATGATAGATGCTGAGCCACTGATTCATGGTAGCCTGATCTTGGACTGAATGACCTTGCCTAGCCTGACTTCTGAAACTTGGGCTAGCTCATCCTCTGCATGGTCCTAGGCATAGGTGTCAACTTCGGGGTGGCTTGGAAGCTTGAGCTGCTCCCAAAAATTTTCAAGGGTGAATGAGCCCCCCCGGGGGCAATCAGTGCCAGCCTGCCTGGCCTGGGTGGTGCAGGAGGCACCCTCCTTCCTGGCTGCTGCCACTCTTCCTCATCCTTTGCAGTGATTGTGCCCAGCTCCATCATTGGCCCAACCGCCTCCTCCTGGCTCTTCCACATCCACTACGCCTACAGGTGTGAGAAAGGGGAGGGTGGGTGGGGTTTTGGGTGGGCCAGGCGCGCATTCCTCTGGCTTGTAAGCTCCACCTTGACACTTAGGGGGCCCACCGGGGAGGGAAGGAGCAGCACTTCTGGCCCGGGGGAGGGGGAGGCCAGGCAGGTAAGGAGCTCACCTCTATGGTAGAAAGGCTAGAGATGACTCCCCCCCACCAGATCGTTGGATCCCCCTGCAAGAGATGCAAACACAGCACCACTGGAAGGAGGCGTGATTTCACTCCTTACCCCTCTTCGGTGCAGCCTGATTCATGTAGCTGTTCTTCCATGACCCCAGGAATTATTTTGGGGGTTTGGAAGGGCTGCCAGCCTGAGGATGAACACAGTACTGCTGAAACCAGTATGCAATGCCATGTTAATGCACATTATACAAGAAGCATCATTAAAGGGAACACAGAAACTTCAAAATAGCAATAAGTGATTTGATAATAGAACAAACTGAGAGGTCCAGTGGCACCTTTAAGACCAACAAAGCTTTATTCAAGGTATAAGCTTTCGTGTGCATGCATGCTTCTTCAGATAGTAATTAAGCTTTCAATTAGGATTTAGCTTTATTAGTTCCATAGCAGTTTGATGATGATAGTTTACTGTGAAGATTATAATGTATCTGTTAAAAACTTTTCTATGCCACCTTTCCACCCAAATAGGTTTTTAAGGTGGTGAACATCAAAATGTTAAAACATTTGAGATATTAAAACGACATTTAATATACAATATTTAAACAATTCAGTAAAACATATAAACACCCTCTAATGGGGGGAGGGCAAATAATAGTTACTGGGGGTACACCAAACAAACAAAAAAGTCTTCACCCACTGGTGGAAGATAACAATAGAGGGATACGGACGAATCTCCCTGGATAGGGAGTTCCAAAGTTTTGGCACCACGACCAAGAAGGCCCTTCTCTTGGGTTGCCATGGCATTCTGGCCATTGTGTATCAGCTGTAGGTTCCGGACTGTCTTCAAGGGCAGCATTCATAGAATGCATTGCAGTAATCTAATCCAGATGTTACCAGAGCACGCACCATAGTGGCAAAACCTTTTCTGCCCCAGGAGGGCCACAGCTGGCTCCCTCCCCAAAGGTGGTAAAAGGCAACCTTGGGCACTGCTGCCACCTCTCCATCCAACAGGAGGCCTGGGTCCAGGAGCAAACCCAAGCTATGAACCTGCTCCTTTAGGGGAGTGCCTCCCATCCAGATCAGGAGATATCCCAGTTCCTGGGTCAAACCTTCCCTTCACCAGTTGCACCTCCATTTTGTCAGGATTACATTTCAGTTTGTTAGGTCTCATCCATTCCAGGACTGCTCCCAGACCTGTTCATGGTTCCCAGAGCCTACCTGGGATCTGCTGGAAGAGCCAGATATAGCTGAGTGCCATCCACACATTGGTGGTATAACACAACCCAGATCTCCAGATGACCTCTCCCAGGGATTTTATATTGAAGAAGTCACAGGGAACAAGATGGAACCTTGTGGGACTCTAAAGGCCAGAAGCCAAGGGGTTGAGCAGCAGCAGCACCGCAGCACCATGCTCTGAAACCTACTTTCAAGGTGGTCCAAAACCCCTGCAGAACAGGGCTTTCCGGTCCCAATCCTGAGGCAGTCCAGGAGGACACCATGATTGGTGGGATCAAAAGCTGCCCTGAGGTCCAGGAGAATTAACAGGGTTGCTGTCCACCTGTCCTGCTCCCAGCACACCAGGGCAACCAAAGCCATTTCAACCCCATGATCAGGCCTGAAACCAGATCAGAATGGATCAAAACAGAATGCTTCCACCAAGAATCTCTCAGGTTGCTCAGCCACGACTTCTTGTGAGGCTTCTGTGCTATCAGCAAAGGATCAGGCCTTTGTTGGTTAAAACATAGTCCTTTATTCAGATACTGGTACAGGTCTCGATGTTTCTTAGAGATGCCACACAAAGAAGGCTTGGGGTTAATATACCTACATACATGAATGCTTAAACATTTTCTACCAATCAGCAGACAACTAAAATGTGGGAAGACAGAGCGGGAAGACAGAGGGCCCGTTTGTTCCCACCGTAGGTGAGAAAGGCATAAACATCCCCTTTTGGCCTATGTGACCCAGATGTGCTAAGTCCTAGGCAAAACATTCAAACCACGACAATAAAATAACCTTCAAGGCTATGAGCAGTCAGATAGTGTCCTGGGAGCCTGGAAGGAAAGAGGGAGGGAACAGGAACAAGATAGCTCTTGTTTATATGACGTGATGGTATGCAGGAACCCACCCTCCCGCCTAGAGAAGTAACATTAAACAGACAGGCAATTGACACCCGAGAAAGCAATAAACCATATGGGTGATAACAACTACAAAGAAAATGAAAGTAACAACCAGAGTAACCTTCAGCAACATACATCTTTGTCAGATTCATTGAAAGAAAGAAACATTTAGCAGTAAAAGGATTCATTGTGCATACAGAGTAGAATCTGACATTCTGCCCCCTTGAAACTAGACTCCCCCCCCCGGTTTATCAGGGAAACGCTTATGAAAGGAGCGGACTAACTTAGAAGCATGGACATTATCAGCAAGGACCCATTCATTTAACTCAGGGCCAAAGTCTACCCACTTAACAAGGTAGTAGACCTGGCCCCTGCGAAGTTTAGAGTCCAATATTTCAGAAATCTCGAAATAAGGTTCTCCCTCCTTCATCAGAGGAGGAGGAATCGGAGGATCCGGGCGCCATGCATTCTGCCTAGGATTCTTCTTCAGGAGGCTGTAATGAAAGACAGGATGCACAGAGCTCAATGATTTGGGCAGTTCAAGTTCAAATGAGACTTCAGAAATTTTCCTTAAAACTTTATAGGGTCCCACATATTTCCAGCCCAATTTTCTGCTGGGCTGCAAGCCATGAATGTTCTTTGTCAGCATGTTTTTTGTAATCCGCTTTAGCTTTCTCCAAAGTTTGCCCAATGAGGGGCCAAGATTCCTGTAACCTTGACCACCACTGGCTAAAATCCGAGTCCTTGGGGGTGTCCATGTCAGGCAGAGCAGGCAGGATTTCTTTTCGTAAAGAGAGGGGCACAATTAGTTTTGATCCATGATACCAACAACAATTAATATCTTTAGAATTCTCAGCATCACCCTCCCATTCTTTGACTTCTTCCTCCAAGTACGCCCCCCCCCGCACTTATCGACCCATGACCCGGGCTCGGGAGATGCTTTTCTCTGGCTCCATGTAATCACTGCCCCCCCCAATTGTTGGGGGGGAAACATGGAGTCGAATACCTCTTCCCTCTGGGATTCGTGTTGGGGTAACTGGGACAATGCGTCTGCTAATGAATTAGACTTCCCAGGGAAGTGTCTCAGGACAAAATTGAATTTGGAAAAGAAATCAGCCCACCGGAGCTGTTTCGCATTCAGGGAACACTGCGTGTGCAAAGCCTCTAAGTTTTTGTGGTCAGTCCAAAACTCAAACGGCTTTTGCGCTCCATCTAGCCAATGCCTCCAAGTGGAGAGGGCTAGTTTGATAGCGGCAGCTTCCTTGTCCCACACTGACCAATGTGTGAGGCTTCTGTCCTTAACCGTAAAAGATCAGACCTTTGTTGATGAAACAGAGTTCTTTATTTCTTAATACTGCTTGACAGGTTCTCGAATGTTTGTTAGAGATGTCACATAAAGAACAGAGTTAATATACCCTCCAGTACAGTTTGAACCCCAACATCCAACCAATCACAATAGAGGGAGAAAGGGGGTTTCCGGTTGGAGGAATGGCGGTCTGACACTCTTTGCGAGTTGGCAAGGCGAACGGCGGCTCTTATCGACAGCTCGGGTGATAAAAACACCCGACGCAGCCTCACACAGGCAGTGTGAGGACCGGCAAGCATTATAATCCAGGTGAGAGTGAGATCGGTGAAGGAGGAGTCTCGGAGGAGACTTTTCCAACACCTTGAAATCCTTTCCCGAAGAAGATTTCTGCAAGCATCTCTAAGGAGCCGAGCCGGACTGATTTATTCAGCTTAAAATCGCCATCCCCCCGATTTCTTAGCAAAGAAGACAAAGTTTAAACTGTGAGACCACATCTGAAGTGAAGTATCAACAAAAGGTAACAAAAAAAACTTTTGGCTTACCATCGCTGCATTTCTAAAACTGGGAAGACAAACGGGTGAAGCTGTAAATTACTGGAGAGTTGGCTGAGTGCAGTTTTGGAGCGCTAAAAAGCCGGATTTTGACTCAAATCGCTTAAAAACAAAGTTGTTTAACATTCCTGCGGTTAAGAAAAGTTGGGAGGAGGGAGTCTAATCATCGTGAGACCAGGTTGTGTGGATTATATCAGGAAGTGACGATTTTGAGAGCAGACAAGTGGAAAAAGGAAGAAGGGACAGAGGAGGGGGACTGAGAATCATAGTAGTGAGACCAGACTGGATGGACTACAACAGGAAGTGACGTTTTGGAGAGCAGACAAGCGGAAAAAAGAAGACGGAACTGAGGAGGACTACGGCAAGCCAGAAGCAAAGTGGAAAAGACAGTAACCTTTGACCTAAACCATAGAGAAGTTGCGCCCGCCATTTTGGATTAACAAAAACTTTAAACATTAATATTTTTAAAACTACATAATGTAGAGCGGCGAAACTAACATTGTTTGACTTGGCATGACCAGCACTTGTGAATGCAATAATTGTTGTTTAATTTGAAGAACAAGAAAAATCGATCTTTTTTAAAGTGGCAAGACGGACCGCGGACTGAAATCAAGAGCGGCTACATGGTCCTCTCCTACAAT
Source organism: Lepidodactylus listeri (assembly GCA_029233225.1). Lineage (NCBI taxonomy): Eukaryota > Metazoa > Chordata > Lepidosauria > Squamata > Gekkonidae > Lepidodactylus > Lepidodactylus listeri. The sequence goes on along the minus strand of JARCFY010000016.1, from coordinate 70,819,755 downwards.
GGCTGCAAAAAAAGAAAAAGAATTAATGGCTGTTATGGAGACAATGGAAAAGAAAATGTTAGATGCAATTGGAGAGGTGAATACCAAAATGTTAGGTGCCATTGGAGAAGTGAACACTAAAATAAATGGCATGGCTGCACAAGTGGACAAGAATTTTGCAGATATAAAAACAGAACTGCAAAGTTTAACAACAAGAACACAAGAAATGGAGAACAAAGTAAAAGTGCTGGAAGAAAATATTCAGAAAGTGACAAAGGACAACGATAGTATGGAAAAAATGATGCATTACAAAGATATGCAAACTTATTTGCGATTCAGAGGGATTGATGAAAGTCTAAGTGAGGATATTTTTACAAGAATGCAGGAGGCACTAGCGGAATTTCTACAAGAAGAAGAGGAGACCATTAAAGACCATATGGACCTTGTTTACAGAGTTAATTCAGCATACGCAAGGGACAAAAATATACCAAGAGACGTAGTAGTCCAATTTACAGTGAAGAGAATTAAAGAACAAATCTACAAGAAATGTTTTACAGATACTTTTGAAATGGATGGAAAAAAAATAATTGTGATGAAAGAGCTTCCTAGAGCCATACTCCAAGACAGAAAAAAATTTAAGAAGAAGAGAGAGAGATTGGATTTATACCCCGCCCTCCACTCCCAAAGGGAGTCTCAGAGCGTCTTACAAACTCCTTTTCCCTTCCCCTCCCCACAACAGACACCCTGTGAGGTAGGTGGGGCTGAGAGAGCTCTTTCCCAAGCTGTCCTTGAGGGAACAGCTGGTACAGAGCTATGGCTTGCCCAAGGTCATCCAGCCAGGTGCAAGTGGAGGAGTGGAGAATCAAACCCGGTTCTCCCAGATTAGAGTCCGCGCACTTAACCACTACACCAAACTGGCCTGATTGACAAACTGAAGGAGAAAAAAATGAGATTTCGTTGAGAAATACCACAAGGATTAAGTTTTAACTACGAAAGTACCAGAGTGGTGATTAAGAGTTCAGGAGAAATGCATGGATTTATTGCAGAAAATAAGGAAGAGTTTGGAGATATTTAATGTTATATCATGATGGATTACAAATTACTTTCATGGAATGTAAATGGTCTCAATTCACCCCAGAAACATAGAATGGTAGGACATTGGCTGGAAAAACAAAAATGTAATGTGATTTGTATACAAGAGGCACATCTTAAGAAGCAAGACCACAAATATATAAATTAAATTTAAATTAAATTAAATATAATTAAATTTCTGTACAAGGAAGGAAAACCTTAATTGTAAACATTTATGCACCTAATGGAGCAAAAGAAAAATTATGCACCTAATGGAGCAAAAGACTTACAGGCTGAACTTGACAACGTAAACTACGACCAAACTATCATGGCAGGGGACTTTAATGGAACTGTTAATAATAAGATGGATAGACGATCAAAGAGTAAGGATGAAGCATTGGGAAAACTACCTAAGATCTTTTTCAAGTTGATAAAAGAAGAATGGTTAGAAGATGTTTGGAGGAAAGTAAATCCACAAGGAAAAGACTTTACTTTTTATTCTAACAGGCATGACTCACATTCAAGAATTGACATGATTTGGATGACAATTAACCTAACGTTGATGACAAAAAGAATAGAAATTCTTCCTAAAATAATTTCGGATCATAATCCCAGCATATGGACCTCTGGACATTCAAGAAGACAGGGGAGATGGAGACTAAATGAGGACTTGCTGGACAATCAAGAGATAATAAAAAAGCTGCAAGAAGAGACCAATTTATACTTTCAAGCAAATATGCAAAAGGGGACTAAACTTCAAATTGTATGGGATGCATACAAAGCAGTGATGAGAGGACTACTGATATCGTTAAATAACAAGGAAAATAAAAAGAAAAGAGAACAATATGATAATATTATGCAAGCCATTAAAATAAAGGAAAATGAACTGAAGAAAAGACCAGGGAAAAAGAAACTCCAAAGGGAGATCTGGATGTTACAAGACCAAATAAAAGTTATTTTGAATCAAGAGACTTACTGGAACTTAAAAAAACTTCAACAAAAGTCATTTGAAGGCGCAAATAAACCTGGAAAATATTTGGCATGGCAGTTAAAGAAAAGACGTGAAAATAAATTTATCACAAAAGTGATACGAGATAATACAGAGATAATAGACAACAAAGGAATAATGAGAGAATTTTTTAAATACTATGCAAAACTTTTTCAGAAGGAGAAAATAGACCGAAGAGGGATCAAAGAATATTTACAAACATTAAAGCTTCCAAAACCAACAGAAAAAATTAAAGAACTGTTGAATAATCCTATATCATTACAAGAAATTAAAAAGGCAATAGAAGAATCAAAATTAGGTAAAGCTTCGGGTCCGGATGGATTTACGGTGAAGTTTTATAAATCATTGCAAGAGTCGATCTCACCAGTACTGTTATTATTAATGAACGATATTGGAGTTACAGGTGAGGTCCCAGAAACCTGGAAAGAAGCAACTATTTCGCTTATCCCAAAAGAAGGTCAGGACTTAACAAATGTAAAGAACTACAGACCAATCTCTCTGCTAAATAATGACTACAAAATTTTTGCTAAGATTATAGCAGAAAGGTTAAAAGAACACCTAATGGAGACTATACAAATAGAACAAGCAGGGTTCTTACCTAACCGTCAAATAAGAGACAACCTAAGAGTAGTGGTCGATGCGATAGAATACTATGACAAACACCCAGAGAGGGAAGTGGGCTTTTTTTTCTTAGATGCGGAGAAGGCGTTTGACAATTTAAATTGGGATTTTATGTTTGAGGTACTTGAACAACTCCAGATTGGAGATTATATGTTAAACTTGATTAAGTCAATTTATAAAGAACAGAAATCTTCTCTTATAATCAATACTGAAAAAACGGATTGTTTCAAGATTGAAAAAGGAACAAGACAAGGATGCCCGCTCTCACCATTGTTATTCATTTGGATACTAGAAGTTTTACTGTTGAATTTAAAAGAAGACAAAGAAATTAAAGGCCTGACATCAAAAGGTTTTTCCTTTAAATATAGAGCCTTTGCTGATGACGTGATATTTATAGTAGAGGAACCTATGACTACATTACCATATTTGTTGCAAAGAGTGAAAGAGATTGGTGATTTGGCTGGTTTTTATATAAATAAGAACAAATCTAAAGTGATGTGTAAAAATATGTCAAATAAAAAACAGGTTGAACTACAGGAACTTATAAAATGTGAGGTGGTAAAAAAGACAAAGTATTTAGGTATTGAATTAACAATGAAAAATATTGATCTCTATAAAAATAACTACGAAAAGCTATGGCTGCAAATTATGCAAGATATTAAAAAATGGAATGTATTAAATTTGTCATTGTTGGGGAGGATTGCTACGGTTAAAATGAATGTATTACCACGATTAATGTTTTTATTTCAGACTATTCCGATTGTGAAAGATGTAAAAGCATTTAAGTATTGGCAGAAAGAACTTTCCAAGTTTGTATGGGGAGGGAAAAAGCCAAGGATTAAGATGAAAATAATGTGTGATGCCAAAGAAAGATCCATCCAAGTTTCAGTTGCCAAACTTAAGGTTATATAATGATGCGGTTTGTTTGAGCTGGATAGGGACATGGGCTACGCTACAAGATAGAAAACTATTAGCCCTAGAGGGTCATGATTGCAGGTTTGGTTGGCATGCTTATCTAAACTATGGCAAAGCAAAAATGGACAATATGTTTAAACACCATTATTTGAGACAATCATTAATGGATACATGGACAAGATATAAGAACTTTTTCTTAGAAGAAATACCTACGTGGATAGTTCCAGCAGAAGTGTTAAACCCATTATCGTATTTTAAAAAACAGGACTGGCTGAAATATAAAGACTTATTAATAAGACAAGGTAAAGAATTTGTATTGAAAGAACAACATTTGATAGACTTTGATTATGGTTGGTTGAGATATAGACAACTGTATGATCTCTATAAGAATGATAAAAAAACTGGTTTTAGAGAAAAAAATAACGAAATTGAGCAAATTTGGGAAGAAGGACGGGAAAAAATGATCTCCAAAATGTATAAAATTTTGCTAAAATGGTTTAATGCAGATGAAATGGTTAAAGAACAAATGGTAAAATGGGCGATAAATTTTAATAAAGATATTGAAATGTTATCTTGGGAATTTCTATGGAAAAATGCTATGAGTATTTCTACGTGTTATAACTTAAAAGAAAATTGTTTTAAAATGTTGTATAGATGGTATATGACGCCAAAAAAAATTGCAAATATTAATCAAAATATGTCAAACAAATGTTGGAAATGTAAAAAAAAAAAAGAAGGTTCTTTTTACCATATGTGGTGGACTTGTGATAAAGCAAAGACCTACTGGTCTATAATACATACAGAAATGGAAAAAAATTTGAAATGTACATTTAAGAAATTGCCGGAATTGTTACTGTTTGGACTTAAATTAGAAGAGATAAATGTTAAAAAAAGGACACTAATATGGTATATGATTACAACGGCAAGAATGGTCTATGCGCAGAACTGGAAAGGTGAAAAAATACCAGAGGTGTGGGAGTGGTTGAAAAAATTGTTGTACATGGCTGAAATGGACAAATGGACGAGAAAATTGAATAATCTGTACTAAGAGACTTTCTTAGAAGATTGGAAAGATTTGAAAGAATATGTTGAACAATATTGGGATATGAAAAATTACATTTATACTTGGACATAAGATTAAAAAGAGATATTTGAATGTATAAATGGCAGTTAGAAAATAAGGATATTTTTAGAATTGTATAAGAAAATAAGAATTTATATGATGGATAGTTTTATAAGGTTGTATACGTCGTTATCAGGAAAGTAATATATATATATATGCATATAAAGAATGGTTAAAGTTGAAAATGTTAAATGCTTCAGATGTGGTGGAAAACCACCATTACAAGATGATAACAAGATTATACAATAGAACAAAAAATGGATGTAATATTGAAAAAGGGTTTGTATAAGAAAAATATGTAATAGTGTTAGAAAATAATAAAATTTATTACAAAAAAAAACAATAGAGGGAGAAAAGTGCGGTTAAAAGTTCTAAGCCATTTTACTTCCCACAGGAAAGGTGAAGTGTGAAAGTTATAAAAATTCCCCTCTTGAACTGGGCGACCCAGATGTGTGAAACTTATACATAACAAAGTGGCTCCAGCGGCCTTTCAAGGTCTTCACAATGAGATAAGACAGTTCCATGTCCCAGGGAATGGGAGGAGGGAATGCATGGGAGGAAAAGCCATTTGTTCTTTGGTGACGTGCAAATATATGGGGTCGCCACTCTCCCGGATAAAATGGTTACACTGACCAGACCTTCAAAAAGCAATATAACTCAGAGCAATAAATGAGGGAGGGGGAGGCAGGAGACAGCTTGACAGAGATAGCAATGGTTACACTTTTGGCTGAGCGATAGCAAGTTACAGAAAGCACAATGGAAACCCTGTTAGGATCCTATGATCCTGACACCCTGCCCTCTTCATAATACATTCTACCCCGGCTTATCAGGAAAATGTTTATGAAAAGCTTTAACTAATCTAGGAGCATGAACATTTTCAGCAAAGACCCATTCATTTAGTTCAGGGCCGAAATCTACCCACTTTACTAGGTATAGCAAGCGGCCCCTACGCATTTTGGAATCAAGAATTTCAGAAATTTCAAAGTGAGGCGCCCCCTCCTTCATCAGTGGAGGAGGAGTCAGAGGAGTAGGGTGCCACACATTCGGCCCAGGATTCTTTTTCAGCAGGCTGAAATGAAAAACAGTATGCAGAGAACTCAGTGATTTAGGCAGTTCAAGCTCAAAGGAAACATCAGAGATTTTTCGCAACACTTTGTAAGGTCCAACATATTTCCATCCCAATTTTCTGCTGGGTTGGAGTCCATGGATGTTTTTTGTAGAAAGGTATACCGAGTCCCCTGGTTGAAGGTCCCATCCCTCAGCACGCCCTCAGTCCGCATATTTTTTATAGTCCTCTTTGGCCTTATCCAGAGTTTTAGCAATTAGTGGCCAAGAATCTTGCAGATTAGCTCACCATTGGGTGAAGTCAGAGAGGGGGGTTTCACTCAAGTCAGCAACTGTCGGTAGAGGCTTTCCCTCAAAACCCCCCACCACCATGAAAGGCAACACTCCAGTGGACGAATGCACTGCATTATTGTAGCTGTACTCTGCAAAGGGCAACAACTCTACCCAATTGTCTTGGTGGTAGTTAGTGTAACACCTTAAAAATTGTTCCAATATTTGATTAATTCGTTCGGACTGCCCATCGGTCTCTGGATGGTAACCCGAACTCATGGCTGGTTCAATGTCCATCACTTTCAAAAGCTCCCGCCAGAAGCTGGCAACGAATTGGCTCCCCCTGTCGGATACCACACGTTTAGGGAAAGCATGTAATTTGATCACGTGGTTGAAGAACGTTTTTGCTAGACCCTTTGCCATTGGCAACTGTTTGAACGGGACAAAGTGAGCCTGCTTAGAAAACATATCCACCACCACCACCACCCCAAATAACAGTTTTTCCTTTAGAGGGTGGCAAGTTAGTAATAAAGTCCATAGACACCGCTTCCCATGGTCTGGAGGGGGTAGGTAGGGGATGCAATAGTCCAGGAGTCTTTCCCCCCCTCCGTTTGCACATTAGACATACTTGGCAAGCCGTGACAAAGTCAGAGACATCGTTTCGCATGCGCGGCCACCAAAACTGTCGTTGTACCAAATTAAGAGTCTTTAGGAATCCGAAGTGTCCAGCCAACTTGGAAGAATGGCAAGTCACTAGAACGTCTCTACGCCGCGACTGAGGCACAACCAATTTAGTCCCATGATACCAACACTTGTCAGGGTGCAAGGAGCATTCTTCTATCCCCACCAATTCCTCAGCCTCCTCCTTTGAATAGTCCCCAGCACACTTCTCACTCCACGATTCAGCGTTTACACTTTTACTTTGACTTCGGATAGTGACTGCCCCCCCCCAACTGTTGCTGTGAGAACATGGAGTCGGACACTTCTTCCCTTTGGGACTCGTGTTGTGGTAATCTGGATAAAGCGTCTGCTAAGGAGTTTGCCTTCCCAAGGAAGTGTTTTAGGATGAAATTGAACTTTGAAAAGAAATCGGCCCACTGTAGCTGTTTTGCATTGAGGGACCGCTGCGTGCGTAATGCCACAAGGTTTTTGTGATCAGTCCAAATTCCAAACGGAATTTGCGCCCCTTCTAACCAATGTCTCCATGTGGTTAGGGCTAGTCGGATGGCAGCTGCTTCCTTGTCCCAAACCGACCAATTCCTCTCTGTTTCATTAAACTTTTTGGAGATGTAAGCCAAGGGATGCAACTTATTGTCAGCCCCTTTTTGAAGGATTGCTCCCCCCATGGCTACATCAGAGGCATCTACATGAATTACAAATTCTTTGGTCTCATCGGGATGGGCTAGGATTGGTTCCGAGGTGAACAGTTTTTTTAGAGTCTCAAAGGCTCGTTGGCATGCCTCGGACCATGCTATTTTCTCCGCTGGCTTCCCCGCCTCTGGCCTTTTACCCTTTGTTTTCAACAGTTCAGTTAGGGGTAGGGTAACCGTGGCAAAGTCTTTGAGAAAGGTGCGGTAGAAGTTGCAAGACCCCAAGAGGCTCTGTAGCTGCTTTCTGGTTCAGGGGGCCTCCCAGTGAACCACCGCCTCCACCTTAGCAGGATCCATTTCCAACCCCTTCTGAGAAATTCTATACCCCAGAAAGTCTACCTCCGTCCGGTTGAATTCACATTTCGACAATTTAGCATACAGCTTATTTTTTAACAGAGTATCTAACACTTCCCTCACCAATTTCACATGTGACTGCTTATCAGTAGAATAAATCAAGATATCATCTAAGTAACATAACACTCCCTTGAACAAATGCTTGTGCAACACTTCATTGATCAGGCTCATAAAGACGCCGGGAGCGCCACTTAAGCCGAACAGCATCACCAAATACTCAAACTGACCCAGTGGGGTATTAAAGGCAGTCTTGTACTCATCCCCCTCCCTAATGCACACCCGGAAGTAAGCATCTCGTAAGTCTAACTTAGTAAACATTTTCCCCTTAGCTGCTTCAGCCAGCAAGTCCTTTATGAGCGGGAGGGGGTAAGCGTTGGAAGCAGACACAGCTTTCAGCCCACGATAATCCGTGCAAAGTCTCAGCCCCCCATCTTTCTTTTTTCAGAATAACACTGGGGCTGCAAAAGGGGATTTGGCCGGGCAGATGAAACCCCGCGCTAGGTTCTTGTCGAGGAACTTCCGTAACTCCTCTCTCTCCGCTGGGCTCATGGAATACAGTTTCCCCTTCGGTAGTTTTTCCCCAGGTAGTAATTCAATGGCACAGTCAGATAGGCGGTGAGGGGGTAGCTCATCTGCCTCCGTTTCACTAAACACTTCAGCCAAGTCTCTGTATTCCCTGGGGATCTGGGATGGCACTAGGATGAGAGCGGCCGCCCATAAGGGGACTGGGGCCCCCAATCCCCACTCAGGATTCCATTTGTGGTGCTTACATTTCTTGTCTACCCACGAGATTTCCCCCTCACTCCATTTTACATAGGGGTCATGGGAACTTAACCAGGGGCTTCCTAACACCATGGGGAATTGGGTGTTCGGAGTGATAACAAAAGCCCTTTTCTCCCAGTGCTCCCCCGTCCCCAAAATCAACAGTTCAGTTTCTGCCACACACGCTTCCTTCATCTTGGAACCGTCCATCTGCATGAACGTGAGTGGCTCCCCCAAAGGGGTGACTCTGGGTGCCAGCCCATCCATTACCAAGGGGCTTATTAAGTCTCTGGCACACCCAGAATCAATCAAGGCCCGGACTCTCACGTGGGTCCCGGTGCCGGGGGCTATCACAGTCACTACCATGTAAAGTAAGGGGCCGGGGATGCTCACCGGAGATGGCGCATCAGGGGAAGGGACCTGCAGCTCTGCGCCGTTTACTGCAGGTCGTTGGAGTTTCCCGGCGTCTGCGCCTCAGTCAGCTCCAGCTCTCCTTGCTCGCTTGCTGCCCCTTCCAGCTGTAGTGCCTGGGGTTTGAATGAGGTCTTTCTACGGCTTGGGGTGCTCCCGCTCAAGGGGGTCGAGGTCTTGGGAAACTTTCCGCAGCCACGAGAGCAAGCGGACGTGAAGTGGCCGCTCTCTCCACATCTCATGCAAAGCCCTTGTTTGAAGCGGTTATCTCGTATCTCCTGGATGTTCGGCTTCCCTTTCATCTTTTGGGGGGCCTTGGGTTGGGCGGTTGCAGAGGTCCCCAGTTTGATCAGGGTGAATCGCTCCTCCACGTCGGCGGCGGCTCTCATCTACGCTGCCAGGGACCCAGGCCTCCCACCCCTCAAGATAGTCTCATAAATTTCGGGGTGCAGACCCTCTCTATATTTCTCGATGAAGAGGTCTTGGGACCAGCCCTGTACTTTGGCCGCGATCCGCCAGAACCGGTCGCTGTACTCCCACACGGAGGCCCTCCCCTGCACCAACTTCTGCAATTAGTTTCTTGCCTTCTCCTCCCCCAGGGGATCCTCATAGTGCTGTTTGAGGGCCCACATAAAATTATTCACAGTCCGCAACTCAGGTCCCGGGGGGTTGTGCAAGCTTACATACCAATCACTGGTGGTGTCTCGCAGCTTGGATCCGATGTAGCCTACACGGTCCCGCTCGGTGGGGTAGAGGTGGCCCCACGCCTCTAGGAACCTTTCGATCTTGATGATGAAGAAACGAAGCTTCTCGGGGTCGCCATCAAACGTTGCTGTTAGGGGGTCGTTGGGGGCTTGGCGGATCATCCGATCTGCTGACACAAGGGCAGGAGCTGGAACCGGCTGCGGGGTGCCCCCGGCTGGGGCTCCCCCCAGTGGGACTTGTTGTGGCGGTGCCCCCCGCTCCCCCTGCGGGAGGCTGCCCCGGTACTTGCACTGCGGCAATTCCATCGTGGATTTGCTGCTGCATGTCCATCATCACCTCTCTCAGCTCTGCGGTGATTTGGATCCACATCTCTCCCATCCTTCGGTCCAGAGAGCGGCTCTGGTCCTCGCCCATCAGGTCGGGGCCACAGGGAATGCCTTGCTCCTCGTCCGATAACGGGAACCGCCAGTCACCCCCGAGACTCTCTCAGTCATCCTCCCAGAAGCTTGGGCGACCTACTTCTGTATGGTCCCCAAAGACCCATACGCACGATCCCTTCCGATCGTGCACCCACGAGTCAACTGTCCCACGTCCGAACGTGGCCCATGAATACCTCGGGGTGAAGGGAGGCTGGGGTGCCGGTCATGGGAGATAGTAAGCGCCCTGGCCGGTAGTCACAGGATTCTCCGATGGCCCGGCGCCTCCAGCTCCTGCCCTGGCCCCCGCTCCCTGATCTCCCGGGATCACGGGCTCGTCTTGGGTTACGGGAATAGTACCGTCATCTGATATGGTCATGTACTGCAAAGTCCCAAACACAGATCTCTAACAATCTGTGAGGCTTCTGTCCTTAACCATAAAAGATCAGACCTTTGTTGATGAAACAGAGTTCTTTATTTCTTAATACTGCTTGACAGGTTCTCGAATGTTTGTTAGAGATGTCACATAAAGAACAGTCAGAGTTAATATACCCTCCAGTACAGTTTGAACCCCAACATCCAACCAATCACAATAGAGGGAGAAAAGCGCAGTTAAAAGTTCTAAGCCGTTTTACTTCCCACAGGAAAGGTGAAGTGTGAAAGTTATAAAAATTCCCCTCTTGAACTGGGCGACCCAGATGTGTGAAACTTATACATAACAAAGTGGCTCCGGCGGCCTTTCAAGGTCTTCACAATGAGATAAGACAGTTCCATGTCCCAGGGAATGGGAGGAGGGAATGCATGGGAGGAAAAGCCATTTGTTCTTTGGTGACGTGCAAATATGTGGGGTCGCCACTCTCCCGGATGAAATGGTTACACTGACCAGACCTTCAAAAAGCAATATAACTCATAGCAATAAACGGTTGAGGGGGAGACAGGAGACAGCTTTAAAGAGATAGCAATGGTTACACTTTTGGCTGAGCGATAGCAAGTTACAGAAAGCACAATAGAAACCCTGTTAGGATCCTATGATCCTGACACCATGTCTCTCTGTCTCAGTAAATTTCTTTGAAATATAGGTGAGGGGGTGCAACACCTCATTAGCGTCCTGTTGTAGAATCGCCCCCCCCATCGCCACATCAGAAGCATCCACATGTATTACAAACTCTTTAGTCTCGTCTGGGTGGGCCAGGATGGGCTCTGAGGTGAATAGTCGCTTTAGCTCGTCAAATGCCGCCTGGCATTGGGGGGTCCAGCACAGTCTCTCCCCCGGTTTTCCCGCTTCGGGGCCCTTCCCTTTGGTTTTCAACAGTTCGGTAAGTGGCAGGGCAATGGTTGCAAAGTCCTTCAAGAAGGTTTGATAAAAGTTGCAAAACCCTAATAGGCTCTGTAGCTGCTTTCTAGTGCGGGGGGCTTCCCACTGCACAACCGCCTCTACCTTAGCAGGGTCCATTTCCAGTCTCTTTTGAGAAATGCGGTAGCCCAGGAAATCCACCTCCCTTTTGTGGAACTCACACTTGGATAACTTAGCATACAGCTGGTGCTCTAATAATGTCTGTAATACTTCTCTTACTAACGTCACGTGGGATGCCTTATCAGCTGAATAAATCAAGATATCATCAAGATAGCAGAGCACCCCATTAAACAAATACTTGTGCAACACTTCATTGATTAAGCTCATAAAAACGCCAGGAGCGCCACTCAAACCGAAGGGCATCACCAAATACTCGAACTGACCCAGCGGGGTATTGAAGGCCGTTTTAAATTCATCCCCCTCCCTGATGCGCACCCGAAAGTATGCGTCTCTCAAGTCCAGTTTTGTGAAAATTCTCCCCTTGGCCACTTCCGCCAACAAGTCTTTGATTAAGGGGAGGGGGTAGGCGTTGGACGCGGACACTGCATTCAAACCCCTGTAGTCCGTACAGAGTCTCAAACCTCCATCTTTCTTTTTCCGGAAAAGGATGGGGGCTGCGAAAGGGGACTTAGCCGGGTGGATAAATCTTCGCTCTAAGTTTTTATCCAGGAACTTTCGCAACTCCTCTCTCTCAGAGGGGCTCATGGAGTATAATTTCCCTTTCGGTAATTTCTCCCCCGGGAGCAGTTCAATGGCACAGTCAGTAAGACGGTGGGGAGGCAGTTCATCAGCTTCGGTTTCACTGAACACAGCTTTTAAGTCTCTATATTCCAGGGGGACCGGATCCAGTGCTAATGCTAGTGCTGCCGGATTCGAGGAGCCAAGAGGCTCTTTTCCCCATTTGGAAACCCATGTGTGCTTGGAACATTTGGGGTTGACCCAGGATATTTTACCATCACTCCACTTGATGTACGGGTCGTGGGAGCTCAACCACGGGCTACCCAGCACCATGGGAAATTGGGTAGTAGGAGTGATCATGAAAGCCCTTTCCTCCCAGTGAGTCCCTGTCCCCACCACCAAAGGTTCAGTCTCTGCCACACATGCCTCCTTCATCTCAGAACCATCCATCTGGGTGAACCGTAAGGGTTCTGTTAGGGCCGTCAGTTTGGGTCCCAACCCCTCCACCACTAAAGGGCTAATTAAGTCTCTGGCACACCCCGAGTCTATGAGGGTGCGAACCCGCATGTGGGTTCCAGTGCTTGGCACCATTACAGTCACTACCATGTAAAGCAAAGGACCCGGGATGCTCACCAGCGATGGCGTGTCAGGGGCTGGGACCTGCAGCTCTGTGCCAGCTACTGCAGGTCGTTGAAGTTTCCCGACGGCTGGGTCTCGGTCAGCTCCAACTCTCCCTGTTCGCACGTTGCCCCTTCCAGCTGTAATGCCCGGGGTTTAAATGGTGTCTTGGGAGGTTGGGGGGTCCCTCTGCCCAGGGTGGTGGAGGTCTTTGGGGTCTTTGCTCCCCGCGGGGGCATGCCGAGGCATAGTGGCCACTCTCCACATTTCATGCACAGGCCTTGCTTGAACCGGGCATCGCGCAATTTCTGGAACACCGACTTCCCCTCTGCTTTCTGGGGGGTCTTGGGAGGGTGAGTAGACGAAGTTCCCAACTTGATTAGGGTGAAGCGTTCCTCCACGTCAGCCGTGGCTCGCATCCAAGCTGCCAGGGAAACGGGGCGCCCGCTCCTCAGGATTGTCTCGTAGATCTCGTGGCTCAGCCCCTCTTTGTACTTCTCCACAAACAGATCTTCGGACCACCCCTGAACTTTCGCTGCGATGCACCGGAAACGGTCAGTGTAGTCTCTCACCGTGCTGCACCCCTGGGTTAGCCTGCGCAGTTGGTTCCGGGCTTTTTCTTCCCCCAGCGGGTCCTCGTACATGAAGTTATCCACAGTCTGCAATTCGGGCCCCGGGAGGTTGTGCAGACTCACGTACCAATCACTCGTGGTGTCTCACAGCTTGGATCCGATGTAGCCCACCTGGCCCCTCTCCATCGGGTAGAGGTGGCCCCAGGACATCAGGAACTGCTCGATCTCGATGATGAAGAACCGGAGCTTTTCGGGGTCCCCATCAAATGTTGTCATCACGGGGACTTCCGGCAAGATTTGCGACCATGGCGGACGCGCTCCTCCGCACTAGCGGGGAGCGCGATCCGTACCCGGCGGGAAGAAGGGGCTTCGGACCGGTGCCGAGCCCCCAGAGACCCTAGTGAAGGGGCTCTGCCTGGGGTGGCACGAGGGGGATCTCTCCCTACGGTGGCGATCGAGGGATTGAGGTCCCCTTTCATCACCCCCATAGGTTCCCCCGTCCGTGGGAGCCGTATGGCTAAAAGCGCAAAACCGAGAAGCAGCAGAGAGTGTGAAGCAATGAGGCTGGAACTGACAGTTACGCTTGGAGAAACAGTGAGTCTGAAGTAAAAGAAAGAAACAGAATACAGCGGGAAAGGCGGGTGGAGTAAACCCCCCCCCCTCGAGACTGGCGTACTTACGGGACTCTTTACGTGGCGTTACTGCATGAAAAAACGTATGTTCGGCTTGCTTGATGGCAGCATCGCGCTTTAGAGGATATGAACTTTAAAAAGATATAAGCGCAGTCGTGGAATTTGCTCCTTTCGTCCATCTTATCTAACTATCAACAAAGAAGCACAGTCTCAACAATGGCGGGGAAACCGAAACCTTCCCCCAAACTAGGAAGTACAGCTCCGAGTTCAAAGGTTGATACCACGGAGATGAGCACGGTGTTCTCCTCGTTATTGCGACCTCTAGTGGACCAAATGACAGCTCTCAACATTAAGATGGACAAGATGCAATTGGACCTGAAGGAGTCGAATAAAACTACAGAGAAGCTGCAGCGAGAACTTCTGGAAGTTAAGACTTCAGTTAAAAATCATGATTCAAGACTACAAAAAGCGGAGAAAGAAAAGGCCTTCCATTCTGATCAGCTTTTGAAACTTCAGATGGAAAGATCCAATTTTTTCCTAAGACTTCAGAATGTACCAGAGGATAAAGGAGAAGACCTTAAAAATCTGTTAAGTGAAGCGCTTGAACCAGTGACGGGCTTAAAAGCAGCGGAAATAAAAAGCGATATGGATATGGTTTACAGAACCTATCCAGATTATACTAAAAAGAAAAGCCTGCCTGGTGAGATTCAGATAAGGTTCTCCAAAAAATCAACAAGAGATGTGGTGCTCAGGACCACAAATAAAGCAGTTCTGAAGATCAAAGGAAAAGAAGTTAAAGTGATGAAAGACATCCCATTTGAAATAAGGAAAAGAAGGAAAGCCTATGGAAAACTGACATCTTGGCTACAGTCTGAATCTATTATCTATAGGTGGAATGTTCCGGAAGGATTGAGCTTCAGCATCAAAAACAAGAAATATAAAATTGACTCTGTCCAACAGGCGAAAAGTTTTTTGGAAAAAAGCAAAGAAAAGAAAAAAGAGAGAGACTCAGATGGTTCACTGGCATCGCAAGAAAGTATGTATGGATTTGATAGCTCAAAGAGCGAAGAAGAAACGTCTGACTCGGAAAAGGGAGCAGCAGCTCCAAAAGTACAAGAAGAGACTGTTAAGACAAGAAGAGGACGAAAGAAGAAATAAAGGCTGAAATGTTTTTTTGAAACTGCACTATATATAATAGATAATTTGTATAATTAAGCATTCCTTCAAAAGAGCATGTCTGTCAAACAGCATTTTTTTATTTTTCATGTATCATCAGTAACAATTTTATCTAAATATTAGCCAAGGTTTAAAATGCTTCATATGTATTAATGGCATAGCAATATTAAGCAAATGATAAAGCACACTCTGTATAAGTTAAACATAGCTTAGAAAAGTAGCGTTGTAGAATTAGACATAGATAAAATTAATAAAAAATTTAAAAAAAAAAAATGTTGTCATCACGGGGTCATTGGGCACCTGCCTCACCAACCCTCCTACGGGGATGGGGACCACCGGAGCGGGGGCCTGTGGGGCTCCTCCAGGTGGAGGAGCAGTGGGGCCGGCAGGCTGAGCCGGAGCCTCCCCTGCACCTCTTACCGGGTGTGCTGGAGGCGCCCCAGCCGGTCCCCCACCCCCCTGCGGCTGACCAGGGAGTGGGATCACCCCAGCTGCCAGGGCCCCCATCAGGTTCTGCTGCATCTCCAGCACGGCCTCTCGCAAATCCACCGTGAGATGGTCATGCATCTCCTCCAACCTCCGGTCCAGGACGCGGTCCAGGTCTGCTCTGGATGGCTCGGTGCCCCGGGGCGGTGGGCGCTCTTTGTCTTGGAAGCTGAACCCCCAGGCGCCCGATCCCCTGCGGGGATAGAGGTCTTCCTCCAGAATGCTCGGGCGGCCGAACTCCAATCAGTCACCGTTGAAGCGCACTCTGGCCCCCTTCCGATCGTGGATCCACGTTTCAGAAGTGCCTCCCCCGAAGGTAGCCCAAGAGCATCTAGGGGAGGTGGGTGGCCAAGTAATCCGAGCCCCTGTGCAAGGGGCTTGGCCCGATTCCTGGGCCATGGTCACCGGCACCGGTTGCTCCACAGGTCCCGTAGGAGCCGTGGTGACCAGGACCTCCAGTGGAATGTTGTGGTTGCTCCCGTCATCCGACATAGTCAGGTATGGAAGGACCAAAGCCAAAGATCTCTAACAATCTGTGAGGCTTCTGTGCTATCAGCAAATGATCAGGCCTTTGTTGGTTAAAACATAGTCCTTTATTCAGATACTGGTACAGGTCTCGATGTTTGTTAGAGATGTCACACAAAGAAGGCTTGGGGTTAATATACCTACATACATGAATGCTTAAACATTTTCTACCAATCAGCAGACAACTAAAATGCGGGAAGACAGAACGGGAAGACAGAGGGCCCGTTTGTTCCCACCGTAGGTGAGAAAGGCATAAACATCCCCTTTTGGCCTATGTGACCCAGATGTGCTAAGTCCTAGGCAAAACATTCAAACCACGACAATAAAATAACCTTCAAGGCTATGAGCAGTCAGATAGTGTCCTGGGAGCCTGGAAGGAAAGAGGGAGGGAACAGGAACAAGATAGCTCTTGTTTATATGACGTGATGGTATGCAGGAACCCACCCTCCCGCCTAGAAAAGTAACATTAAACAGACAGGCAATTGACACCCGAGAAAGCAATAAACCATATGGGTGATAACAACTACAAAGAAAATGAAAGTAACAACCAACATACATCTTTGTCAGATTCATTCAGCAACATACATCTTTGTCAGATTCATTGAAAGAAAGAAACATTTAGCAGTAAAAGGATTCATTGGGCATACAGAGTAGAATCTGACACTTCTTCAATCATCATTAGGTTTTCAAGGCAAGGGATGAACAAAAGTGGTTTTGCTATTGCCTGCCTCCATGTCACAACTTTGGACTCCCCTGGTGGTCTACCAATCCAAGTACTGACCAGGGCCAACCCTGCTTAGCTTCCAACAAGTTTGGGCTAGCCTGGGCCATCCAGGTTAAGGAACAACCCGCTTTACATAGGTGTTTAAAAGACTGCTGAGAAAATATACATGAATGGTCCTGAATAAACATTCAGTGGCTCAAAGTCACTACTGAAACGTGCAGTGGTTGTCAAACTGTACAAATGTTCCAGTTGAACTGTGAATTGTGTCTGGGGTATTGAAGAATCTAGATGACCGGATGGTTCTTTTAAAGGAAGGAAGTTTGGTGGGTGGAGAGGTTACAGTGCAGACTGTGAGAACCATGTGGCCCATGGCTGGAGATGGAGCCTGAGGACAAAGCCTGCCCCAGTGCGTTCGGCCTCTCTGAGAATGGTCTGCCCAAAGATGTAATTTTGGACTTGGTGGCTTTCTGATAGCTGTTGAACCTGCCGTTGAAAACACATTTGGCGGCTTTTATTCACGGATGAAATTGCAGCGTTGCTGAAGGATTTGGTTTGGTTCGAGAGAACTGATGGCCTCCGTGAACCAATTTTATTGCAAGCATTTTGTGGAATATTTGCATATGTCGTTGTGACCGATTTCCCACAAGGCGCTGCTCCAGTGTCATTCTTCCCTTTGCTCTGATTGCGTGCTTGAATTTCTCACTATTTGCCCCGTGCCGCATTTTGACCCATGGCTTCACCCAAATTCCCCTGTGGCTTCATTTATCCTGTTTTTTGAGGGTCACTGAAGCTGTGGGGGAATTCAGGCGAAGCCGTGGGTCAAAATGTGGCGTGGGGCTAATAGTGCAAAATTCAAGCATGCAAACAGGGCAAAGGGAAGAATGACGCCAGAGCAGCACCTCGTGGGAAATTGGTCTGTGAGTGGCAGTCAAACCATTTCTTATTGTTTGGCACTTATGACCCTGCTTGGTTTGTTGGCGTTTTATGGCATAGGACAGGGGTGGGCAAATGGCGGCCCGCGGGCCACATGCGGCCTGCCACAGAGTTTTTTGTGGCCCACCAAGACATGAAGATTAACAAGAGTAAATATAAGATGCTCTTTGACAGACATTAATTTGCAGGCTGTGATGAGAATCTCAACAAGCAATCTCACTCCTGATTTCAAAAAAAAATGTAGAAAAGTGTGATAGGGTACATTTGTCTCATTAAACTGATTCTAAAATTAAATGTGCTTGCAGCTATAGATGATATGAAATTAGCACAATAAATAAATTGAATAAAACTACCACTATTTAATTTAATTTATATTTATTGATTTTTATGATACAATTTATACCTTTTCTGAAATGCAAAGTTAAGTAATGAATGCAATCATTTTAAAAGGTGCGGCCCTCCGCTAACCTCCGCTCCCACAAAGTGGCCCCCGAGCCAAAACAATTGCCCACCCCTGGTATAGGAGACTCTGAAAAGTTTGAAAGTTTACCTTTGAGTAGGGATTTAGGAGCATGAGACTACCAGATAATTATCCTTTGTGACTGACAGTGGGGTACTGGTTTGGGGAATCTAGCTGGGACAGGAATAGCACATTAATTAGCCAGATACTGTATGGGCAGAAGAGAAGAGAAGCAATGTTAGATGCATTTGTGCTTCACTTCCCAAAAAAGTCCTTTTAATTCCCCACACACACACACCTTAGATCTCAAATTAAATCACAAAATCAAGGTTAACCGCTTATGACATCCATGGGTGTCAGGTGAACCCAACATTTATAGCTTTAATCCAATCTCTGGAAAAGCTTTCCCCCCCCTCCCAGGGCCAGCTGAGGCATTTTCAGCACCACAAAAAAACTGGTTGCTGCTGAAATACAAGCACTGTCAGCACAGCCACCTGCCTGCCTAACCTCTTGCTTAGCCAAAGATGCGAATTCATTTTAGCTCCAATCAGTCAGCAAAAGTGTTGAAAAGGATGGGGTGGAGTTGTACCTCACAGTGTAACAACAATACATGTAGAAATAATTCAGGCGGGCAGCCATGTTGGTCTGAAGCAGCAGGACAAAGTTTGAGTCTAGGGGTGCCTTTATTGCAACCAAGTTTTATTCAAAGTATAAGCTTTCATGTGCATGCACACTTCTTCAGATATAGTGAAACAAGACATCCTCAACGATTACATATTGGGGGGGAGGGTTAATTGCCAGGAAGGGCTAATTAAAGTCATGAGGCATAAGTAACTGGGCAATTATAGCTGAGATTGGATTAAGGGGGTTGGTAAGGTCTGTGAATGGCAGGCAGTCAGCATGCACATGCAAGAGTTAGCAAACAGATGTGATAACTGAGTTTGAGTCAAAGTGTGGTAAAAATTAAGTCCCTCATTTAGACACACTTCTGTATGTGGGATGTGGCGCACTATTGATACTGACGGTTTAGCATCGTTAAAATGCACATGGTGCTTTAGAGAGCAGCACAAGCACAAAGGACTTCAAGGAACTGACAATCAAGAGAGGAACACAGGAAGGAACAGGGTGGCCATGCAGGCAGAGCCTGGGGTCATCCCACCTCCTCCTTCCTGTGTTTCAGAGAGCGCAGCCAGCACTATGCAGCTCAGGTCTTTAACATATCCAAGAGTGGGCATTGAAATTTATGTATGTATTTTTTTTTAATTTACATTATTCTCCTCTCCTCCATTTTATCCTCACAACAACCCTGTAGGTTAGACAGAGAGAGTGTGACTGGCCCAAGGTCACCAGCCAGCTCCCATGGCACAAATGGGGAATCTATCCTGGGTCTCCCAGACATAGGTGTCAACTATGAGGGGGCTCGGGCCTCCCCTGAAATTTTCCAGGGGGGACTGAGCCCCCCTGGCGAAACAGAGCGCCCACCAGGCTGCCCGCCCACCATTGCTGCTGCCGCCACGCCTTTCAGGCCCCCTTCCTTCCCAGGCTGGCAGGCAGGCCAGATTGCGGGCCAGCCCGCCTGCCCGCCGCCACCGCCTGCCACCACCTCTTCCTGTTGCCTGGTCACTCCTCCCTCCCCCTCCCTCCTGGGCGAATGCCCAGCATGATGGTGTCACCCGGAAGTGACGCCATCATGCTGGGCATGTTGCCGGGGCGACGCTCTGGCAACTGCCCTGAAACTCTATGGCTTCATAGAGTTTCAGGGCACTTGCTAGAGTGTCACTGTGGCAACGTCCCCAGCGTGATGGCGTCACTTCCGGGTGGTGCAATCACGCTAGGCATTCACCCAGGAGGGAGGGGGAGGGAGGAGTGACCAGGTGGTGGGGAGAGGCAGTGGCAATGGGGGCAGTGGGGGCAGTGGGGACATTGTCTTGGGGGGGGTGCGTGCTTCGTGCACGCACTGGAGCCCCCGCACCCCCTGGGAAATCAACAACTTGACACCCCTGCTCCCAGAGACTAGTTCAACACTCTAACCATTACACCGCAGTGGCTCTCTTGGTGAGCCTTTCTCACATGACTGAACACTATCTCTCCCCCCTCCCCCCCCAATTACTGATATATATGAATTGGTGCCTTTAGCTGGAAAGGAACATGAAAGACCGTGGTGCCCAGGGATGGGTGCGAGTGGAAAGCAGTCACATTTACTTAGGTTTTGTTGTGCCTGAAAGTAAAGATGCCGGGGGGGGGGGCGAAGGGTTAATCAGGGATTCCCAGAAAAAGGCCGTATTTGGAAAGTAACAGGTGGAACCGTGTTGGTGCTCTGAAAATACCTTTTTAGAAGAAAAATCTCAATCATGGTTTAGCTTTATAAAAAAGTCGCTGTTAGTGGTGTGACAGCCACTGTGCAAATCTGGGCACTGTGGCAGAGGGTTCGGTGCTGATTAGCCAAAGTAAGGTCTGCGCTTAACCCTTCATGTGTCAACTTAAAAATTGTGGCAGGCTATGAGCTTTCGTTTGTATCTGAAGAAGTGAGCAGTGACTCACAAAAGCTCGTCCCCTGCGACAAATTTTTGTTAGACTTTAAGGTGCTGCTGTTAGACTTTAAGGTGCTTGCTCGTCTCTACTGCTGCAGACAGACTAACATGGCTACCTGTCTTGATCTATGTATCAGCTTGGCTTCCTTTGGCGGAGATGTGTCCCTTTATACAATAACCTTTGCAAAGGACCCTAATTAGGGCCTACTCATTCATCCTGGGCAGGAAGTTGACAGGTCCTCTGCATGGGGTTGGGGGTCCATTCTCCTTTTCAGAGTTCCCGCCCCTCCCCTTTCCTCTCTCACTGGCCCACATCTCTGTTGAGCTCTTACAGCTCAATTGCAAGAGGATGTGACATTCCAGGCCCCTTGACAAGCGCCTTTGTTTAGCCATATTTATAGCAAGGATGACTGCCCTGCCCTCTGGCCGCCTGCCCCCCCCCCTTCCTTAAGCAGATTTGAAGCAGAAACTCCTGTCATGTGGCACTAATTGAAATGATTGGTGGAGGGGGGAGGGGGCCCCTGTGAGCTCATGCTGCCTAACTCTGGCTTATCTGCTGTGGGCTAAACCGGGATGGGGGGTAGGGAAGGAGACGATGTACATCTTTCCCCTCATTCCAGCAGGGCTCAGGACTAATCCGGCCATCTGTCCACCACCCTTGGAACTGGAATACGAAACAGAGCATCCTCACCCCAGCTTTCCAACTTCCACAGGACGAAAGAGAGAACATTGGTTCAGGGGGAAACTCCAGTGCATGACGGGACAGGTACCGGGACTCTCATGCCAGGTCAGTCCAAATGTGCCCAGTCATAACGGTTGGGTCACCAAAGGTTTCATCAGCCCATCTCCTCTGTGGGGTAGGGTTGTGGTCGAGGCGTGCCGATAACATTGGCTCCCAGCCTGAGGTCTCTAAAAGGCAAGCACCTCCTCAGTGCTGTTGCCTCTCTGGGTTCCTGGCACTGCTGCCAGCTGCGCAGCCTCGTGCTGGGCCGGTGGAGCTCTTGCTAAGGGTTTAAAGTAGCAAGTTAATAGAGGAGCATTTTGGGTGTTCCGTGATTGTGACCGATCGTTTGGAGGTGAGCCGGGCTGTGTTAAAATCTGTATTAGGAGTTGGCATCCGAGATGTGGTGGTTTTGCTGAGGTGAGCAAAGACTTCACTCTTTTGCTTGAGGATTTGAACACTGTAATATTGCTGAAGACTCCATTTTGCCCCATTTGAAGGGCTCCTTAAAATGTTATCACCAATCCAAGACGGAAGAAAGAAAGCTTTTCGCGAGCTGTTATGTGCTTTGAAAGTAGAGAAGTCGAAGTCGTTTGCGTGCAGCAATCAGGCAGAAGTGTGAAGCTGGAAGCTAGGAGTGCCCGCAGAATAGTCTTACTTCTTTGGAGTTATATGGGGATTATCTTCGTTGCTTTCTGAAAAACTGCATCCAGATTAAAAATGTATCTTGTCTAATAAAAATTGTTGGTAAAATGGATGGAAATATTTTGAAAAATCATCTCTGGGTTCGTGGATTTTTGCAGTAAGAGAGACTGCAACAATCAACCAATTAGTATAATATATAGCAGAATGTTTGTTCTTTATTTGTTGATACTGTTTTATATGACAACAATCCATATAATATATTGTAGTTTTTTACCTCAACAAGTTGCTACAATATAACATCATGTGCATCTTAATACTAGCAGGTTCAGTATCACTACGTATCTTTTTAAAATAAACAGAATTTATAGTGGTTTTAATTTCTGAACCTGCTAATTACTTTTATTCTTACTGATTTTTAAAAAATTTCCTTAGTTTAAAACTATTTCAAGTATTTGGCATCATTAAAAAAAAAGAAATTCTCCATTGTTAATCAAAATGTGAACAAAGATCAGATTGTGAAGGGAATTTTAAAGCGGGACTAGACAGCCATTGGGGCAAGACAATTGTGACATTTCTCTCTTCTCTAATTATGTTATGTTCTTCATTCAGTCCATGTCAGGCTTTTTGGGGGAAGAGTGTTTTTTGTTCTTGTGGGGATAAGAGAGAGAAAATGAATTGTTTTCAAAATACGGAAATGGAATATCTCACGCCCCCAGAAATGTAATGATATTGGTTCCACATGTTTCAGAGTGCGGCAGTAAAGCCACGAAACAATTGGCTTTCAGTAAAACCGGCATTGCTATTCACCAGTATGTCAAAAATAGTTGAAAATGACCAAAAAGCTTAAAGCTGTGTAAACAACAGAACTCAGTGGCAGGTTGTGGTATGCATTTGTCATAGGAGTAGTATTTTCATGGCACCTATTTTGATATTGTTAGTATATAATAATTTTTGTTGGCTTCTGTAAAGAAGTCCTATTGTGACATTTTCTTCTGTATGCCCCCTATGTATTATATAATCAGCATTGCTTTTCATTTAGCTGTCTGAAAGTTTGATTTTTTTTTTAGTGAGACAAAATAGAGATAATATTTTGGTAAGCTGTTGTCCTGTTCAGTCTTGTTGGATATTTTAAAGCATGCTTGATGACCACTAAAAAAAATTAACTTGGACTGTAACTTCACAAAAAGCAGTGAAAAGCCCTGTGTCTTACACTGATATCGACAGTTTTAAAAGGAAGAAGACAACAGAATTTAAGAAGGATGGGCCATTGCGAAACTCCTTCCTTCTGAGGGGCTGTTGTCATCTCTTAGAGATAGTGATGCTCTCAAGGTAATAATTGGCTAGGACGCAGGTGAAGCGGTATGCAACTAACATACCTTACTGAAGGTTTGAGGGAGAAATATATATCTGCTTAGTTCTACTAAGAGTGAACTCCACAGATAGAAAGATCTATATTTGGAGAGTCAGTCTGTGTGGGGTCAGATGGGTGCTTCATGACCAGAAAAAGAGCAACAGGATATTTGTTAGTAAGAGAAGTTTCATCAGTTGAAGAGATGGAAGGCCAAGTAGAAAATTCATGGTGTGAGACTGTTAGAAGAGCTTGTCGATTTCTGGCTAACAGCAGGCTTCAGAAAGCTTTGTTATGATGGAAAATTGTGCTCCTTCTTAACCATTACCATAGAAGTTTTTAATTTTTTTCTTAAATGCAGCATTTTACAATGGCATTATTTACTTGTGTGATAAATTTATAGCTAACCAACAGTTTTCGAAACGGTACGCAAGAAGTTAGTGATATAACAGTTTAATGCAAGTATGTCTAAACAAAACAGTTACTGGTCCGGGACTCATAACATAGCTATTAAATGCAGTTTGGCAGGGGAAGGAAAAAATCTTAGATTACTTTGGAATGACAGCAGATGCCCTCCCTATGAAAAGAAAATACAATGCTTTTGGCTCTCTAAAAAACCAAAAAAAATTAAACCAATATTTGTGACAAAGTTCAGAACTGGAAAAACTGCATCATGTACAGTCAACAGGACATAGATGTCTCTACATACACATCGTCACGGCATCAAGATGCACATTTTCAGTGTTATTTGCTAAGGCTGCTATCCTAGAAGAGAAAATGCACTTTAAGGCCTGACAGAACAAATGATTCAAAATATAAGCAAGTGGTTATAGCTGTGTTGGATCAGTTATGGTTGTGTTAAGATTTGCTTCTTAGATATTTTGATCTAAGAAGAAATTTTTTTCTGCCTGTGTTGCTGTCATTAAGAAAAATCAACAGGAGAGGGGGAAATGGGCCATTTGGGTTTTAGGATTAAGCATTAAATCCTGAGTAGATAAGCTGAGAGGCTAAGGTTTATGCTGTCCATTTCATTAATGAGGAGTTGTTGTTTTTTTAAGGCCATGTGTGAGAGGATTGGGGAGAGGTGCTGTATTGTGCTTCCTGACAGATACTACGTAAGACCAGCATTTTAAAAAAAGAAATGAGTGAAAAAGGCGTTTGTTTTTAAAATGCCAACACGAGCAAAGAAAGTTTGAATCAAAATCTAGAATATGTAGCTTCCAAAACAGTTTACGTAGAGATAATTCTTTCCTCCCTACATCTCTGCTCAAATAACCGCCTCATGTTATTGTCTGGTCCCTCTTGGTTATGTAGAAAAGTCAGTGCTCTGCCCATCGGAGCATATCAGAGACATCTTTGGTATTGTTTACAAGATGGCCACTTTAAGAATTAAAGGAAGATCAGTGAGTCCTTTTTGTCCATGGGTTCTCTTTTCCGTTAGGCATAGGCGTAGAGTACGGGGGGGCTCAAGCCACCCCCGAGATTTCCCGGGGGGGCTCAGCCACCCCCGGCAAAACAGAGCGCCTGCCGCCTCCTTCCGAGGCCCAGCCGCCGCTGCTGGAGAGGGAGAGGGAAGGGAAGGGGTGGCCGGGGGGGAGAGAGAGAGAGGCACCAGCAGCAGTGGCTGGTGGACCTCAGAAGGGCCCGGGGAGGTGCGGCAGTTTCCTGGGGGGGGGGGGAATATTGCCCCAGCGGGTGCGCGCGCTTTGCACGCGCGCTAAGGAGCCCCCGCCTACCCTGGAATTTCCAAAAGTCTACACCCCTGCCGTTAGGATTGATACCAGTTCTACTCCTAATAATAGTAGTGTCAGCGTTTGAAATTCTGTCAAGTTGGGACCAAAATCTGTTGTTTGACATACCAGAATACACACGTCTGCAGCGTAGGGGTCTTGAGATACACTGGCACAGAATCCTTTGTGAGGGATCCCATCCACCATCTCAGCCTATGCTACTCATGTTGCCAACTTTGGGTTAGAAAATTCCTGGAGATTTGGGGGTGGAGCCTGGAGAGGGGAGGGGCCTCAGCAGCTTATAATGCTATAGTGTCCACCCTCCAAAGCAGCCATTTTCTCCAGGGGAACTTCTCTCTCTAGTTTGGAGATCAGTTGTAATTCCAGGAAATATCCAGGCACCACCTGGAGGTTCCATGTGCTCCTGATGGCTCCTCAGCAGCCATAGCCAAGGAGATCCAAATTGATAGTCACACAGGAGGGTTCCCAGGTCCTTTCTGGACACCAGCAGGTGATATGGGGACTTATCAGTCGCAGGAGGGAGGCCAAGGCTACATCGCTGGTGACGTACTGGAAGTGATGTCATCACATTGCATCTTGGTGATGCTCTGGTATTAGGGCAAAAACTCTATGGTAAAAATGGCTTCTACCATGGCATTTTTGTCCAAATACCAGAGCATTGCCACAATGTTGCGGACATGGTGAGATCACTTCCAGCACACACCAGAAGTGACATTGCCCTGTTGCTGGCAGTGTAGTTAGGACCTCCCTGCTGTTTCTGGTAAGTCCCCCTGCTGGCCCGCTGATTGGCAGTGGGGGGTGGGGCCTGGCGGGAGGGAATCTCCTGCCTCTTGGTTGGGGGGGGGCTGGGAACCCTGTTACACAGTGATCTCTCAATGCCAAGACCAGCATATGTCACCACGAGGGAGTAGAGGGGGAAATTCCTTAGCATCGAATGGGTTAAGCAGCCTTCTCTCCATCTCAGCAGTTTTCCCCTGCAAGCCCCCCATGCCTGTATTTGCATTGTCTCATGACAGCATGTATTTGTGGCAATAACTTGTAGTCTCCAAATCAGATTGTCTACAAGTGTCAGTATTGTTGCTTCAAGCAGGGCGTTTGCAGAGGCTGTGTGGCCATTGTTCAGGCACTGCCACATTGTCCCACATGACACAAGGCTTGAGGGCCGGGGTCCCCAACCTTTTAGCACCTGTAAACACCAGTGGAGTGTTGAGAGGGAGTGGAGAGCGCCACTCCAAAATGCCTGCCACGGGAGTCAGAGCCAAATGCTACAATGGCTTTTGCAGTAGATGGGAGCCAGATGTAATACCTTCCTCGCTACTTTGCAGCCGTGGGAACCCCTTTCATTTGAATGAGGGGAGCTAATAATCAGCCCTGCCTTACAGCAGCTCTGCCTGTTTTCTGAAAAGCTTGGAAGACTCCAAGTGAAGTATTGGTGGGTGCCGTGGTACACATAGGCACCAGGTTGGGCAACCCTGCTCTAGAGCCTGGCTTTCCAACTGGTTCTGAAATCACTGTGCCAGATGTTTGTGAAAAAATGATATATATAAAACTCTTATGGAAAATCTGATGTATGATATTAAAAAACCTATGATACTCTGGATGCAAGATATAGCAACAGCAGCAGCACCAAGTTCCAAACTCCCTCCTAGAGAGTCCTGGGCAAGATCCCCTCTCTCAGGCTGAAACAGCAAAAGTGTGTCTCTTTTGCCTGATTTTCCTTATGAAGAAGAGCAAATTCACTCTTCCCCCCTTTGGCTGCTTCTCCTGAAATAGTGGAAGGGGTCTGGGCCTCAGGGCCGGCTCACCCGCTAGGCAAACTAGACTACTGCCTAGGGTGCCCCCTGGTGGTGAGTGCCAAACTGGCCTTCTAAGTTCCGTCTGAGTCCCCCCCCCCTTAAGAGATGTGACTGAGTCCCCCCCTGCCCCTACCAGCCCAGGAAGTGGTGTGTGCGTTTGTGTTTTGGTGGTGGCGCGGCAGTGAAGGAGACAGTAGTTGGCCACCCCCCCCCCCCACTGGAGCTCAGCCCCAGGACAAGTCCAGAGTTGTAGCTGGCAGGCAGGCAGGCAGTCTTCTGTTCTGCTGCGTCCGGGTGCAATTTGAGCGCTGCGGGAAGCTGCTTGGGATGCTCAGCTCGGACTGCCCAGCCACGTGGGCACAGAAGATCAGCACCGGGGTAAGTGCGGGGTGGGGAGGCCAGCCAGCTAGGGCTGCAGGAAGAAATCTTGGGGACAGTTTTGAAGGGGGGGAGAAGAGTGTTGCAGTGCTTGGGGTGAATGAGTGGAGGGGGCTTGCAATCCGTTAACCCCTTCCCTCTCTTGATTTTCCCCGAGCAATGGAGGGGGAACGATGTGCATGTAAGCAAACAAAACATATCTTTTCATTTGTGTTTGATCCTGTAAGGGCAAATGGGGCAGGGCAAGTGCAGGGCAGTCTGGTTTTCCAAGGGGGGGGGGGGTTGTGGGAAGGGGAAGGGAAGGAGATTGTAAGCCGCTCTTAGACTCCTTTGGATAGTGAAGGACAGGATATATATCCAGTCTCCTCTTCTTTTTTCTCCTGCATCAGTCTGATCAGCCCCTGATATTCCTGTTCTACAGAGGGTCAACTGAGGCTGAATGACTTGGCCCCCAGACTAGATGGTGATCCTACAGCAGAGGCCAAACATCATGTGGCAGTTTCCCTGTTCTACCTGCTAGACCACATTTCCTAAAGGGGCAAAATTCCTAAAATGCATTTTTGAAAATTGGTGGGTGCATGGGTGGGGGCGCCAGAAGGTAACCTCGCCTAGTGTGCAAAAGGACCTGGGGCCGGCCCTGGTGGGCCTGAGTGTATTGCAGGACTGTTGTATGGTTTTGTTGACTGGAAGTTTCCTTGAGCTGTCATAAACCGAATAAAATTCTGGACTGACAAAGGCAGTTCTTACCTGGAGTTCTGTGATGCCCACCACTGGGACAGTAGCTCATTGTGTGAACTGGCTCTAAATGAGGGACACTAAAGGACATAGTGTTATATGGGGATAGTTTGTGTGAATGCTACCCTCATTAGCATTCTGGGATCAAAGAAATAATTGCATTGCAACTCCCCTTTTATCGGCTGGTCCTTCAGGGGAGCAATCCTGACTGAGCCACTGGTTACCCTTCCCTTTAAGGAACTCATGTTTAAGACTGTTTTCTTGGTAGCTGTTACCCACAGAGTCTGAATGCTTGGGGTATGGTCTGCCTACCTTGAATAATGTATTTTTTTCTGTAAAGATGGTATGTTCCTATGTCTCTCTGTCTGTCTGTTTATTATATTTGTATGCCGCCTTTCTCTCCCGTTGGGACCCAAACTGAGTCAATGTTCCCTCTGCACTGTGGAGCCTTGTGAGCAAAAATTCTACTTTGTGAGCTACTGGCATTAAAGCTGTGAGTGAGCGATTTGGCTACTGCATAAATTAGTTTGCTCTGGAGCCATCCCTTCCTGAGCTAAGACAAAAAACCTGTGAGCTGGAGGCTAAAAACCTGTGAGCTAGCTCACACTAACTCAGCTTAGAGGGAACACATTGCTCCTCAATTTGGCCTCACAACAACCCTGTGAGGTAAGTTAGGCTGACAGTTTGGGACTGGCACAAGGTTAGCCAGTGAACTTCCATGCCAGGGAGGGGATTTTAATCTGGGGCTTCCAGATCCTAGACCGACACGCTCACCACTACACCCCACTGGGTCTCAGAGGGTTGTCTAGAACGTTCCTTTATGCCAGAAGTCAGTTTCCTTTTCCACAGGTGGCTAAAAGTGGGGCTCCTGTCCTCAGCCAATTTTCCCTCTGAAATAGAGCAGTCACAAACTGGCTGATCAGAAGGGGCCTCAAGCTTTGATTCTTTATTATTTTACAAAACATTTTATCCTTCCTTTCTGCTCTCACAAGGGCTACCAAGGCAGCAAACATTTTAAATCACACAGGATAAAATCACATTTTTTAAGCTTTATTTTTGTTTTCCATGTAGTACAAATATCAACTTGAAAGGCATCTAACCTGCATTACAAAATAAATAAACCATAACATTACTTAACATTAGTATTACATATTTTCTATACCTTGTCACTTCAATAACTAAAATCTGGTTTTTTTTATTCCACAAGTAGTAAGAGTATCCAGGTGTCAGGTGGCCTGACAAAGGCTTCATTGTACTTGCTTTCATTTTCTCTGATCAAATGAATTGTTGCTTGTCTCCCTTTCTGTCTACCCCCCTCTAACTTCACTGTCACCTTGAAATGTATTGCTTTTAAGAGTTCTGGACAATGTAACCATTTTCATTGGGAGAATGGCGACCCCGCATTCTTGCACGTCACTAAGAACAAATGGCCTTTCCTCCCAAGCATCCCTCCCCCCTGTTCCCGGGCCTGAGAATGTCTTATCTTGTTGTGAAAACCTTGAAGGTCTGTTATTGCCATCCGAGCCGGCTATTATGCATAGGCTTCACACATCTGGGTCACCCAGATCAAGAAGGGAATTTTTATAACTTTCGCACCTCACCTTCCTGTGGGAATCCAAATGGCCCGATCCCTTCTCCCGCATTTTCTATTCTAAATCTGATTGGTTTCATGTTGGGGTTCAAACGAACTGGAGGGTATATTAACTCTGACTGTTTTCTATCTGGTATCTCTAACAAACATCCGAGAACCTGTCAAGCAGTATTAAGACTAATAAAGAACTTTGCTTCATCAACAAAGGTCTGATCTTTTGCTGTTAATACAGAAGCCTCACACCAGGGTGGGGCCCGTAAAAAACACCACCTCAAATACCATATTATAACTTTTGGGTCTGTAATTCATTTGCTACAAACAAGCTCAACAATGTAATATATATTCTCTATCCCATATCTTTTTATGAAATCTACTTTTCAATATCTAAGGCAGGGCCCATACAGGCCACCGTCTTATTTCTTAACACTCAAATTACAAGGATTATTATTTCGAGTCTATTATTCCTTTTGATTCCTAACATCATTTTCTACTCCTCTTTCACATCCCTTAAACATTATCAATCCAAACATAAAAATTTCGACCATATTCCCCTAAAATATGTAGTATCTTTTCTATGGAATATACAGCTCACTCTGTCCATTTCTGCTAGCTCCATTCGTTTATATTTTAGTTCTTCCATGGTGGGAGAAATGTCCGTCTTCCAATATCTAGCCCAGATTATTCTAGCCGCTGTCATTGTGTATACCAAAAAAATTGTGTCTTTACGATTAAAGCCATCTGGTATTATGTTTAACAGGTATGCTTCAGGCGATAATGGTAAATTAACGTTTATTATTTCTAATAATACTCTCTGTATCATTCACCAGAACGTTTGTGCTTTTATGCATCTCCACCAGATGTGGTACCCACACTTGCTCGACATTTCCAGCAGAGATGTGAGACATTAGGATAGCATTTAGCAATCCTATCCGGTGACCAGTACCATCTATGGAAGACTTTATATATATTTTCCTTATATGTTGTAGATCTCATAAGTTTTATTGCTTTCCATACTTTTGTCCAGTCATCCGTTTCTATTGTGTGTTCTATATCTTTTTTCACTTGTTTTTTCATTTTTTCACTTGTGTTTAACCAGGTTTTATTTAAATCAATGCAGGAATTGTAAAAACCTTCTTTTTTGTCTACATCATATCTGGCTTGTAACTGGAATCTTTCCAACCATGATCATTTTAAGTTGTGATTTTTTTAAGAGATTCTGCTCCGATTTTATTATTTTTATCCAATAAGGTATCATAATTTGCTAAGTTACAACTGTTAGTTAATGAGGGTTTTAGGAACGCCTCTAAGGTGATATCCATTTAGGAATTGCTACGTAAAATTTGGTCTTCAAGGTGCCACTGGACTCAAACTTTGTTCTGTTGCTTCAGACTAACATGGCTGCCCACCTGAATTTATCTGGAAGGAAAGAGAGACAGATTTTCCTAGTGGGGGAGCCCCACAAATTCATTTTCAGCTGACTTTGGAAAAGGAACGACTGAGAGCGCAAAAACATCTGAACACAAGCCATTCTCATACAACAGCAGATCAACTTTTCCCTAAGAGTTCAGACACATCCAAATGTCATTTCCAAGCTTTTTTGCTCGATGGCTACCAATTTTTTAGGGGTCCCCAACACGGTGCTTGTGGGCCCCATGGTGCCTGCTAATGCCTGTTTTGGTGCCTACAAAGTGTTTTTAGAAAGTAGGGGGATCCTGCCCAGCAGGGATTCTGATTGGTCACTGGAGATCTGATTGGCTGTGTAGATTAAGATAACATTTTGGCAGTAGCTGCAAGCACATGATTGGTTTTCTTCTCTTTCACGCCTCATTCCCCATGTATTTTTTTCATTGCCTACACTTGAGGTTCCACTCTCTGTGTGTGTGTGTGGTTGCCTCAGTCTCCCATGGTGGCCATTTTGTGGTTGTGCCCACCACCTGCTGTCTGAATTCTGAAGGTGTCCCCACAGGCTTAGAAAGGTGGGGTGCTTTTGCTGTAGAATGTGGCCAGTTCTCCCCCACCCAAATGCCTCATGTGAATGTGAGGAAACTTGCATTATATGAGCATGTTCATCCAGAGAAACAGGACTCACTGCGGTTTCTGCCATACACCTGAGGAGCAAATGCTAGGGCACCTTCACCGTTGGCCTGCAGAGTGCCGCCGTGACCTCCAAGAGGCATTGACACAAATGCAGGCAAATCTTGGAGGAAGGACTGGGCGAGCAGCACAGATGTCGTGATGGAGGTCAGGGTAGGAGCCTCTCCTCCAGGGACATTTCCCATTTTGTCTAGCATATGTCAGAGGAACTCCAAATGAATCAGGATGTGTATTAACCCTGCAGCTAAGGTTTTGAGAGTTTTATTTTGGATGCTGTCCTAGTCAGGCAAAACAAGTGCCTATCTCACCTCCTAACCCAGCAACACATTTTGAATGTTTTTTAAAAAAAAATTAATACTATTGCTATACTTTTGGTCCTTATTACTGGACTTTTTGTGACTGGGGTATACATTAGTAATAGCATAGTGCAGATTTCAAATGCTTTTCCACTTTCTTCATACTTTGCTTTCCTCTCATAAAATGCAAATACTTAACTTTGGGAAGGGAAAATGTGCATTCCACTAGTTTATGTAAGAGGAGGAGGAGTGAGTGTTGTGTTCCCCCTTTTTCATATGTTTTAGGGCTACCAGACTGTTTCTGGGCATGTCTGTATTTGCCAGCCCCCTTGGGACACACTGCACTTCTCAAAGGCTGGGTGACTCTTGTGGTACTTGCTGTTTATAGCCACAATCCAGCACAACAGTTCAGATTTCAGAACTGCTTTTTTTTAAAAAAATAAATTGTGCACTGGTCCCTCTCCGAGCTGCAAACACAGCCCTTTGCTGCTGGTCCTGATGGGATACCGGCATCTGGTGCTCTTCTTGTTATCTAAAAAAACCCTTATTCCTGCCTCTCAGAAATCCACTTCCGTAAGCTCCAACACCTACTTGTCTGCTGTTCATTGAATAGAATTGCCAGGTCCCTCCTGGCAGCTGATGTGGGGGGGGGACTTATTGGGAGTAACAGGGAGTCCCAGCTGACGTATAGCGACTTATCTACATGATAAGTCCCATGAGACCTGGACATGACATTAGGATGACACTCTAGTATTTGGGCAATAATTCTATGGTAAATTTGGCTTCTACCATAGACTTTTTCCCAAATACCAGAGCATTGCCCTGACTGCGCAGATGTAATGATGTCACTTCCAGGTCACATGAGCACTGAAGTAGGTATGTCCGTTGTTGCATGTTGGATGGATCTCCCTCTTTTTCAGGGTAAGTTCGCCCCATGGGCCAGCTGATTGGTGACAGGGAGGTGGGGCCTGTCAGTGGGGAAACCCCACCTCCCCTGTGGAGGTCTTGCAACCCTATCATTGAACTGTGCCAATCAACCAAGGCAGAGATTTTGAGTATGACTACAAATTATCAGCAAAATAGCTTGATAGGCTGATGATTTCGTAGGAGTGTCTCATGGTGAATTAAGGTCAGGGCGTCATGCCACTTCTCCAGTCCCTGTACAGTGACTCCTGGTGGTGGTAGAAAGCGCAGTCAAGTTGCATCTGACTTGTGGCGACCGCACAGGGTTTGCAGGGCAAAAGTTGAGCGGAGGTGGCTTGCCATTGTTTGCCTCTACATTGCAGGCCTCCGTGTGACCGCGGCCTAAGCTTACCAGACCAGGTTGCCAGAGAAGGGGATCCACATTTGACACTTCCCTGCTCTGTTGTTTCCACCTTCTAATAGTCATTGCACTGTCCAGAACTCTGGGAGGCTCTTCTGGTTCTTTAAGCAATTGTCTTGTTTCACTGCTGTTGTACTTATGAAATTTAGAATAAAAAAAAATTGCAAGTATGCCCCATATTTGAAAAGGAGAGAGATCTGCAGAATGCACCTGGGGCCAGCCTTGGCATATGGATCTCCATTTTTGACATCCGAGCAGCAGGGGGGAAATGAAAGTTGAAAACCGTAAGCAATTTTTGTAGTGAACAAAATAAAGTATATTATTTGGATAGAAACAGCCTCATACAGTTGCAGTAGGACTAGCAGAATAGATATTGATTTAAATGTTACCATATTTACTCAAAAGGAAGGTGACCCTGAATGTAAGATGACCCCCCCCCCCAAGTCATACACCAATTATTATTTTTTCTTGGACCACCTCACAGTACAATAGAATATAGATTTTCTCTGTTCTGAGTCCACTGAAGAAAATGGGCTTGTATTGGAGTATCTTGGCACAGGAGTTTACTGTTTCTTTCTTTGTTCCCCCAGTTGTCACTGGAGTAGGGAGTTCTGGCTAGATGGACCAGTGTGATTCACAGCACTTACAGGCAAAATGGAAGATACTTTAGAGCAGGGGCTCCCAACTTGGCGCTAGGGTTGCCAGACCCCTGCCGGGGGTGGGGGAACCTTGCTTTTGGGGGGCGTTTCTCTGCCCACAAGAAGAAGAAGAAGATTTATACCCCGCCCTTCACTCAGAGTCTCAGAGCGGCTTACAAACTCCTTTTCCTTCCCCTCCCCACAGCAGACACCCTGGGAGGTAGGCAGGGCTGAGAGATCTCTTTCCTGAACTGTCCTTGAGAGAACAGCTCTGACAGAACTGTGGCTTGCCCAAGGTCATCCAGCAGCTGCAAGTGGAGGCATGGGGAATCAAACCCGGTTCTCCCAGATTAGAGTCTGCACAATTAATCACTATACCAAACTGGCCCAGAAGGCAATGTGGTGACATCACCTGGAAGTAGCGCCAGCATCACATAGCGACACTCTAGTTTTGGGGCAAAACTCTATGGTAAAATTGCCTACAAACCAGAGTTTTGCCCAAAAACTAAAGCGTCATCCCCAATGTCAGTGACGTGACCCAGTCACTTCTGGGTGACATCACTGTGCCCTGCACGCTTTCCACGTGCAACAGAAGATCCCGGGAAGGAGCCTGGATCCAGCTGTCAGGTAGGGCCTGGCAACCTTACTTGGTGCCCATGGACACTGTGACCCCTGCCAACTCTTTCCTGGTGGCCCGCCAGATATTTTAGGGAAATGGGTGGGGCCAGGTGGGGCTTTTGCCCTGCAGGGTTTCTCATTGGCCACTAAAGATCTGATTGGCTGTGCAGGTTAAAAGACATCCTGTTAAAGATAACTTCAGCCTGAAGTGCTGAATAATTGCTATTAGAGTTATACATAACCTCGCTCCCTGAAGTTTTGTGGTTGGCTCCACCTCTTGTGGCAACCATTTTGTGGTTGGCTCCACCTCCTCCTGCAACCATTTTGTGACTGCGCCTGCCACCTTGTGTCAGAATTCTGAAGGTGCCTGCAGGCTGGAGAAGGGCTGGGGCCCACTACCTTAGAGGTCCATAGTCATGACAAGATCCGGCTGTGGTGGTAATAAACTGGCCTTCCTGTACACAAAGAGGCCCATGAACTGTTCTCCTTTTGGTTTTCCTTTATTACTCTCATGGATAGATGGGCTTTTAGTGTGTTTAGGAGCAGCATCAACCCGTCCATATATAGCAGACTTGTCTAATGCAGTCAGAATTCCCTCAGGAGCCATGCATTAAAACCATTATGAAAATGGAATTTTCGTTTAACTCATGGCCTCTCCTCCTGCTGCACCCCAAGAAAATGCAGCAAATGTTCTGTCTCCAACGGATACTAAAAGTCAATATGGCTAAAAGCTCCAAACGAGAGAGGGAGAGAGAGAGAGGAGATAAATAATAAAGTAGCCACCTGTACATTGATTGTATATATGTCACTGAGAGCATCATCAAAAATGCATTTAAATATGATATTCCATAAGGGATTCAAGGGGGCATCGGCCAAATCGTACCTTTGATGAAATTAGACAAGATATTTGAAGCCGGATGGAATGCATTTTCAACTCATTCTTGCTAGTGCAATTCAGCATTAGGCTTTCACGTTTGGATTGTTTTGCATAAGACATAAACGTTAAATGCCTCTTTTTTCCAGCATAGATTTTATACACACACATCCTTTCTTCTCTGTGGATGGAACTGAACAGCAGACCTGAGTCTTCAAATGGAATATGGGGGAGGAATCAGAGGAAAGGGGGTGAGAAGAAGAGGTTCACTAAACCTTTTCCCCAGTCCCCTGAACTGCATTATTCCTGGAAGACTGCGGAAGGCAGAGAAAGAGTTCAGTGTTTGCTACTTTTCAGCTTAAAATCATCCCTCCCCACTCCTTCTTTACAAGTTATTTGGCAGTGCCCATGATCTGTAAACAGAGCTGTAGTTTAAAACGAGGTCTCATGGATTCAAATGCAGAAATTACCTTTGGGGTCTCGCACAGGTCTGAGATTGTCCCAATAGATGTAGTCCACAACAGGTCTCCTTAAACAGAAAGTCCTTTATTTGCAGAAAAGATCTTGTTTACAAGAGGGAGAAACCCAGGTAATCCGTCCCTCACTCCAGGAGATGTAGGAATCATGTGTCCCTAAACATAAGCTTCCTAGCACCATGGGTAATTGCGCATGGGGAGTGATTACAAAAGCTCGTTGTTCCCAATGTTCCCCCGTGCCAATTATTAACGGTTCCGTCTCAAAAGCACAAGGTTCTTTCATCTCGGAGCCATCCATTTGGGTAAAGCGTAAAGGCTCTTCGAGACTGTTCATCCCCAACCCCAATCCATCCACAACAATTGGGCTAATTAAGTCTCTAGCACACCCCAAATCAATAAGGGCTCGGACACACATCTGCGTGCCTAGGTGGGGGTTCACCA
Source organism: Lepidodactylus listeri (assembly GCA_029233225.1). Taxonomy (NCBI): domain Eukaryota; kingdom Metazoa; phylum Chordata; class Lepidosauria; order Squamata; family Gekkonidae; genus Lepidodactylus; species Lepidodactylus listeri. Next base: position 70,783,269 of record JARCFY010000016.1, on the reverse strand, counting down.
CAGTCATTAAAATGTAAAGAAGGGGCCTGGGGGAGTTCACCGTTTGAGGTGCTGTTTGTTGAGGGACCTGCTGCGTTGCGCCATTCAGAGCAGGTCCTGGTCGTTTCCCCGCAGCTGAGCAGCAACTTCTTTTTCTGGCTTCTCCGGGAAGCAGGACTCCACGATTTGGAGCGCCAGCAGCTTCAGGGTGGATGCTTTTTTCGGCTTTGGACGTGCTGGTGGGGAGGCTGGGGCCCCTTCCTTGGGAGAGGCAGCTGGACACACCGTGGTGAAATGGCCCGGTTCCCCACATCTGGTGCACAGCCCCTTTTTCATGTGGAATTCTCTGAGGTCCCTCATGGGTGGCTTGGTCTTTGGCTTAAATGGGGTGGTCGGCGGGGCAGCGTTCTTCGGGGTAGCAGACGGGTACTGCATGCGAATTAAGGTGAAACAAGCCTCCACTTCTTCAGCAGCTCTGATCCAACCATTCAAAGTGGTAGGATTGACATTTCGGAGTATAGTCTCATACAACTCTACATTTAAGCCCCTGCGGTACTGCTCTACAAACACTTCTTCTGGCCAACCCCTGATTTTAGCTTCTAAGCATTTGAAAGCTCATACTCATGAACGGACATCTTCCCTTGCGAGAGATTGCGCACCTGGTTCCAGGCCTTCTCCTCGCTCATTGGGTCTTCATATTGGCGGCGTAAGGCCCACATGAATTCCTCCACACTATTTAACTCAGGTCCCGGGGGATTGTGGAGACTCATGTACCAGTCAGCAGCTTCCTCTCACAGTCAGGAACCGATGTAGCCCACGCAGTCACCATCATCCTAGAACAGATGGCCCCAATTCTGCATACAACGGCCGGCCTCAATGATGAAGAACTGTAGCTCTGTGGGGTTCCCATCAAAGGTGGCCCCCATCAACTCATGCGGCACAGGCCTGTGATTCATGGGCTACACCGGACCTGGGACGGCTGGAGCGGGTGGTCCCTGGGGGGGTGGGAGGCTGGGCCGGTGGTTGCACTGGCTGCGGTACCACTGCCGGTGGTGCTCTGGCTCCAGCCCCCACCAGCTGCCCCTGTACCGCCTGTGCCACGATGTTCGGTAGATCAGTTAGCAGGACAGTCATCTCTCGTTGCATGCGTCTCTGGATCGTGTCAAACCTGCAATCCATCTCCACCCACACCTCGGCCATTTGGAAATCATCCATGGCTCTCCGCTCCACACCACAGGCCCCTGACTGCCTTGCCCTGGCTTCCCACCAAGGAGACCAAGTCTCGGTGGGTTGCGACCCAAATTGAGCCCAGGACTGGGTTTTTCCATTCCATCTGGGATGAACAGTCACCCCGCTAGTAGTCATGGGCCGTGCCAGTTCCTCCTCGGTAGAAACTGGCACCTCCTGTTCAGTAGTAGGGATTTCAGCGCCATCATCAGCCATGGTGGGTACAATGGACTGGTCCCTGATTGGGGATTACTAACAGTCTGTGAGATTGTCCCAATAGATGTAGTCCACAACAGGTCTCCTTAAACAGAAAGTCCTTTATTTGCAGAAAAGATCTTGTTGGTCAAATATACTTCTTCTGTTAGTAATGCCCAAGCATAGTAATACAACTACAATTATACTTGATATAAAATAAGGCCCCCCTTAACTTCCACCAATCAGTTGAGAGAATTATTGGCGCCCAAATATACTGGCCCACTGTTCCCAAGAAAAGCATGGCAACTTAGGTTCCCAAGCAAAGACACTGTCAGGATCTGTGGGACGGATGTTCCCAAGGGTAAAATCAAGCAAAGGAGCAATATGCACCTGTGGCTAGAATAACATGTAGCAGGAGGATTCCAGCTCAAGGCCGTGAGCTAATGAGAAGCGAGAGGGATATAAGAGCAAGGGAAAGCTTCTAAGCAGCAAGCATGCACAAAGGGAGCAAGAAACGCATTCCTGCAGTGGGAGTCACTCTACCGATGCTATCTCCCATCCGGGACCTAGAAGAGCAGATATGGAACTCAAAACAAAGGTAATGTTAAGCGATTGCAGAAAATGCAATAGAAATCATTGGCAGTGGTAACTGACATGTTTGCAACAGAATCATTCTGACTTGCTTGCAACAGAATCATTGGCAGTGCTAACTGACAACAGGTGGTGTTTTTAATATGTATTTGTTGGCTGATTTACTTACAGAAGGTCTAGAGTTTATTTACGGAAGGGCTTTCCTGCCATATGACATGCAATGCAGTTCACCAGTGATTAAATACTGTGCGTCAAATTCCATAATAAACTGTACGGCCAGTTCTCAACATTCTGTCCTACTCCTCAACATTATATCCCTGGGAAACGGAAGTCATGATGGGGGATATGCAAATAGGAGAAAACTGGATTCTCAATCAATGGTAGTCCCTGTTCATAAGTTACTGAGAAAGGGTGTATTATCCATGTACACTTAATTTTTCTTTATAATTTCTTGGAATAATTCTCATGTTACTATGAATGCATGTACAGCTCAATGTGTGATTTAAACCCATATTCATTCAGGTTCTGGTCCCCGATTTAATTTGCAAAGTGAGTATACATTGGCTCATTCTTACAGACAGGTGCACACATTCATATATGTGCAGGTTGAATATGTGTTCACCATAATATGTGAACAGGCCTGTTGTTGCCATGGCAGGGAAAGGTTCTGCTCCTATCCCAGTGGCATCTATCACCCGAGCAAATATAAATGTCGAGTACGCAAAATAAATCTGCAATGCATGTTTGAACAGGATGACTGATTTAAAAATATGCTTTCCATAGACAGGCAAAACCTCTGTGGAAACCAGACAGAAGTATTAGCGGCTGAAAACATTAAAGGCAATAAAAGCAAAGCCGATCAGCCTCTATTTCAAGATCTCTGATTGAATGGCCTGTTCTACAGGTAACCTGTTTGTTCTACTATCTTGGGGGCTCCCATTTGGGTAGGAAAGCAGTGCATAAATGTTGTAAATAAAATAAATGCATGTTGTCAGCATGTAGGAATCAGGAGAGGACAGCTGATACTTGAATTTTTTTTAAAAAACTGATACCTGGGAAGGGTCTTATAGACCAGGGTGCAAAGCCCTGTGTGGGGCTGTGGACTACACCAATAGATGGAGTTCAAAGTTTTCTGCCACATTCACTATGCCAGAAAGCTTTTTTTAAAGGGCTAGGTGAGTGTTGTGTTCTAATGGAGACCGCCATGTGGTCAGGCCATGCAGTCAGGCCATGTGGTCTGGGGCAAGCACATGGCCAAGCACAGAGCTTTGCTCCAAAACACAATAGCCTGGCTGGATTGTAATTTAGACCTATCAGTCAGCCAGGATGCAAATAGGGGCCAATGACCTGGGGGATATTTAATGGTATTAATTGTAATCCTATCAGAGTGTGTGGGTGAGGCCGGGGGTGCGGTTTAGGTGTGCATGTAAGCAGACCCCCAAGCCCAGCTCAGACACGTGTTCCTGAACCGCCTAATAAACCATGAGCTGATTTCACTTGAAGGCGTCTGTGGACTTTTTACTGGCGATGAAGGTGAGATCCCGCTGAGCAACACCAGTGCCGACTCCAGGGCAGCATCAACTCCGATCCAATGGCAACTGGCACCACTAGGCTCCAGCGCCTCCCCTCACCGCCGACCACCCCAGAGGACATTGCTCATTGCTCCTGAGAGGATGGCAGCCGTTCCGGGACAGCTCTCCACATTCAACCCCGCTCACTCCGAGCTTTGGGAAGCTTGGGTGCAAACCCTGAAGTACTTCTTCCTAGTCCAGGAGACAGACGCCACCGAGAAGAAGAAGGCTTGGCTGATCAGCTCTTGTGGCGTCTCCATGGTCCACCTGGTCCAGAGCTTAAGCACTCCCAGGACACTGGACAACGCTAGCTACGAGGAACTCATCACGGCGCTAACCACCTACTTTGTGCCAAAACCGTCTAAGATGGCGCTGTGGATGGACTTTAGCTTCTGCCCACAGAAGACTGGTGAGTCAGCTGCTAACTACATGGCAGACCTCTGGCGGCTAGCCGTCGGGTGTGAATTCCCCTCAGTGGAGGACACACTGTTAACAAAGTTTGTCTGGGGGCCAAAGCTCCGGCGGAAGCTCATGGCCACTGACAAACTGCGGCTGGATGCGGTGTGCAAAACCACAGCTGTGTTTGAAAAGGCGCAACAGGACTGCCAGGGGTCCACCATGCACCGCCTGGCAACTGCTTACAGCCCCACCGCAATGTCTGATGAGGAGGAGGATGTCCTGCAGCTCTGAAGACCAGACTGGAGGGGACAACTGAAACCTACTGCCGCCTCACCGCAGGTCATCCTGAAGACCTCCACATCCCCAAGAATGACATGTGCCAGCTGCGGCGGTCCCCATGACCACCGGACCTGCCACTTTCGTGATGCAGCATGCCGTTCGTGTGACAAGACAGGCCACATTGCCCGGGTTTGCTGCTCCCGGGCCTCCCGACGCTCCCAAGCCACGCACCTTAAGTCGGCAGATCTACACTCCACATCATCAACTCAGGTACTTAACTTGCCACAAGACACCCCCAACAAAATCTTTGTTCTCGTGGTCATAGAGGGGTCCCCCTGCCAGATGGAATTAGATATGGGGTCCATGTACTCCATTATTTCCATGGATACCCTTAAGAGACTCTGCCACAAGGGGGGCCCCCACTGCAAAAACCACAGGGCTTCAAGCTCCGGGATGTTCAGAAGAACCCAGTAGTAATCAAGGGGTGGGGAAGCTTCAGAGTCCAATTCAAGGTCTTTTGCAGACAATTGGACCTCTTAGTTGATCGAAGGAAAGCTGTCTAGCCTGCTAGGGCTATCATGGTTTGGGCCTCTAGGACTGGGAGTAACAGGCGTAAACCAACTCAGCAGCACAGATTTTCAGTCAGTCTGCAACGAATTTCTGTCCATCTTTGACAGAAAACTCAGAAAATACACGGGCCCACCAGTAATGCTGGAACTGGACCCAACTATTCGGCTGATACAGATGCCGGCCAGGCGACCTCCCCTGGCAGTCTGGCCCAAAATAGACAAAGAGCTCGACTGGCTAGTTGAGCAAGGGATCCTGGAGCCCGTCCCGCATGGCAAATAGGAGACTCCTATCATCACCCCCATGAAGCCAAACAGGGACATATGCATTTGGGCAGATTACAAATGCACCCTCAACCAGGCACTCCAGGACCATGCATTTCCACTGCTGATGGTGAGCTATGTCCTCGCCTCCCTGGCAGGCACAAGGATATTCAGAAACCTGTTTCTGGCGCAGGCCTACCAGCAGCTCCTGGTGGACGAGGCCACAGCGGAGGCCCAGACCATCATCACGCAATGAGGAGTGTTCAAGGTCCGGCACCTCCAGTTCGGGGTCAGCATTGCCCTGGGGATATTTCAGGAACTAATGGACACTTTGCTTAAAGGTATCCCCAGGGTCCAGCCATTTTTCAATGACGTTCTGATCGCTGCACCAGACATCGAGTCCTACATGACTCGGCTCCACACCGTCCTCTAATGCTTCAGCGACACGGGCCTCAAGGTCAAGAAAGAAAAGTGCCAGCTATCTGTCAAGTTCCTTGGCTTTGCTGTGGACACCTAGGGCATACACCCAACCGCCCACAAGATTCATGCCATCATGGAGGCCCCCACACCAACGTCCAGATTGGAGCTACAGGCATTTTTAGGACTTTTAAACTTTTACCACGCCTTCCTTCCCCACAAGGCAGCAGTAGCGAAGCCTCTCCATCGGCTCCTAAACAAGAATCCCTGTTGGTCCTGGGGTCCTCGTTACGCAGCAGCATTCCGGGCCGTCAAGGGGCTGCTGACTTCCAACACAGTCCTGGCTCACTTTGATGAGTCCCTCCCAGTAATCCTCACCTGTGATGCTTCACCCTACAGCGTGGGGGCCATCCTGGGACACCACCTGGTGGACAGGAGAGAGGTGCCCGTTGCCCATTATTCCCACACCCTGTTGGCAGCTGAGCGCAACTACGCGCAAATAGACAAGGAAGCCCTGGTGATCATAGCAGGTATTAAAAAAATTCCATAATTACCTGTATGGCTGTGAGGCTTCTGTATTGACAGCAAGAAATCAGACCTTTGTTGTTGAAGCAAAGTTCTTTATTGTTCCAATACTGCAGACAGGTTCTCGGATGTTTGTTAGAGATGCTTAATGGAATACAGACAGTACTATTATACTCTCAGGTTTTCAATTGAACCCCGGACCTAAGCCAATCAGGGCAAGATGGTGAAAGCGGGAAAAGTAGAAAGGACCGTTGAGGTTCCCACAGCAAGGTGAGAAAGTTATAAATTCCCCTCTTGATCTAAGTGACCCACATGTGTGAACCTAGGCACAACATTCTCCAAGCACTGGCCATAAACAACGCTTTAAGGTTTCAATAACAAGATAACATACACAGACCCGGAAAAAGGGAGGAGGGAATGCAACGGAGTACTCACCATTTGTTTAGAGATGACACCTAGGAATTTGGGTCACCACCTCCCACCCAGACATTGCAACATTAACCAGAGTAAACCCCATACTTCAAAGTAACATTTATAGCTATTAGGGGGGAGGATGAAGGAGACAGATAAGGGATGCTGGCAAGGGTCTGCTAGAACAAAGGAATCGAAAGCAAAATGCAAAAAGCACAGAGACATCATTGTAAAATGCAGAAAACACAGGGACATCATTGTCAGATCCTGACAATGGCTGGCCCTTCACAGTGGCAACAGATCACAAACCACTCCTGGGGCTCCTGGCTCTGGACCGTCAAACCCCCCAGATGCTCTTGCCCAGGGTGCTGCGCTGGTCCATCTTTCTGGCCGGTTATCAGTATGTTCACAAAACCAAAATAGGACCCACGGTAGGACAGAGAAACCAAAAATCAAAAACTACCATGCTAAAGACAATTAACAAAATATCACAAAAATATTTTTTTAATTTTTAAATATTATATATATTTTATTTTTATAAATAATTTTTTATAAATAATTTTTTATATATAATTTCCAGATATCCTCCTGTTTCCAGGTCTTCTTCAGGGAGTTCTAAAAATTCTTTCAAGCTTAAGGAGGAAGAATAACAAATACATTTTTGGATTTAAAGGTGTCCTCCTTCAAAAACACCTTTGGTTTCTTCTATTTTCTGGTTAGTCTCTTGGACTAGTGACTCGAGTTTTTGGTTGCTTTCCCGTACGAGTTCTTCTAATTTTTGGTTGCTTTCTCTCACAAGTTCCTCCAATTTTTGGTCCCTATCCCTTACGAGTTCCTCCTGTTGGTCCACATCTGCTTGTAGGCATTTAATGACAGCAGCAGCGTCCTGCAAAGCCGTGTATAAAGCCCAACTAGCGGCTATGTCCTTGGCAGTGGAACTAGGTTTTTGGGTTGTACAATAGTCCTGGAAAGCACTCCGGGCTATTTCTAATGGATTGGAACCCTTGAAAGATCCTTCCTTCCAAGGAGACTTACCCTTTTTCACCAGCCATTTTTCTAGCTTAGGTTCGTCCTCCTTGGTACGAAACATCTTTGTAGGGATTCTCCTGTTTTCACTTACAACAGGGGCACACGAAAGAGGGAACTGGAATTTTTCTCCCTGCCTTAATCGGCTTCTTAAGTTACAGTTGTTGGCTCAAGGTGGCCAATGCACCACAGAACAGGCTATCCCAGCCCTTAATTAGTTTTTGGAGCCGGGGACTCCCACCTCTCTCGACACTCGGGGATTACTTTTAACCCTAAATTCGGCACTCTCGGCCTTAAGTCGGTTTTTAGAGCCGGGGACTCACACCCACACGTTACCCAGGGATTACTCGTAACCCGAAAAGGAGACACCCAGTCTCAGAGACACCCAGTCTCTTTATATGAGAGTTTCAAGAACGGGTTGGCCAAACCTCTCGTCCTAAGGATAACCACACAACCAAATGAAGGTTTTGGGCTCGCAAGCTGTCACTGGATAACCTGTTAACCAGTGGGGTTTAGAAACAATATGCTCCAGCAGGCTGACCCCTAACCAGAATCAATTGATTTCACTTCGTTGAGCGAAGTGAAGCAAGGAGGGGGAGCGAGGGTGCACTCAAAGAAAAAGTTCCTTTTTGGACTCAGCGAGTGTATGTAGTGTATGTAGTGTTGGTGCAACTGGTCTAGCGCCCTACTCTGGTCTTCTTTGGATCCCTTCCCACAAGATAGACGTGCAGACGGTCACACAGTTTGACCTGGGATAAGAGAGAGAGGGGGGGGGAAGCCACCCATGATAGGTTGCTCGCTAGAGCCAGGCATGCAGACAGAAACCAATCATACAGCCTCTCCAAGAGCTCCGGAAGTGGTTTTTCCCTTACGTCTGTGGGTTAAAGACACGCCTGTCGACTATGGCGCGAAGGTTAACCCTCAGGGCAATCCCGGACGAGCCCCCAATTCTGTTAGCCGAATTGCTTTAATTTACGTTTAGCAATCAGCAAAATACACGGGTTCTTGCCAACTATACCAGGGTCCCACCCCTCCCGGGAGATTGCAAGGAAAGAGGCACGTGAGGCAGCTTCCAAGTTCAATGTTGTTTACTGGATCATGTAATCAAGCATACAGAAATCGTAATCACACACACAATCTTACAGGTCTAATAAAATAAAGAGAGAAAATAGCACTTTTGCATGAGCAGGTCTCGTTGGTGGGGAAAGCACGTTACCTTAGATGCGTTGTCCGATATCAAGATGAATTGGATGGGGGAAGAAAGGTATAAAAGCTATGGGGCCACGAGGCTTGAACCGGCAAGACCACGTGGTTCTCCTGGATCGCGAGTCCAGAGAGAGAAAAAGGGGTTTAAAGATGGAGGCAAGGATTGGGGACAGAGAGCTGGACTGAAGGGTCAATAGGTAAGATAGAGGGCGACGGCTCAAGAGGCCGAGTGACTCTCGGTTTGGACTTTTATTGGGGGTCTTGGGGCGGTCTTTGCAGACCACAACCCACTAACACTCCTACTAGGTGGTCCGTCCCTGTTGGACCTTGCTATAGGTTAAAGGTGAACAAAGGGAGGAGGTCCAGGGGTTTGGTCAGTGTTGCAAGAGTATGACTTCACCAGGAAACAGACACTGAGTCTGGGGTCCGATGACTCACCTGGCCATACCTATTGTTAGTTGATGGTTTTAGCCAAGTATCTGATGGTTGGCACATTAGTGGCTAGGCAGTCTAGTTAGCATAACTATCCAGATGTATAGTGGGGGAGTGGGGGTTAGCCAGCGGATGTCTGACATGGCAAGAGGAATGGCAAGAGGAATCCCTTATCTTTTGTCTTGGGTGAACTGTTTAGGGTGTCAGCCTCCTGGCTTGGGCTGGAGCTGGCTCCTATTTCAAGAAGAAAGCGCAAGACCCTACCACTGTTGGTGACACAGAGTTCAAACTTATGGATATAAAACTCCATAAGAGCACAGAAAGTGCCTTGCTGACTAACACTGGTGCAACGAACTGTCAGTGCACAAGGGGAGCGAGGGTGGCATCCCTGGGCCGCTGAGCAAACGGGTGCTGACTGCACTCCATGACACACATCCAGGCATTGTCCGGATGAAGGCCCTGGCCTGGAGCTATGTGTGGTGGCCAGGACTAGATCAAGAGGTAGAGGAGCTGGTCCACAAGTGCCGCAAATGCCAGGAATCATAGCCCGATCCGCCACAAGCACCAGGGTGCCCTTGGGAGTTGCCCACAAACCGTGGAGCTGGCTCCACCTAGATTTTGTGGGGCTGTTCCAGGGCGAACTCTTTTTTATACTGGTAGATAGCTACACCAAGTGGCTGGAGATGGCACCGGTATCCGCCACTTCCTCGCAGGTTGCCATCCGGGCCATGTGGCTCATTTTCAGCACACATGGCATCCCCGACACCCTTGTGGCTGACAATGGCTCGGCCTTCACGTTAGGGGAGTTCCAGGCGTTTGTAGACTACTACGGCATCCAGCACATCCACTCCACCCCGTTCCATCCAGCCACCAATGGTCAAGCCAAGCGCATGGTGCACATGACCAAGGAAGCCCTGCGATGCATGGACATGGGTGGCTGGAACTACAGGCTGGCTGCATTCCTGTTTGGCCAACAAACAACACCCCACACCACAACCGGGTGCAGTCCGGCTGAACTGCTCATGGGTCAGCGGCTCACAATCAGACTGGACCGCCTGCATCCTGACCACACTCCAGAACATAGCACAGGCCCAGAACAGCAGAAGGCTCCCTGAGGGTTCTTCCTGAAGGACCCAGTTTACATTAAGAACTATGCCAAGGGTCCGGCCTGGCTGCCAGGCCAGATAGTGCGTGTAACGGGGCCTCTATCCTACAAGGTCGCTGGGGAAGAAGGACAGCTTTGGAAATGCCACGTGGACCAACTGCGCCGCCGGCTCATGAACCCCACCAACGGACAGACCAGAGGAGAGCGAGGACAAGACCTCCACTCCCAAGCCAACAGATGAGGACACAGGCGAAACACCAGCAACAGAGTTTTGTCAGCCTCACCTGACAGCCAACACTCACCCCACCCCACCTCTGACACCAGCCTCCACAGGCAAACCAGGTCTGTCCCCGGAACCAGTCATGGCGACTCCCGAGCTGCCCGCCAGAGACACAGCCATACACTGTTCGACCAGGGAACAGCGAAGACCAACCTACCTCAAAGATTTTGTGTGTTAGGAGGGTCTGAACTATGGAGGGAGGGAAAATGTTGTGTTCTAATGGCGACCACCATGCAGTCAGGCCATGCAGGCAGGCCATGCGGTCTGGGGCAAGCACATGGCCAAGCGCAGTCAGAGCTTTGCTCCAAAACACAATAGACTGGCCGGATTGTAATTTAGACCTATCAGTCAGCCATGATGCAAATAGGGGCCAATGACCTGGGGGAGACTTAATTGTATTAATTGTAATCTTATCAGAGTGTGTGGGTGAGGCCAGGGATGCAGTTTAGGTGCGCATTAGGTGCCCAGCACAGACATGTGTTCCTGAACCTCCTAATAAACCATGAGCTGATTTCACTTGAAGGCATCTCTGGACTGAGTATTTTACAAGGAGAATCCAATCTGGCCTCTTGCTTTTTTGACAACTGCCCAAAGTAACAATATCCCGCCAGGTTTTCCCCCTCTCCCTCCACTCCACCCTGTGGCAGACATGGAGCCAGTGTGGCATAGCAGTTAGAGTCCTGTAGCAGAGTGGTATAGCAGTTAGACTAGAATCTGCGAGGCCAAGGTTCAAATCCCCACTCGTGTCATGGAAGCTCCCTGGATAACCTTGGGCCAGTCCATCACCCTCAGCCTGCCCTATGCTACCGGGTTGTTGTGAGGATAAAACGGAGGAAAGGAGAATGGTGTAAGCTGTCAGACTCCTGGACAAAGTTACTCCCAACTACACTTTCTGGCAGTGATTTGTTTATTGAGAAATAATCATGTTCCAAACCAGACCAATACTGTGTCAGAACTGGGGTTCTGGTGGGAGAATCCAAAGATATAGACCAAGGGTGTCAAACATATGGCCCAGAGGCCAGATCAGACCCTCTGAGAGCCCCAATCAGGCCCACGAGGCCCTGGCTGTTTCCTGCTTCCTTTTCCAGTTCTCCTGCTGCTGCCACATCACAGCTTGCTTTGCCAGTTTCTCTCATAAGAACATAAGAGAAGCCACTGCTGGATCAGGCCAGTGGCCCATCCAGTCCAACACTCTGTCACACAGTGGCCAAAAACACCAGGTGCCCTCAGGAGGTCCAGCAGTGGGGCCAGGACACTAGAAGCCCTCCCACTTTTGCCCCCCCCAAGCACCAAGAATACATCACTTGCCCCAGACTGAGAGTTCCTAACTATACCTTGTGGCTAATAGCCACTGATGGACCTCTGCTCCATATGTTTATCTAATTCCCTCTTGATGCCGTCCATGCTTGTAGCCGCCGCCACCTCCTGTGGCAGTGAATTCCACGTGTTAATCATTCTTTGGGTGAAGAAGTACTTCCTTTTATCTGTTCTAATCCGACTGCTCAGCAGTTTCATGGAGTGCCCACGAGTTCTTGCATTGTGAGAAAGGGAGAAAAGTACTTCTTTCTCCACCTGCTCTATGCCATGTTATAAACCTTGATCATGTCACTCCTCAGCCGTTGTTTCTCCAAGCTAAAGAGCCCCAAGTGCTTCAACCTTTCTTCATAGGGAAAGTGTTCCAACCCTTTTATCATTCTAGTTGCCCTTTTCTGCACTTTTTCCAATGCTATAATATCTTTTTTGAGGTGTGGCAACCAGAACTGTACACAGTACTCCAAATGAGGTCACACCATTATACAGGGGCTGATACTGGCTGATTTGTTTTCTATTCCCTTCCTAATAACCCCCAGCATAGCTTTGGCTTTTTTCATTGCAGTCACACACTGTCTCGACATTTTCACTGAGTTATCTACTACGACTCCAAGATTTCTCTCTTGGTCAGTCTCCGCCAGTTCGGACCCCATCAACGTGTATTTATAGTTAGGATTTTTGGCTCCAATGTGCATCACTTTGCACTTGGCCACACTGAACCCCATTTGCCACATTGATGCCCACTTGCCCATCCTCGACAGATCCCTTTGGAGTGCCTCACAATCCTCCCTAGTTCTCACCACCCTGAACAATTGTGTGTTATCTGCAAATTTAGCCACTTCACTGCTTACTCTCAACTCTAAATCATTAATAAACAAGTTAAAAAGCATTAGACCCAGTACTGATCCCTGCGGTACCCCACTGCTTACTTCCCTCCACTGAGAAAATTGCCCATTTATACTCACTCTCTGTTTCCTTTTAATTAGCCAGTTTTCATCCACAAAAGGACTTGTCCTTTTATCCCATGACTATTGAGGTTATTTAGGAGCCTTTGATGAGGAACTTTTATCAAAAGCTTTCTGGAAGTCAAGGTAAACAACATCTATTGGGTCTCCCTTGTCCACATGTTTGTTTACTCCCTCAAAGAACACTAACAGGTTAGTGAGACAAGGTCTTCCCTTACAGAACCCATGCTGAGTCTTCCTCAATAGATTTTGTTCATCAATGTGCCTACTAATTTTTTCTGTAATAACAGTTTCCACTAACTTACCCGGTATTGACATAAGACTGACTGGCCTGTAATTTCCCAGATCTCCTCTAGAACCCTTTTTAAAGATAGGAGTGACATTCGCTACCTTCCAGTCCTCAGGAATGGAGGCAGACTTTAATGAAAGATTACATATTTTTCTCAGGAGATCCACAAGTTCACATTTGAGCTCTTTCAGAACTCTCGGATGTATGCCATCCGGGCCCAGTGATTTATTTGTTTTTAAGTTGTCTATCTGTTATAGGACCTCCTCTCTCGTCACCTCAATCTGACTCAATCGCACAGGAGAGATAGTTAGGCAAGCCTCTCCTATGTGATTGAGAGAATCTGGTAAATAACTGGCTGAGGCTCCTCCCTCTCCTCCCAGGGGGAGGAAGGGAACAGCCTGAGCTCACTATCTGGCCAGGCCACAGGAGACAAAGGGAAAGCTTTCTTTCCTTCCACTGGTTGAGGCTCCTCCCTGAAGGGAGGGAGGGAATGAGGGAGAGCTTGCTTTGTGGGGCTGCCTCAATAGCATGGGAGAAATACCAAGCACCTTTAAGACCAAGTTTTGTTCAAGGTATGAGCTTTTGTGTGCCTTGCTACAGTGTCTGTGTGTTTTGTTGGGCTCTTTATGCTGTGTGTGTGTGTGTGTGTGTTTTGTTGGGCTCCTTATGCCAGGGCTTTCCTGGGTGCAACTGGATTCCCTCCCCCTTTTCATTGTATTTATGCCCTCATGATCCAGTCTTTCTCAGTAAGAAAGCAATGTGAACTATTTTAGAGGAGGAATAACAACAAGGTGGATTAGGCTGAGAGTGTGTGTCCAGACCAAGTTCACCCAGTACATTTCCTTTGTAGGAAGTTGTAGTTATTTCTCTGGGAAGACTATAGTTTTGTAGACAAACACATGGCTGTGTCAGGATGCCTTCTCATGTTTTTGACCAGCACATGAAGCAACTTACATACAAAAGGTTGCAATGCCCAGCCATTTCACGTTTTCCCCTGGGTCCTAGTCTCAGAACACTAAGCATGAGATTTCAGTAATGAATGTCAATAAATCAAAAATAGCTTTGCAGCTTACAGATACACGCCTGAACACATACTCAAGATTTCTACAGTGCAGACATTTTGATGCAATAATTCAGAGCAAAGAGGTGTCAGTTATTAGAGACTGTTAAATAGACAAAATATTGCAAGAGTGCTAGAGTTTTAAGCATGTTTTATTTAAAGTTTAAAAAATCTTTAATTGTGTTTGTCTGTGTCCTTTATAAAGTTTATATTTCTGCTACCTGGCATTACATGTTATGACACACATGGCCCGGCCCAACAAGGTTTCATTTATGTCAGATCTGGCCCACATAACAAATGAGTTCGACACCCCTGAGATAGACAGTTCAAAAGGAGTGCCCCCTTCATTTGCAGCCAATCACACATCACCAGGGGTCCTTTCGTAAAAAAAGAGGTGCAGGAGCTCATTAGCATAACTTATTTGCATATGCCACATCCCCTGACGTCACCGGAAGTGATGACGTCGTCGGGAGTGTGTCAGAAGGCAAGAAGGGAGGGAGGGGGAAGGAAGGAAAGGAACAGGAAGGAAAGGAACAGGAAGGAAGGTAGGTAGGTGGGGGAGAGAGAGAGAAGAAAGAAAGGAAGGAGGGAGGAAAGGGGGAAGGAAGAAAGAAAGGAACAGTAAGGTAGGTAGGTAGGTGGGGGGAGAGAGAGAAGGAAGGAAGGAAGGGGGGAGAGAGGGAGGAAGGAAGGGAGGGAGGGGAAGGACGGGGAAAGGAAGGAACAGGAAGGTAGGTAGGTAGGTGGGGGAGAGAGAGAAGAAAGGAAGGGAGAGGGGAAGGAACAGGTAGGTAGGTAGGTGGGGAGAGAGAGAGAAGAAAGGAAGGGAGAGGGGAAGGAACAGGTAGGTAGGTAGGTGGGGGAGAGAGAGAGAAGAAAGGAAGGAAGGGAGAGGGGAAGGAACAGGTAGGTAGGTAGGTGGGGAGAGAAAGTGAGAAGGAAGGAAGGAAGGAAGGAAGGAAGGAAGGAAGGAAGGAAGGAAGGAAGGAAGGAAGGAAGGGGGAAGGGAAGGAAGAGAAAGGTAAGTTGGTAGGTGGGGGGAGAGAGAGAAGGAAGGAAGGGAGGAAGTATTGAGGGGGGGAGGAAAAGGGCTTCCCGGGGCCAGCGGCGCTCTGCCGCGGCCCCAGGGGGAGGGGGAGGAAGGGGCTTCTTTTGCCCAGGCCAGCGGAGCGCCGCCGGCCCGGGAACACTGACGGGGGGGCGAGAGAAGGGGCTTCTCAGGGTCAGCGGCGCTCTGCCGTGGCCCCAGGGGGAGGGGGGAGGAAGGGGCTTCTTTTGCCCAGGCCAGCGGAGCGCCGCCGGCCCGGGAACACTGACGGGGGGCGAGGGAAGGGGCTTCTCGGGCCCAGCTGCGCTCTGCCGCGGCCCCGGGAGCAGGGGGAGGGGGGAGGAAAGGGGCCTGTCCTGCCTGGGGCCGGCGGAGTGCCGCCGGCCCCGGGAACACTGACTGGGGGGGCGAGGGAAGGGGCCGGCGGCGGCAGAGCGGCCTGCCGCAGCCTGGGAAGAGTGAGGGGGCGGGGCTTTCTTAAGTGCCCGTCCCCCACCTCCTCTCTCCCGGAGCGGCGCTCCGGTGCACCCCGGCCCCAACGGAGCCCTGCACATCACAAGCATCCCACCTAATTTTCGGGTTTTCCAGCCCTATCTATGAATATATGGTTTCTTTATCTATGATAGGGAAGCAGACACAGCTTGGCTTCAAGGTCGTCCCTGGGCAAGGGAGGTAATCTTGGGAAGAATTACAGTACCTCGGACAGAGCAGTTCACACACTCAGCCACTCACACCCTCCCCCCAGAATTTCCCTCCCCCAAATCATGGCAAACGAGAGTCCGAGTTTGACATAAGCTACTGTTGGGTCTCCACTGGGGAGAAAAGCAGGGTAGATAAATGAAGTAAATACATAAAACAGTTCCCTGTCCAGTTGGCCCACCTGCTGTGTGGTATCTCTTATGGAGAGCCATTAGGGAGTAATGCCAGAGACCTGCTGTAGTGCAAAGAACAAAGAGTCTTGTGGCACCTTTAAGATGGACAAATGGGGGGGGGGATGTGGCACAGTGGTAGAGTTCTGCCTAGCATGCAGAAGGTCCCAGGTTCAATCCCCAGCATCTCCAGTTAAAAGAGATATGAAAGGGAACCTGGCAAGCCACTTTCAGTCTGAGTAGACAATACTGACCTTGATGGACCAATGGTCTGATTTGGTATAAGACAGCTTCATATGTATATATGTACTTCTTCACTCAAAGAGTAATTAACATATGGAATTCATAGCCACAGGAAGTAGTGGTGGCTACAAACATAGACAGCTTCAAGGGTTTTTTTGGATAAACACAGAGAGCAGAGGTATATGAGTGACTATTAGCCACAAGATATCGATGGAAGACTCTGTGTGGGGCATTGATGCTCTGGATTCTTGGTGCTTGGGGGGCCACAGTGGGAGGGCTTCTGGAGTTCTGGCCCCGCTGGTGGAGCTTCTGATGTCACCTGAGTTTTGGCCCCTGTGTGACACAGAATGTTGGACTCGATGGGCCACTGGCCTGATCCAACATGGCTTCTCTTATGTTCTTATTGTGGCGGAAGCTTTTCACAAGCTTTCCAAAGCTTATGCTGCTATAAACATGGTGGTCTTTAAAGTAGCCCAAGACTTTGGAGAGGGTTTGGGGCTCCCCAGACACACAATGTCAGCTAGATTCAAGTCCAGTGGCACCCAGTAAGTTTTTCAGGGTATAAGCTTTCGAGGGTCCAGGCTCCCTTTGTCAGATATGATGTCACCAGATTCCCTCTATACAGCCACTTCACACGAAGTGCAGCAAATACATGAGACAGATTTATGTTTGAAAACGTGTGTATCACACCGATTCTTTCCAAAGTGGGGTTGAATTTGCTGCTGCTTCCAGGCAAGAGTACACTCTGCGGCAAACCTGGGTTTGATACTGTGGAGTGCATGGACTGCTACAAAGGCCTCATTACCAAAGCATCAGGAACCCTCCCTGTATCACCTCAGACTGCAAATAGGGATCACACAAAGGAACACTCATTCCTGCTTAAACAAAGAAGCTCTGTTTAAATGCTGGGAAGAATGGCTTGAGCCTTATGTCCTCTGACTTGCTGGGAACATTTATTCAGAGATGTCTTTCCCTGAGGGTACTTTCTCTCAGAGGGAACACACCCTTGTACACTTCAAAGTAGGGCTGCCTTTGCATGAACTAAGCTACAAGGTCAAACAATACATGGTCCTGGAGTTGTGTGGCTGGGTCTGCGAATATGTATTTTGTCTGCAAATGTCAGCTGGGTGGGAAGCAACATGGATTTTTTTGGGGGGGGGAGAAGAAATAATTTATACCTCGCCCTTCACCCGGGGTCTCAAAGCAGCTTACAAACTCCTTTTCCTCCTCCTCCCCACAACAGATACCCTGTGAGGTAGGTTGGGCTGAGAGCTCTCTCAATAACTGCCCTTGAGAGAACAGCACTGACAGAATTGTGACTGGCCCAAGGTCACCCAGCTGGCTGCATGTGGAGGAGTGGGGAATCAAACTCAGTTCTCCAGATTAGAGTTCACCACTCTCAACCACTATACCAAACAGCATATAAGGGAAGTGTTAAATACACACACACACCAATCCCCCAGCATCATGGCCCCAATCACATTGAAAAAAATGTGTTGTGAGTTTTAGTTGTGAGACTTCATTGTTGCCTATAGTTTGACCCTTAGACAGGCAGTTGAAGAGAGGACCTCATGTGGGAAATTCCATAACCCATCACTGACTACTATCATTACTCCAGAATATTTCAGAATACAGACATTAATCAGTCAAATTTCAGTCAAAAGTCAAATTTAGCTAACAGTCCACCTTCTTGGAAAGAAGACCACCAATCAATATCCATTTCAGACTTTATGAGAGCACCCTGACCAAGCTAGCCCCATCTTGTGGCTTCAGAAGCTAATCAGGGTTGGCCCTGGTTAGTCCTTGGATAGGAGACCTCCAAGGAAGTCCAGGGTTGCTGTGCAGAGGCAGGCAATGGCAAGCCACCTCTGGACATCTCTGGCCTCAAAAACCCCATGAGGGGTCGCCATAAGTCAGTTGAGACTTGACGGTACTTTCCACCACCACCACCACCTCCACCAAGTATGAAGACACAGCAAAGCCTATTTCAATCCTCCGGTTCCCCGCTCTTTCCAAGGCTGTGGGAAATTAACTTTTCCTATCCTGTGGGTTGTTCAGTCTTTAATGTCACCGCTTGGTTCTTTCCATATGCATAAAGATTCTGCTTATTGATGCAACAGGACCTTGTGATATTCATCACACATTACACAAACTAGTGAAAGTGTGCTCTGCTCGGCAGCCGAAGGAGAAAAGAGAAGTGAAGGCATTGTCTCAAAACTCTTCCCCTATTCTAGGTAACAGTGATCAGCATTGTAATACAAGACTGCTTAAAAGTGGAAGGGACTAAGGAGGAATCCTTCACTGGAGCACTAACAGGCAAAGCAGGGCCCTCCTCTTGGAACAAAATGGGGGGAAGGGCTGCAGAAGGGGGGGAGCAGCAGAGTGATGGGTGGCAAATGTCACTGGTCCTTTCCGCATTTGCCTGCCACTCCAGATTTTCTCAGCGTTCAAGTCGAGGCAATTTAAAGTCCAGGGCAAAACAGCATCCAAATATCCCGGGGGGCAACAGCAGGCTGAAACCAGGCTGACCACTGAAGTGAGGGAATGTAATGCAGAATGGGGAAAAAACCTGGAATAAAAAGATGTTTGAACTTGATTTTAGTGCAGAATGGGGGGGGGGGGGGGGGAACCTGGATTAAAAAGAAGGTTGAATTCAATTTAGTGCAGAATTGCTTGGAGGACACTGCAGTGAACATGGACCAAAAGGAGAGTGCAGAAAGGGCCACTCTTTCCTTCCTTCCTTGTGAGATGGAGAGACCTCCTCTGTTACTGGATCTCCAAGTGAATCCCAGCAGGCTTGGGGTAATAGATTGTTAGCATGGAGAGACAGAAGATTAGGCCCAGTACATATAAGATTCCATGATTCTTGCTTCAAGTAGTACCTTAGAGACCAACCAGATTTTCAGGCTGTGAGCTTTCAAGAGTCAGACCTCCCTTTTTCGAGTCCAGTAGCACCTCAGAGACCAATGTGGTTTGACTCTCGAAAGCTCATACCCCGAAAATTTTGTTGGTTTCTATGGTGCTACTGGACTCGAATCCAGCTCTTCCGTTGCAAACCGGCACAGCTGCCCTTGGAAACCGTCAGTGATTCTCGCAGCCCCTTTCTGCCTCATGACACCAAATGCATTTATTTGCAATTCATTGCTAAGACTTCTTCAAAAATACATTAGCAGAAACTCTCAAAATGCTTTGCAAAGCCAAGCCAGCCAAAACCTTGGTCATTTAGGGAGGCTAAACAGTACTGCAAACAGTAAATCATACCCTGCCATGTGCATTTCATTGATACACATCTATTTGGGCATGTTTGGCACGGGCAGCTGAGCTGTAGCAATAAGAAAAACTGTCATTATAGATCTTGTCATAAGGGTAGCTTTCATGTCACCATTCTCGAATAGATAAATAGCTGTCTGTGGCAATCTTGCTGTCTTGCAGCGCTCTTTCATTAGAGAGACAAGGCTTCCTTTATTAATGACTCATTCCAGCAAGAACTGGGATATGGGATGCAAAACACACTCGGTCGCTCTCTGGCATACATGTTACAGTGCGTATTCAAAATCTGTGGTAGGTTGACAGTCCTAGGCAAACAGTATGGCAGAATGTACTGGTTCTGGCCTACAGGCCCTGTTCTGCCCTGCCCTGCCCTCCACACTTGGAGGGGCTTTTCTTTCACTCTCAAGGCAGCCCACCGCCATCGCCTGGCTTTGTAAGGAATTGCCCTCTGGGAGGGGCAGGACTCCCAGCTTCCCTTCCCAGTTCTGAGGCCTTGCCTCTGGGTCTTCTGCTGCCCAGCATCTGGTCACCACAGGGACAGTTTACTGCCTTGGGTGCTCCTAAGGGAATAGCCACTTGCCAATTGCCTGCCTTCCCCCTGGCTCCCCTCTTAAAATACCGTGTCTGAGATGGTGGAGGTCTATGTGGTACTGTGAGAATGTCCCAATAGATATAGTCCACAACAGGTCTCCTTAAGCAGTAAGTCCTTTATTTGTAGAAAAGATCATTGCAGTCAAACACTTTTCCTGTTAGTAATGCTGTGCTTAGGGATTACATGTATTGATATACTGGATATGAAATTTGGCTTAAGAGCTGTCTACCAATCACTAGATAGGATTTTAGGCGCTCAAATATGCTGGCCTGAGGTTCCCATAGAAAACGCAGGAAAAGGAGTTCTCAGAAAATAATGAAGTTGAACATTGCTAAAAGCTAAGTTCCCAAGACATAAAGAAAAGGAATACATAACTCTGGTGAGTTTGGCTCACACAAAAATAGGAGGCACTCCTGTTCAAGGATGGGACACAAGAGTTAACACCAGGGAAGCAAGTAATTGAGTCAGGGCATGCGCGAGCAAGCAAGCAAAGCAAGCAGACAAGCAAGCGGAGCACGCATTCCAGAGGAGGGAGTCATGGCCCTGTTGCGAACTCCCAGGTGGTACCTGTCACCAAACTTCGTAGAAAAATATATGACCTTTTCAGAGACCATGTAGATACACCTGGTAGCAGTCATACAGTCATTGAAAAGAATTCATGGCAGTTAACTGACATTCTGCCCGCCCAATAACAAACTCCCCCCCCCAAGGTTTTAAGGGATACAATTCATGAAAGGCATGAATTTTATCAGGGGCATGAACGTGTGATTCTTCCACCCACTCATTTTTCTCAGGACCAAAATGCAACCATTTTATAAGATAGAACAAACAACCCCTTTTCATCTTAGAGTCTAAGATGTCATCAGTTTCATGGTGAGGCTGATCATCCTTCATCAGAGGAGATGGAGAGGAAGAGGAGGGTCTCCATTCGTTCGGACTAGGATCCTTCTTAAACAAACTGTAATGAAAAACAGGATGCACAAATTTCAATGACTTAGGCAGTTTTAATTCAAAAGTCACTTTGTTGAGACACCGCACCACTGGGAAAGGTCCCACATATTTCCAGCTGAGTTTTCGACTGGGTTGCAGACCCTTGATGTTTTTTGTGGACACACAGACAGAGTCACCAGGGGAGAGGTCCCAACCAGGATTCCTCTTCTTGTCAGCATATTTCTTGTAATCAGCTTTGGCTTCCTCTAAAGTTTTGGCTCAGGAAGCAGAAGGGACCACCAAGTTTGACCAGTGGTGGAACTCTTTAAGAAACTCTGGGCTGACAATTAACAGCCCAGAGTTTCTTAAAGAGTTCCACCACTGGTCAAACTTGGTGGTCCCTTCTGCTTCCTGAGTTAGGTCTGTGAGGCTTCTGTATTGTCAGCAAGAAACCAGACCTTTGTTGTTGAAGCAAAGTTCTTTATTGTTCCAATACTGCAAACAGGTTCTCGAATGTTTGTTAGAGATGCTTAATGGAATACAGACAGTACTGATATACTCTCAGGCTTTCAATTGAACCCTGGACCTAAGCCAATCAGGGCAAGAGGGTGAACGCGGGAAAAGTAGAAAGGACCGTTGAGGTTCCCACAGCAAGGTGAGAAAGTTATAAATTCCCCTCTTGATCTGAGTGACCCACATGTGTGACCCTAGGCATAACATCTCCAGGCACCCGGCCATAAAGAACTCTCAAGGTTTTAACAACAAGATAACATGTATTAGCCCGGAAAAAGGGAGGAGGGAATGCAAGGGAGTAACCACCATTTGTTTAGAGATGACGCCTAGGAATTTGGGTCGCCATCTCCCACCTAGACATTGCAACATAAACCAGAGCAACCAATATACTTCAAAGCAACATTTATAGCACTAAGCGAGGAGGAGGGAACAAGACAGATAAGGGGCACAGGCGAGGGTCTGTGAAAACAAAGGAATCGAAAGCAAAGTACAGGAGAGCACAGAGGCATCTTTGTCAGAACCTGACAGGTCAGGGAGAGGTACCCCTTCAAAACCTCCCACTGCCATGAAGGGGGACACTCCAGTGGAAGAATGCACAGCATTATTATAACTGTATTCTGCAAAAGGTAACAGATCTAGCCAGTTATCTTGCTGATAGTTAGTGTAACATCTCAAATATTGTTCCAAGACTTGATTAATTCTTTCGGTCTGTCCATCTGTTTTCGGATGGTAGCCATTACTTAGAGCTGACTTGATGCCTAGCAAGTGTAAAAGCTCCCACCAGAAGTTAGCAATGAATTGTGTTCCGCTGTTAGCCGAATTGCTTTAATTTACGCTTAGCAATCAGCAAAATACACGGGTTCTTGCCAACTATACCAGGGTCCCACCCCTCCCGGGAGATCTCAAGGAAAGAGGCACGTGAGGCGGGTTCCAAGTTCAATGTTGTTTACTGGATCATGTAATCAAGCATACAAAAATCGTAATCACACACACAATCTTACAGGTCTAATAAAATAAAGAGAGAAAATAGCACTTTTGCATGAGCAGGTTTCGTTGGTGGGGAAAGCACGTTATCTTAGATGCATTGTCCGATGTCAAGATGAATTGGATGTGGGGAAGAAAGGTATAAAAGCTATGGGGCCACGAGGCTTGAACCGGCAAGACCACGTGGTTCTCCTGGATCGCGAGTCCAGAGAGAGAAAAAGGGGTTTAAAGATGGAGGCAAGGATTGGGGACAGAAAGCTGGACTGAAGGGTCAATAGGTAAGATAGAGGGCGACGGCTCAAGAGGCCGAGTGACTCTCGGTTTGGACTTTTATTGGGGGTCTTGGGGCGGGCTTTGCAGACCACAACCCACTAACACTCCTACTAGGCGGTCCGTCCCTGTTGGACCTTGCTATAGGTTAAAGGTGAACAAAGGGAGGAGGTCCAGGGGTTTGGTCAGTGTTGCAAAAGTATGACTTCACCAGGAAACAGACACTGAGTCTGGGGTCCGATGACTCACCTGGCCATACCTATTGTCAGTTGATGGTTTTAGCCAAGTATCTGATGGTTGGCACATTAGTTGCTAGGCAGTCTAGTTAGCATAACTATCCAGATGTATAATGGGGGAGTGGGGGTTAGCCAGCAGATGTCTGACATGAGGAAACCTCATGGCAAGAGGAATCCCTTATCTTTGTCTTGGGTGAACTGTTTGGGGTGTCAGCCTCCTGGCTTGGGTTGGAGCTGGCTCCTATTTGAAGAAGAAAGCGCAAGACCCTACCACTGCTGGCAACACAGAGTTCAAACTTATGGATATAAAAATCCATAAGAGCACAGAAAAGTGCCTTGCTGGCTAACATTTCCCCCCCTCGGAGACCTGAAGGCATCAGGTGAAGGTCTCCGAATGAGACTGACTGCATGATGGTGATCCTGGAAGAAATAGTTGGCAAGGGACGGACACAAAAGATGACAAAAATCTACCGCAATAAAAATGCCAAATTGTTGCTGGGATGGACATAAAAACAAGGCTTTGTGCATTCGACCACCAAGGGAGCCTATGTAGAAACATTTAAGTCTCTAAATAGCAGAAACATCCTTAACTGAAATATTAAAAGTAATTCTAAAAATTCCTTATCTTAAATTCGTTGTATAAATTCCTTATAAGGGGTATTATCTGTACATAAAACATCAATACTTATAGCGGAAGTACACACATTTGTATCAATAAAAATAATCCACAAGGAATACACAAGGAAATAAAATGGTTACAAACAATTCTTCGTCCATCTCTCCTGAGCGGCAAGGCTTTTCTGCTGGAACCGGGCTACTGGTGTCTCTGTACAGGAGAGAGGCTCGCTTTACATTGTATCTAACGGAACACCAGGACTCGTATATCTTCGGCTCTTCGAAAGCCACTCGGGTCTTGATCAATAGCTCATGAAGCTCTTGGCTGCGCTCGTCACTTCTCGGCACGGACACGAGTCAGTTCGGCCGGGAAGGAGGAGACCGGTTTGCATATTGAGGAGTCGCCCCCCCCTTGTTATCTAAAAGCATCATGGGTACCTACTTAAGTTAAGAAAAAAGGATATTAAAATAAAACATAGCTTAGTGAATTTGCAAGCAGAATGTCTAAAGGCATTCAAGAAATACGGGAAAGGTCAAAACAGGTCATACATCTGGAATCATTGTATTATAAAAGACACATCAGCTTGAGGTTCTGGCTGGAATAATCACAGGCAAGGTATTCACCCTTCGGGGTTGGCGGAGTCTCCGGGTACGCCTCCCGAACCCTGGGGAGTATTTGTGAGATGCGTGGCTGAGAGAGAGACACACACATACTCACAGGCAGGGCATGCAGAAGCTGGGTTCGGGAGTTGCGTCCGGCTGACTCTGGCCTTTTTATCTGGAGCCGGGTGGCTCCGCGGGGACGATGTCAAGTCGTACCCATTTTAACCTGGAGGGCTCCCTTCGGGGGGCCCTCCCCCAATACAGTACAAAAATAGAACAATCTTCCCCTCTAAACCCACTCCCAGTGGTATTGCCCCATACCTAATAAGGAATGGACTGGGCAGCTAGTTACTAGGCAGAACCCTTGAAGGTCGCATGCTGTTGACTCGGCTGTATTCATTAGGGCTA
Organism: Lepidodactylus listeri; assembly: GCA_029233225.1. Classification (NCBI taxonomy): domain Eukaryota; kingdom Metazoa; phylum Chordata; class Lepidosauria; order Squamata; family Gekkonidae; genus Lepidodactylus; species Lepidodactylus listeri. The sequence goes on along the minus strand of JARCFY010000016.1, from coordinate 70,758,590 downwards.
GAGGCTGTCGCATATGCAAATGAGGGATTTGTTTAGGCATTCTGGGAAACATAAACATTTCAAGAAGAACAAATTTATTAAAAATCAAAAACAGTCGAATTGGACACCAGTGTTGGGGCGAGGATACGTTTTAGCTTGCAAGCACTTCAGGGAGAGAGCTGGCGAAAATCTCCCTTTAACATAGAAAGATGTTAGAAAGAGGGGGCAAGAGGTTTTGGCCGGGGCTTCGAGCTAACTGGGAGTCCTTCCCAGGCACTCTCCACTGCTTCGTGCAGGGAGAGCTTGCACGCCTGGTGAAGGGAGGGCATGGGCCGGATTTAAATTCCGAACCCAACCTCTGCATGTCCTCCGAAGCGGTATGGCTTGGAGGAGCTGCATAGCAGAGGGAGACAAAGGATTCGTTTGTCCCATATCTTCCTCCTGAGCTGTCTCTCGGGCTTCCACGCCTCGAGTGGCGATAGGATTGCATGCCTGGTGGAGATGGGGCGAGAGAGGGGGGAATCGGAGTAACTTCCGAACCCAACTTCTACACGCACCACCAGGGAAGCCGCCTACTAAGCTTGACATTCGTGCTAGCCACAAATGCAACTACGGAGCTTTTGTCGACGGCATCTTTGGATGCGCCCCCGGCTCTTCTGATCTCCCATGAAGAAATGCTTTCGGTCCTCCCACCCCCTATCTCCTCTTCTCTCTCTCATTACTCCTCATGGTTCGTTAGGGCTTCAGCCTGCCCAATGCTTGTCAAAGAATAGAAAAAGGAAAAATCTTAGGAACAAGCAGAGGCTTGTTGTAATCCTAAGGTGCTGCTTGAAGTAAACAAAAAAGGGAGGTGTTTGCTGGCTAAATATCTTTGGAAAACGTTGGTGGGAGATTTTTGCAAAAGCGAAACTAAAAATAAGGAAGTCCGGGGCGTGGATGACCCTCTAAACCCACTCCCAGTGGTATTGCCCCATACCTAATAAGGAATGGACTGGGCAGCTAGTTACTAGACTGCTGCTAAAGGCCAATTTTTCTACCTCATGGGTCTTTTCTAAAAAGGCCCACCCAATAATGGTTAAAGAATAGAAGCACAAACATAAACACACATAAGGAACTGAGACGGATGAAGACAGACAAAACATAGAAGAAGGGTAACAGTCAAGGCATACCAGAGGTCGGGAAGGTGGGGTTAGGAGTTCGAAACCTTGGATGCAACGTGCATCAAGGCTTGGAAATCGGTGGCTTTAGATTGAGCTTCTAATTTGTGGATTTGTCTTCTCACCCAACACGTTAGTGTAAGTAGCGCCACGATTAAAATAATTTGGAAAGCCAAAATGACAACTATGGGGTGGAGCATTAGATTGAAATATCCCGTTGTTGTCGGTGACCAACCAAGAAGCGATTCCCACCAGCTGTGTTTTCCCGCCTCCTTAATTTCCACGGCCAGTTCCTTAATCCTGGCGCCATTATGGGAAACGTTCAAGGCGGCTTTGTCTCCAGCTTTCTTTAGCTGAGCCAGGCGTTCTTGGAGGTCCGGGTGAGAGAGCAATTTCCATAAGGCTTCCAGTCCTAACCCCAAAGGCACTGGAGCAATAGAGTCATACAATTCTGGGGATATGGCCATTTCTTGTTGTGTCCAAATAGGGGTTTCAAAATAAAAGTCACACCCTCTGATGGAGGTAATGTTACAGAAGCATCTGTTTATTCCAGGCAGCATTTGTTGGTAGTATAGTGTGTTGATGTGAATGTGTTCGCAGGTTGTCCTAAGAGAGACACAAGCTCTGCCTATATATATAATGGTAGACCCGGTCTCGCTGACCGCATCAAATTGACAGTGAGATATGGCGTGTTTCTTGGGAACTAGGCATGGGTGATGTTTCTCTAGGGCTTTGTCATCACAGATGAAGCCTAGGTTTTCCTTATGGGTACATCCGTCTAGATTGATCATATGCCAGCTGGATGAGCTCATTTTAGCCCATCGGTCACTGTTCCTGGCGTATAATACTGTGTCCGAATTAACTTGAATACCCAGCGGAACCACTGGATAGATGTGGAAAATTTCTTTAGCGGTCACTGTGGTTATAATCAATTGCAAGGTCTGGGTTACAGCGTCAAAAGAGGCGTTTGCCAACGACCACCAGTGCTCGAGAGAGATTTCACTGGCGGTTAAATTTCCTTTAATCAATTCCCTTATTTCTAAGGGTATAACTCCAGCCATAGCTTGTTTGATTATAGTCATGGCAGTGACTACATTAAGAGTTTGTGCTTGAGTGCAAGCAAGAGCCAATGAAATATTGTTTTGTAAAGACTGAATGCCACCAAGGAAATTGTTAAAATCTTTCTCCATGATTTGTTCCCAAGTAACCAGCAGGGGGTTGGTGGAGCGTTCCACGTGGGCAAGGGAATCCAATGATTGCATAAGGGGGAGGCTCATTCGAGAGATGTCAAATGAAACCTTGGAGGCTTTATTTGCTATCACCTCTATGTTTGCAGCATCTATGGCTGCCATGCCCGCTCCTACGGGTGCGACCCAATCAGAAAGATAGCGTTTAGTTCTTCTAGAGAGCTCTCCTTTATGCCACATTAAGATCCAATTGTCCCAACCTTGCTGAGTCGTGTGTAAGTAAGAGTCACAGAGGGCATGGCTGAAAGAGGTGCCAAGCCCATTTAAGCTAACATTGACCCTTTTTACTGAAATTTGTGGCTGCATCAAGACTGTTTCCTGATGATTAAATTTTAAAGTGTGTGCTCCCACTACCAGGTAGGTCAATGAGGCTAGTGCGTCTACATTTTGGATGAGTGGGTCCAAATCAAGTGTGTGATTTGCATCACCAATTATTAAAGTGTAATTTCCTTCCTGGTGGGTGAGCTGCAGAGTTGTTGTTCCGATAGCTGTAAGGTTTACAGTATCGGTGGCATTGAGGCAGACAGAAGTGTTTAGAAGGAGGGTCCAGTCTGGGGGACCTTGCTGCTTTAACGCGGAGCAGTTAAAATGCCAATTGAGCTTGCCCCATGCCAGTGGCTCTAGGTCTATGTCTTCGCCGAATGGGTCCGTGAGCGTTATCGGGACCTCTGTGTCATTGTGGAAGTATCGGGAGCCAATGGAAATGATTAATTTTAAAGGGTCGCCAATGTCCCATACGGCAGCTGATATTACAGCTATGTCAGTATAGAGGGAGATGGGGATAGGAGCAGTATATTCAACGGTGGATGTATTGATTCTGTCTTGTGGCTGTTTGCACAGGGTCACTTCCATTTCATCCATAGCATATTTCCCGGAGGTGCATAGAGTCACCTTTTCTCCGGTGTGGCTGTGAATGCAATGTGTGAGCTGCTGTGGTGGACATTGTCTATGGGTGTGAGTGTGACTGCTCTGTCATGCCGTCCTGTTACACAGGTAAAAATTCTAAAAGGCATGTTGATTCCCACACATCTCCATCTGGTCAGGACTACCGTATGGTTGGCTATTTGTGTTGTCAATGTAAAATGAATCAAGGACAATAATAATAACAGTAAAATTTTTAATGGTCTTACCCATTTGTCTGTTGCTGGGGTGTAACTTCCTGGATGCATTCTGTAATATAACGTTTGAGGGGTGTGTGAGTGAGATCCCTGTACTCCATACTGCAGTCGACATACCCAAGTAGTCACAGTATGGTTCCCTTTTAGCTAAAGGTGCTTATAGGTTCTTCGTTCATTGGTGTGCACTTGGCACTTATGCAAGCCCGGTGCGGTTGCTGCTGCACGCTACCATGGCTTTTGTTCTTGGAACGAGGCATTGGAATTAAAATTCTGCTATTCCCTCCCCCCCTTGCTTCCTAAATGGCGGCTTGAGCCATTGGGAAGCACTTAGTGGAACAGGCAAGTGTCTCCAAGGGAGAAAAAAGGAAAGAGTTCGAACACGTCTGTAGGAAGGAAAGGACCATGTTTAACTGCAGCCAGTGGGCTCTCGTCACCGCCGGGGTCCGGAGGAAGATCAGGTGGGACCGGAACCGGCTTGCCCTTCCACAGTTTGAGCTGTGAGGAGTGGAAAAACTTGTGCCACGTTTGACCGTGCTTCCGAGGGATTGCCAGTTTGTACACTGCAGGGCTGACCCTATCAATGATGGGGACCGGACCAGCCCATTTAGCCATGAGAGCATGCTGTTTCCAGCTAAACTTGCGGTAAAGCACTTGTTGCCCTGGATCCCAAACCTGGGGATTGCGAACCCATCCCAATTTCTTGTCTATCGCAAGCTGGCTTTCCCCGAGCATGTTGGCTACTTGGAGGTGTATAATCAGGATGTCAGTGAGGAGGGATCTGACCCACTCGTCGTTCGCTACTTTGGGTTCGAAGTCCGAGGGGACATCGCTCTGTAGCCAGAAAGCTTCGGGCATGCGCATTTTCCTGCCAGTCATGACCATATGTGGGGAATAGCCGTGTGAGGCCGTGGTCCCCCTGATAGCCATGAGAATGATGGGCAGTTTTTCATCCCAAGTCCTGCCCGTGGAATTAACCATTTTCATGAGCGCCTCCTTAAGGGTACGGTTAGCCCATTCAATAGAGCCAGAAGATTGGGGGTATGCTGCAATGTGGAATCTTTGGGTGATTCCCAGAGCCCTGCAGAGCTCCTGAGTGACCTCTCCGATGAAATGGGGCTCGCGGTCGGAGTCCAGGACTCGGGGGATGCCCCAGTGCGAAAACAAGTTATTAAAAAGAAGTTTGGCAGCCGTGCCGGCTGAGTTGTCCCGGCAGGGGAAGGCTTCGACCCACTTGGAAAAGGGATCGATTACTGTAAGGCAATGCTTGTTGCCGCGGCTAGTTTTTGGAAGGGGACCAATGAAATCGACCTGAACTCGCGCCCAGGGTCCCTCTATGCGTTGGTGCTGGATAGGGGCTTTGGGACCGGATGAGTCTGCATTGACCATGGCACAGGCTAGACAGTTATCAACCCACTGGGTGACCTCTTGTCTCATGCCTGGCCACCAGCCTGCATCGCGCACCCGCTCCAAAGTAAGGTCTTTTCCCCTATGTCCCTGCTCATGAACGAATTGGATCAGGTCTGCCCGTGCTTCTACGGGAACTACCCAGTGGCGTGCCCCAGTGTGATCCACCGCCCAGATTACTCTGTCCCATTCTTCTATGGAGTATTTCCCTGTAGGGTCCTTGCCCTTGGAAAGGAGATCCTGTACATCTGCGTCATTGGCCTGGAGCTCCCCAAGGTCTACAAAGACTGGTGGGATAGACGGCCTATTGTGTTGGCTGCGTGTAGTGATGGCCTGCAAAGGTTGGTCCGGCTGTTCTTGGGAAAGAGGTATTTGTGCAGCGGCTTTGGCCAAAAGATCCGCCTGGTCGTTCCAGTAGGCGATTTCAGAGTTGTTCTTTTGGTGGCCTTTGACATGGGAGATTTGAGTCTCCGCCGAACGACTATGGAGGAGTCGTACAATATCTCTCCATAGTGTTACGTGGGCCACTGGTTTGCCTTCTGCATTTACCCATTCCTGTTTCTCCCAGTGGGGGAGCCACACCGTAGCGGCTTTGGCCGTCCAGTCCGAATCGGTGAAAACAGCGACCGGAATGTCTGGGGGCTCGAAGGCTAGAACAGCTCGCAAGGCTGCGACCTCTGCGACTTGGCTGGAATGGGGGCGGACAGACTCCTGCAAAGTGTGACCATCGTGGGTACGGATGGCACCATAACCAGTATAAGGGGTCCCTGTCACATGGAAGGATGAGCCATCGCAGAACCAGCAGTGAAAACCAAGCTGCTTGGCTTCTTCGAATGGCACTCCCCATGTGGCTGGCCAGGGTACGTGGTCTACCACTGGTAGAGGACACTCATGCTCTTCCCCAGTTATGATGAGGCCATACGGGGCAGGGGGCTCCTTCTGCTCTTTCCGGTAGTCTACTCCCTTATTGACCAGTGCAAGCGTCCACTGGGCAATGCGGGCATTAGACACTTGGCCATCCTGAATCTTTCCTGAGAGAATGTACTTCAGGGGTGTGTGAGTGGTTTGCACTATGACCTTCGCGCCTCCGATGATAAATTCCCAGTGAGTAAGGCTCCAGACAAGGGCTAGACAGACTTTCTCGCATGGGGTAAATTTTATTTCTACAGAGGAAAGATTGCGGGAGGCATATGCTACCACTCTTGGGGCGCCAGCATGATGCTGTATAAGGGTGGTGCCGATGCTTTTCTCAGAATGTGCCAGTTGGATGTAGAAGGGTTTGTCAGGGTCCGGGTGCGCTAAAGCGGGAGCAGAGGCAAGACTTTGTTTAAGGCTGGCAAAGGCGTATTGTTGTTCAGGTCCCCAGAACCAAGGTGTGTTGCTCTTTAAGAGAGCGTACAGAGGGCGCGCTTTGTCAGCAAAGCCTTCCACGAAATCCCTAGAGAAGTTGAATGTCCCTAGCAAAGCTCTTAAGGAGGGCACATCTGTAGGCGCAGGGAGCTTGGCAATGACTTCCATGCGCTGGGCATCGGGAGTCCTGCCGTCAGGACCCAGGGCCAGGTCGAGGTACTTGACCCGCGTTTGAACTAGCTGGGCCTTGTCCCTACTAGCCTTGAACCCTGCTTCCCTGAGAAGATTTAAGACTTCCCTGGTTACGTCAGTGACCTCTTCTTCCGTGGGGGCGTGGACAAGAATGTCATCCACGTAAGAGAGCACGTGATCTTTAGAGGTAGCTCTAAGGTGTTCCCACATGCGCACAACGTGTGCATGACAGATGCTAGGGCTGGAGTGAAAACCTTGAGGTGTGCGCTTGAAGGCATATTGCTGGCCACGGAAGGTAAAAGCGAATTTATACCAGCAGGACTCGTGCAATTTGATGGAGTGAAACGCATTAGCCAAATCAATCACGCTGTAGTAGCGCGATCCTGCTGCAATGGCCGCAAGGATCTCATGGTATTTTGCTACCACAGGGGCCACTGGAGGAGTCACTGCGTTTAGCGCTCTGAAATCCACTGTCATTCTCCAGGTCACTCCGTCTGCTTTAAGGACGGGCGAGAGGGGAGCGTTGCAGATGGACTGCATTGGGAGGATGACATCCCATTGGAGGAGCCCTTCAATGGTTTTGGCTATTCCCGCTTCAGCTTCGGCGGGATATTTGTATTGTTTTTGTGGAGGTGGATCCTTCCCTTCGATTAGCACACAGGCATCACGGATGGTGCCGCACTCTGCCTTGTCTTGGATCCAGACTTCAGGGAAATCTTGGATCCAAGGGTCACTAGGTTCCAATGGGGCCAGGGGAAGAGGAGCCTTTAGGGCAGCACACCGATGGGCTGCATTGATTTTGCTAGGGCCCCCCGGGATCTGCCAGAGGAAGCCATTAGCCAAATCAATTGTGAGCCCATGGTCTCAGAAAAATGGAGCCCAGAGAATGCCATCGTCTTCGCCTTGGTTGTCGCAGGCAGACACACATGTGGAAAGCTTTCCCACTGTTAAGGGAATCGAATTCCAGATGGTGGCAGTGTGCTTGCCTCCGGCAAAGCCTGAGAGAGAGAGGGTAGTTGAAGAGGGCTGGCCTGTTTGGGCCAATTGGGGTTTGAGGACATTCGTGGATGCTCCCGTATCTACAAGGAGTGTAGCAGGTTTCATGTTCCCTGGAGTCCCGACCCCTGCTTTCACAGTCGGTCTCCCCCATGTGTCGGGCTTCAAAGGAGCCACTATGCCATTGGGGAGATTGTGGGACTCCGGGCAGCCCTAGCTTTGGTTCCCTCTCTCCTCTTCAATGCGAGTGAGGGTGCTCGTTACCGGGCTGAGAGGCCGTTCCTGTTGCTTGGCCGAGTCTGTCAGTGCCTGGAGGAGAACCGAGTCGGGTTGTAGATGGAAGCGCTCCATCTCAAATCCCCGTTCCTTGAGTTCCATCCAAAGGTGCCATCTGAATGGACTTACTCCATTTGGAGGGGCATCCCTATTGACCTTTTGGTGATATGGTTGTGGACCGGGCATCAGCGGCTGGGCAGCCGGGTGTGAATTGCCTGAGCTAGGAGCAGGACTCTACTGATTGTCGGGGCCGTTGTTATAGTCAGCCGGAAGTGGTGGAGCAGATGGGTGCATGTATGCCTGCGCGGGGTTGGTTCTGTTGTTATTGTAGTCTCTTTTCCCTCTATAATTATTGTTACCGCCTCTCTGCCAAGATTTGTTACGGTCATAGCGGTCATTCTTATAGTTCCGATCGTAGTTCCTATCGTAGTTCCTATCGTAGTTCCTATCGTTCCGGTTATCATATCTACCTGAAGGTTGGTACTGAGAGTGGGGGCCGTGATTGGCGTACGTTATGGCTTGGATGGGTTCTTCCTCTTCCTTGTCTTTGTGTTTCTTAGATCCTTTCCCCGCCTTTGTGACTCCTGTGCTTCTTAGTAAGGTAGCCACCCGTCTTATTTTAAGTTCCATATTGGGCCAGGTTCCCCTAGTGGGATCTGGAATATTAAGAGCCAATTGTGTTTGGGCATTGAAGCCATGCATGAGCGCTCGTCTAAATGCATAATCATCGAATTCGGGCTCATTAGTTGCGGGGTCAATGTATAGTGTGTCTGCCAATTGGGCTAATAGCTGTTTCCTGGCCATATAAGCCTCAGGGTCTTCTCCTTGCCCTTGCTTTTCTAGGATGAACAGCACAGATAAGCTGCGGTTCGGGTGGAGATATTCCAAAACCTTCTGCATCCATTGGATCCGAGTACCGGCTGCAATACCGTTGGTGGCTATGGCTGAATTAATGGCTGTTAGATCCGTGCCTGAAGCACAGTGCCTGGCGAGCTGGCAGAGATCCTCTCCATTGACACCGCCATACATAGTGTGGATGTGCGTCATCCATTGTATAGCAGTATCCTTGGTGAGAGAACCTACTTGCTCGGCGATGGCCTTAACCTCGTCGGGCTTCCATAGTTGAGTTTCTGTTACAGTTTGGGTGGTGGTTCTATTGCCGGTCCTAGTGACCATTTGTTTGGTGCTGACAGGGTGGACGGGAGCATGGTTCTCAGTACTCTCTTCTGTAGGTGCTTCGGGATTCTCTTCGGTGTGGGAGAGGTCAATTAAACTCTCCGGGTGGATTGCTGACACCACCGCTCTTTGGGCTTCCAATTGTCGTTTTAGAATCTCTATCTCTCTTTTGCAGGCATCATGATTGGCTTGCTCTCTCTTAATCATATTCTCTTGGGCCAAATACTTTGCTCCTTGTTGTACTGATACCAGGGCTACATTGGCCTTTTCTAGGGCTTTTTCTGCTTCCTCAGCCCTGGCTGTAGCCTTTGCGGCTTTTTGTTCAGCCTTTTGAATGTTGAGTGCTAAACCTTGATTCTCTAGGGTCAAGGTTAATTTATCAGCTTGTAGCTGCTGGCTCTCAACCTCGACCTCTCTTAGTCTCTGTTCCATTAACTCCTCGTAATTTTCTCTCTGGTCTATGAGATCTTGTTCATGTTTGCTTTTTATTCTACTCAGTTCTTCTTTGGTCTCAAAATACTTAACCTCCTGTTTATCAATTTCATCTTGCATACGTTTAATCACGGTGGCAGCGTCCTGCAGAGCCGTGTACAAAGCCCAGCTGGCGGCTATGTCTTTAGCCGTAGAACCCAGTTTTTGGGTCTCGCAATAGTTCTGGAAAGCGCTTTGGGCTATTTCTAATGGATTGGGGCCCTTAAAAGATCCTTCCTTCCAAGGAGACTTGCCTTTTTTTACCAGCCATTTTTCTAGCTTAGGTTCGTCCTCCTTGGTACAAAACATCTTTGTAGGGATTCTCCTGTTTTTACTTACAACAGGGGCGCGAGAAAGGGGAACTGGATTTCCCCTCTCTGCCTTAATAGGCTTCTTAAGTTACAGTTGTTGGCTCAAGGTGGCCAATGCACCACAGAACAGGCTATCCCAGCCCTTAATTAGTTTTTGGAGCCGGGGACTCCCACCTCTCTCGACACTCGGGGATTACTTTTAACCCTAAACGTGGCACTCTCGGCCTTAATTCGGTTTTTAGAGCCGGGGACTCACACCCACACGATACCCAGGGATTACTCGTAACCCAAAAAGGAGACACCCAGTCTCGGAGACACCCAGTCTCTTTATATGAGGGTTTCAAGAACGGGTTGGCCAAACCTCTCGTCCTAAGGATAACCACACAACCAAATGAAGGTTTTGGGCTCGCAAGCTCTCACTGGATAACCTATTAACCAACGGGGTTTCGAAACAATATGTTCCAGCAGGCTGACCCCTAACCAAAATCAATTGATTTCACTTCGTTGAGTGAAGTAAAGCAAGGAGGGGGAGCGAGGGTGCGCTCAAAGAAAAAGTTCTTTTTCGGACTCAGCGGGGTGTATGTAGTGTATGTAGTGTATGTAGTGTTGGTGCAACTGGTCTAGCGCCCTACTCTGGTCTTCTTTGGATCCCTTCCCACAAGATAGACGCACAGACGGTCACACAGTTTGACCTGGGGTTCAAAGAGAGAGAAAGAGAAGGGGGAAGCCACCCACGATAGGTTGCTCGCTAGAGCCAGGCACGCAGACAGAAACCAATCATACAGCCTCTCCAAGAGCTCCGGAAGTGGTTTTTCCCTTACGTCTGTGGGTTAAAGACACGCCTGTCGACTATGGCGCGAAGTTTAACCCTCAGGGCAATCCCGGACGAGCCCCCAATTCTGTTAGCCGAATTGCTTTCATTTACGCTTAGCAATCAGCAAAATACATGGGTTCTTGCCAACTATACCAGGGTCCCACCCCTCCCGGGAGATCTCAAGGAAAGAGGCACGTGAGGCGGGTTCCAAGTTCAATGTTGTTTACTGGATCATGTAATCAAGCATACAAAAATCGTAATCACACACACAATCTTACAGGTCTAATAAAATAAAGAGAGAAAATAGCACTTTTGCTTGAGCAGGTTTCGTTGGTGGGGAAAGCATGTTACCTTAGATGCGTTGTCCGATGTCAAGATGAATTGGATGTGGGGAAGAAAGGTATAAAAGCTATGGGGCCACGAGGCTTGAACCGGCAAGACCATGTGGTTCTCCTGGATCGCGAGTCCAGAGAGAGAAAAAGGGGTTTAAAGATGGAGGCAAGGATTGGGGACAGAAAGCTGGACTGAAGGGTCAATAGGTAAGATAGAGGGCGACGGCTCAAGAGGCCGAGTGACTCTCGGTTTGGACTTTTATTGGGGGTCTTGGGGCGGGCTTTGCAGACCACAACCCACTAACACTCCTACTAGGTGGTCCGTCCCTGTTGGACCTTGCTATAGGTTAAAGGTGAACAAAGGGAGGAGGTCCAGGGGTTTGGTCAGTGTTGCAAAAGTATGACTTCACCAGAAAACAGACACTGAGTCTGGGGTCCGATGACTCACCTGGCCATACCTATTGTCAGTTGATGGTTTTAGCCAAGTATCTGATGACTGGCACATTAGTTGCTAGGCAGTCTAGTTAGCATAACTATCCAGATGTATAATGGGGGAGTGGGGGTTAGCCAGCGGATGTCTGACATGAGGAAACCTCATGGCAAGAGGAATCCCTTATCTTTGTCTTGGCTGAACTGTTTGGGGTGTCAGCCTCCTGGCTTGGGCTGGAGCTGGCTCCTATTTGAAGAAGAAAGTGCAAGACCCTACCACTGCTGGCAACACAGAGTTCAAACTTATGGATATAAAAATCCATAAGAGCACAGAAAAGTGCCTTGCTGGCTAACACCACGGTCCGAAATTACCTTCTTAGGTAAACAATGGAGCCTGAGGACATGGTTTACAAATGCTTTTGCCAGACTCTTTGCGGTGGGCAAGTTTTTAAATGGAACAAAGTGAGCCTGTTTGGAAAAGGTATCCACAACTACCCAGATCACTGTTTTCCCTTTGCTGGGTGGGAGATCAGTAATGAAATCCATGGAGATGACTTCCCAGGGACGTTTGGGGGTTTCCAGTGGTTGCAAAAGTCCCAGGGGTTTCCCACTATGGGATTTACTCATTAAACAGGTTTGGCAAGATGAAACATAAGTGGAAACATCCCCCCGCATCCTTGGCCACCAAAATTGCCTTTGCAACAAATTTAATGTCTATAAAAATCCAAAATGTCCAGACAACTTAGACTCATGAGCTGCATACATAATGTCTTTGCGAAGGGCTGTGGGGACCACCAGCTTTTGGTCTTTAAACCAGCACCCTTCAGGGCTTTGGGTTAATGAAGGCAAGGCTTTGAATTCACAAATGTCTTCCTCCGAATACACCTTGACAAATTTAAGAATCCACTCAGAGACAGCGGGGTTAGTTTGCAGTTTGGTCTGGCTTCTGGTTTGCACGGCACCTCCTAACTGTTCAGGAGTGAACATAGTCTCTATTACCTTGGGTTTTGGGGAGTAATGTTGAGGTAAATGGGAGAGGGCATCAGCTAAGGAGTTGGATTTCCCTGGGAAATGGCGAAGCGTGAAATTGAACTTCAAAAGAAATCAGCCCATCGGAGCTGTTTGGCATTGAGGGAGCGTTGTGTGCGCAAAGCTTCCAGATTTTTATGATCAGTCCATATCTCAAACGGCTGGTATGCTCCCTCCAACCAATGCCTCCAAGTGGTCGTGGCTAGTCGGATTGCAGCAGCTTCTTTATCCCAAACTGCCCAATTCTGCTCCATCTCCCCAAATTTTTTAGACACATATGCCAGGCGATGTAGTTTCCCATCAACCCCTTCCTGTAGTATCACCCCCCCCCCATAGCAATATCCGAAGCATCTACCTGAACAACAAATTTCTTAGTCTCATCAGGGTGAGCTAGGATAGGTTCAGAAGTGAAAAGGTGCTTTAACATATCAAATGCTTGTTGACACTCAGGAGTCCAGTTCAGGCGAGCACCTGGTTTGGCAGCTTCCTGCCCCTTCCCTTTCGTTTTTAACAAGTCTGTAAGGGGCAGGCTATAATGAGCAAAGTTATTGATGAAATTTCTGTAGAAATTGCTGAATCCTAGAAAGCTTTGTAACTGCCTTCTATTCTTGGGTACCTCCCAGCCTGCCACAGCAGACACCTTAGCAGGATCCATCTTGAGACCCTTGGGTGAGATTCTGTACCCCAAAAAGTCAATTTCTGTTTTGTGGAAATCGCATTTGGACAGTTTGACAAAGAGCTTATTGTCCCCGAGGGTGGTGAGCACTTCTCTCATCAATTTGACATGTGTTTCCATGTCTGGGGAGTATAGCAAGATATCATCAAGATAACATAGCACCCCTTTGAAGAGATGCTTGTGTAGGACTTCATTTATTAAATTCAGAAAAACTCCTGGAGCCCCCTGGAGGCCGAAGGGCATAACTAGGTACTCAGATTGACCCAGGGCAGTCTTGTATTCATCCCCTGCCCATTCATAAGGGTTGTATTGAAGGCAGTCTTGTATTCATCCCCTGCCCATTCATCCCCTGAAATATGCATTGCACAAGTCCAGTTTGGAGAAAATTTTCCCTATCCTGGCCTCATTTAGCAAGTCTTTGATTAAGGGGAGGGGGTAGGCATTAGAGGAGGACACAGCATTCAAACCCCTGTAGTCTGTGCACAGCCGCAGCCCCCCGTCCTTTTTTTCCCTGAATAGCACCAGGGCTGCAAAGGGGGAGGTGGCTGGCCTGATAAAACCTCACTCCCAAGTTTTTGTTTATGAACTTGCGGAGTTCCACCTTCTTCTGAGGGGACATGGCATGCAGTTTCCCTTTGGGCAATTTAAGGCTGGGCAGGAGTTCGATAGCACAGTGTTATGATGGGGGGCAGTTTGTCAGCTTCCATCTCCTCGAATACATCTGATAAATCCCGGTATGCAGCCGAGATGGATAAAAGTTCCTCTCTCACCGGACAGGCACTCAGGTGGCCTGGTGGATTTCCCCACTCCACATCCCAGTGATGGTTTTTACAGAAAGGGGAGACCCAGGTAATCTATCCCTCACTCCAGTGGATGTAAGGGTCGTGTGCTTGCAACCACGGACTGCCCAAGACCATAGGGAATTGTGCATGGGAGGTGACAATAAAAGTTCATTTCTCCCAATGTTCTCTTGTGCCCATTATAATAGGGTCAATCTCAAAGGCACAGGGTTCTTTCATTTTAGAGCCATCCATCTGCATAAAATGCAGTGGCTCTTCCAAAGTTCGCACTCCCAGCCCCAACTCATCCACCACTATCAGGCTGATCAGGTCTCTGGCACATCCCGAGTCAATAAGGGCTTACACCCGCATTTGGGTGCCTTGCTGGGGATTTACTACAGTCACCAGTAGGTAAAGAAGGGGCCCTGGAGAGCTCCCCATTTGAGGTGCCATGGTAGGGGGGACCTGCTGCATTGCACTGTTCAGAGCAGGTCCTGGTAGTTTCCTTGCCGCTGGACCTCAGTCTCTGCCTCCGAGTTCTCCGGGAACTTGGCATCCATAAGTTGAAGTGTGGGCGGCTTGAGAGTGGGCACCTTTTTCTGTTGCGGATGAGGGGTTGTAGGGAGAGGGGCTTCCCATTTGGGAGAGGCAGAAGGGCATGCCAACGCAAAATGCCCTGCTTCCCCACATTGGGTACACAATCCCATCTTCATTCGTAGCTCTTGGAGGTCGTGCGCCGCTGGCTTGGCCTTTGCCTTGACTGGGGTGACTGCGGGAGCTGAACTTTTAGGGGTGCTTGTTTGATGCCTCATGCAGATTAGAGCAAAACGTGCCTCCGCATCCTCCGCTGCCTGGATCCACCCATTGAGGGTGGTTGGGTTAACGTTCCTTAGAACAGTCTCGTACAGCTCCGCATTCAGACCCCGGTGGTACTGCTCCACAAATACCACTTCAGGCCACCCCCGGATCTTTGCCTCTAACCTCTTAAACGCAGCAGTATACTCGCGCACCGATGCTTTCCCCTGTGAGAGGTTGCGTACCTGGTTCCGGGCTTTCTCCTCGCTCATCTGATCCTCGTACTGCTGGTGGAGCACCCACATAAACTCATCCATGCTATCAAACTCTGTGCCGGGAGGGTTGTGAAGACTCACGTACCAGTCGGCTGCTTCCTCACGGAGTCTGGACCTGAGGTATCCCACTCAGTCTCCCTTATCTCGGAAAAGTAGCCCCAATTTTGCATACAACAACCCACTTCGATTATAAAAAACTGTAGCTTCGCGGGGTTCCCATCGAATGTCGCTCCCAGTAATTTGGTGGGCACGGGGCACCTGTCTGCAGGAGGGGCAGGACCAGGTCCCGGCGGCGCAGGAGGTTGAACTGGGGGTTGAGCTGGAGGTTGAACTGGAGGCTGCATGGGCGGTTGTACTGTGCCTGGCTGTGCCCCTGCCCCTCCAGCCGCCCCAGCTATCTGATCTCAGAGTACCTGGGCCACCACATTTGGCAGGTCCATCATTAACACTGTCATCTCCTGCTGGAGCCGCCACTGGGTTGTGTCAAACTGACGATCCATCTGTGCCCACATCTCTGCCGCCTGGCAAGCCTCCACGGCACTCTGCTCTGCACCTTGAATGATCGATGACCTGGTCCCCCACTCCCACCTTGGGGACCAGGTTTCCACAGCTGACGTCCCAAACTGGTCCGGTCCAATGGGGCCAAACGTTTACCCTGCTGATGCTGGGCAGCTGCACCAGCGCCTCTTCAGAGGTAACCAGAACTTCTGAGTCGGTAACAGGGATCTCAGTGCCATCGCTATCCATAGTGGGGTGATGGACTGTTTCCCAAAAAGAAATTACTAACAGTCTGTGAGAATGTCCCAATAGATATAGTCCACAACAGGTCTCCTTAAGCAGTAAGTCCTTTATTTGTAGAAAAGATCATTGCAGTCAAACACTTTTCCTGTTAGTAATGCTGTGCTTAGGGATTACATGTATTGATATACTGGATATGAAATATGGCTTAAGAGCTGTCTACCAATCACTAGATAGGATTTTAGGCGCTTAAATATGCTGGCCTGAAGTTCCCATAGAAAACGCAGGAAAAGGAGTTCTCAGAAAATAATGAAGTTGAACATTGCTAAAAGCTAAGTTCCCAAGACATAAAGAAAAGGAATACATAACTCTGGTGAGTTTGGCTCACACAAAAATAGGAGGCACTCCTGTTCAAGGATGGGACACAAGAGTTAACACCAGGGAAGCAAGTAATTGAGTCAGGGCATGCGCAGGCAAGCAAGCAAAGCAAGCAAGCAAGCAGACAAGCAAGAGGAGCGCGCATTCCAGAGGAGGGAGTCATGGCCCTGTTGTGAACTCCCAGGTGGGACCTGTCACCAAACTTCGGAGAAAAATATATGACCTTTTCAGAGACCATGTAGATACACCTGGTAGCAGTCATACAGTCATTGAAAAGAATTCATGGCAGTTAACTGACAGGTACACTCACAGCATCAAAAGTTTAAAGTATTTATTAGAAAGAAAATGTTTACAAGCACACTTTTAACACAGCACCAGGTTGAGCAAGGAATCCAAAAGAAATGGGTTAAAATGCAAATCCTCTGCCCCTCTGTCTTTATATGCCCTGTCAGGTGATAAAATATAGGACAGTCTCTTTAGCTTAGATGTTCTAGATCTCTGCAGTGTTTCCATTACCTTGAAGTTTGCTCCAGCTCTCCTAGGTGAGCACATGGTCAGTGGCCAACTGCTTGCAGCCCTCAGCTAAGTCCTCATGAACGCAGCATCCCAAAGAAAGAAAGCTCCTTCCTGTGGCAAGGAATTTTTTTTTTGAGAAATATTTTGTTGTTTTATTGATACATATTCAACTCAAAAGAAAGTTTTCCCTACATATACAAAGAAGGTACACCGACATACCAATGTCCAACATATAATATGACATATTCATTTGTGTTTTTCAAGCCGAAAATAAAGTTTGTCCCATGAAAACCTAAAAACTTGTTCCCGTTTATTTTTCAACTTTAGAGTTAAATTGTCCGTCTCAGCAATTTCTAGTAGTTTTGCTAGGTATTCCTCAAGTCCCGGAGTTTTTTCCAGTTTCCAATATTTGGCATAAAGCAGTGTTGCAGCAGTAATGCCGTGTAATATCAATCTTTTAACATTTTTTTCACACTCACTGGGAATTATATTCAAAAGAAATAATTCATGTCTCCAAGGAATCTTGGATTGGGTTATTTCCTGCAAAAAATTCAAAATTAAAGACCAGAATTTGGATGCTTTCCTGCAGGTCCACCACATATGATAGTAAGTGCCCACGTTTTGTTTACATTTCCAGCATGTTTTAGACACAGTTTTAGAGTACTTGGCCAGTCTATCTGGGGGATAATGCCACATATAGAACATTTTATACAAATTTTCTCTATATGATGTTGGTCTAGTAATTTTGATATTCTTTTTCCAAATTTCTGTCAAGTATCTAATTCTATATTATAACCTATATTATAACCTAATTATAATCTAATTATATTATAACTTGTGCCCATTTCACCATGTTTGGTTTAACCCATTCATCAGCCATTTTGTAATCCAAAAGACAATAATAAACTTTATTACTTTAGATTCTTAAAGTAACTAAGCTTTATCTAATTCAGCTGGGGTCTTATAAAAGCCTCTCTTATTGTCTAAAGTAAATCTTGACTTTAGCTGAATCGACTCCCACCATGTTAATACAATACCTTGGTTCTTAAGAATGTCATTAGTTTTCAATTCTAGTTTCTTATCTAATAGCTCTTCATAGCTATTCATCTTTTCCTGCGTTATCAATGTAGGTTTAATAAAAGCCTCCAGTGGGAACACCCATTTTGGGATTTTTACATAAAATTTTGGCCTCACCTCCTCCCAGATTTTTAATAAAGGGCCTCTAAGAGCGTGATGTCTAAAATTTTTATTTTTTTTTGTCCATACCAAAATACTGTATGCCACCCTACTTGGAGAGCATGTCCCTCTAATTTCAGTATTCTCAAATTGTCTAAATTGGCCCAGTCCCTTAACCATCCCATCCCAGATGCGGTATAATAATTATACCAATCAGGTAAACCAACCCCCCCCCCCCCGGCTCGGGTTTGTCTTTTAAGTATTGAAGTTTAATTCTGGGTTTCTTCTTTTGCCAAATGTATCTTGATATAAGTTTCTCCAAGTCTCTAAAAAAGATTTGATTTCTTAGAATTGGTAATGTTTGAAAAATAAAGTTGTCAGGGTAAAATATTCGTTTTAATCGAAATTATACGTCCCATAAAAGAAGTTTGTATTTTTGTCCAAAGATCCAAATCTCTTTTAATTTCTGGTAATATTTTTAAGTAATTATCTTTATATAAAGAACTACACCTATTTGAAAGAAAAATCCCCAAATATTTAACATTTTTCATTAATTCAAAGGTAGTCTTTTCTTGGAGTTGCAATTCAACCTCCTTGGAGCAATTTTTGGTTATAATTTTAGGTTTTTTGGCATTTACTCTGAAGCCAGCTACTTGGCCGTATTCTCCAAGAAATTCTAAAAGGTTCCCTACAGAAGTAAGTGGGTTTTCCAAAATAAAAATCATGTCGTCAGCAAAAGCCAAGAGCTTAAATGTTTCCCCCTTTAATTTTAATCCTTCTATAGCTTTCTCTTCCCTAACCACATCACATAAAGTTTCTAACATAAAAATAAATAACAAGGGTGAAAGGGGGCAACCCTGTCTAACCCCCTTTTGTATACAGAATCTCCTAGTAAAGTCACCATTAAACATCACCATTGCTTCTTGTTGTTGATAAACCTTTTTTATCATCTGGTAGAATTTTTCTCTACAATCCCAATGACTAATTTGGGCCAACATAAACTCCCAATTTATCTTATCAAATGCTTTCTCTGCATTGAGAAAGCAGAGTGCCTGTGAGGCTTCTGTATTGTCAGCAAGAAACCAGACCTTTGTTGTTGAAGCAAAGTTCTTTATTGTTCCAATACTGCAGACAGGTTCTCGAATGTTTGTTAGAGATGCTTAATGGAATACAGACAGTACTGATATACTCTCAGGCTTTCAATTGAACCCCGGACCTAAGCCAATCAAGGCAAGAGGGTGAACGTGGGAAAAGTAGAAAGGACCGTTGGGGTTCCCACAGCAAGGTGAGAAAGTTATAAATTCCCCTCTTGATCTGAGTGACCCACATGTGTGAACCTAGGCATAACATCTCCAGGCACCCGGCCATAAAGAACTCTCAAGGTTTTAACAACAAGATAACATGCACTAGCCCGGAAAAAGGGAGGAGGGAATGCAAGGGAGTAACCACCATTTGTTTAGAGATGACGCCTAGGAATTTGGGTCGCCATCTCCCGCCTAGACATTGCAACATAAACCAGAGCAACTAACATACTTCAAAGCGACATTTATAGCACTGAGCAGGGAGGGGGGAACAAGACAGATAAGGGGCACAGGCGAGGGTCTGTGAAAACGAAGAAATCAAAAGCAAAGTACAGAAGAGCACAGAGGCATCTTTGTCAGAACCTGACACCCTACTCCCTCTAAAATTCATTTTACCCTGGCTTGTCAGGGAAGCGTTTATGAAAAGCTTTAACAAGTTTAGGAGCATGAACATTCTCTGCCCAGACCCATTCATTTAGTTCAGGTCCAAAATCCACCCACTTCACAAGATACAGTAATTTCCCTCTCTTCATTTTAGAATCTAATACATCAGAGATTTCAAAGTGTTGTTCCCCCTCCTTCATCAGCGGAGGAGTCGGAGGTACTGGGTGCCATACATTCGGCCCAGGATCCTTCTTCAGCAAGCTGAAATGAAAAACAGGATGTACAGAGCTCAGTGATTTAGGCAAATCAAGTTCAAAAGCAACATCTGAGATTTTCCTTAATACTTTATAAGGTCCAACATATTTCCATCCCAGTTTCCGACTGGGTTGGAGTCCATTGATGTTTTTTGTGGAAAGGTAGACTGAGTCGCCAGGTTGCAAATCCCACCCCTCAGCCCGACCCCTATCAGCATATTTCTTGTAGTCTGCTTTTGCTTTATCCAGAGTCTTGGCTATCAGGGGCCAGGATTCTTGCAGTTTGTCCCACCATTGGGAGAAATCAGTTGAGGAGGGTTCACTAGAGTCATCGATAGTGGGGAGAGGCTTTCCCTTGAACCCCCCTACTGCCATAAATGGGGATACTCCAGTAGAGGAATGCACTGCATTATTATAGCTGTACTCTGCAAAGGGCAACAAGTCCACCCAATTATCCTGGTGATAATTGGTGTAACATCTCAAAAATTGCTCCAAGATCTGATTAACTCGTTCGGACTGTCCATCAGTCTCTGGATGATAACCCGAACTTAAAGCAGGCTCAATGTCCATCACTTTGAGAAGCTCCCGCCAGAAGTTGGCAACAAATTGGCTTCCCCTGTTGGATACTACCCTCCTGGGAAAAGCATGTAATTTAATCACGTGATTAAAAAAGGTTTTAGCCAGTCCCTTTGCCGTAGGCAGCTGTTTAAAAGGGACAAAATAAGCTTGCTTGGAAAACATGTCCACGACCACCCAGATGACTGTCTTGCCCCTCGAAGGTGGGAGCCCCGTGATGAAGTCCATAGACACCATTTCCCATGGTCTGCTGGGGGTCGGCAAAGGGTGCAACAGTCCCGGGGTTTTCCCACCCCTGCGTTTACACATAAGGCACACTTGACATGCAGCCACATAGTCCGACACGTCCCTGTGCATGCACGGCCACCAAAACTGTCTCTGGACCAAATTAAGGGTTTTCAAAAATCCAAAGTGTCCCGATAGTTTAGACGTGTGGCAGGATTTAAGCACCTCTCCCCGTAGGGACTGGGGCACTATCAGCTTGGTCCCGTGATACCAGCATTTATTTTCATGAATAGAGCACTCGCTAGTCCCCCTCCACTCCTCTATTTCCTCCCCAGTGTATTTTTCCGCACACCTGTCCGTCCAGGTTGGGGACTCGAGAGTGGCTTTACTCGAAGGGGGCTCGAGGGTGGCTCTACTCTGGCTCCACCTGGTCATCGCCCCCCCCCCCAATTGTTGGGGTGAAAACATAGAGTCAAACACTTCCTCTCTCTGGGATTCGTGTTGGGGTAAGCGGGACAATGCATCTGCTAAGGAATTGGCTTTCCCAGGGAAGTGCTTCAATACAAAGTTGAATTTCGAGAAGAAATCAGTCCAACGAAGCTGCTTGGCATTAAGAGACCTCTGAGTTCACAACGCCTCCAAATTTTTATAATCAGTCCAGATCTCAAACGGCGTTTGCACTCCCTCTAACCAATGCCGCCATGTGGTTAAAGCCAACCGTATGGCCGCTGCCTCTTTATCCCACACCAACCAGTGAGGGGTAGGGTGACTGTTGCAAAGTCTTTGAGGAACTTGCAGTAGAAGTTACAAAATCCCAACAGACTCTGCAATTGTTTTCGGGTGCGGGGTGCCTCCCACTGCACCACCGCTTTTATTTTGGCTGGGTCCATTTCCGGCCCGCACTGGGATATTCAGTAACCTAGGAAGTTGACCTCTGGTTGGTGGAACTCGCACTTGGACAGCTTGGCGTAAAGCTGGTTCTCCAGCAACATGCCCAACACCTCTCTTACTAGTTTCACATGAGATCTCTTATCAGCAGAATAAATCAAGATATCATCTAGAAAGCAGAGCACCCCCTTAAACAGATGTTTGTGCAACACTTTGTTGATAAAACTCATAAAAACTCCTGGCGTGCCACTCAAGCCGAATGGCATCACTAGGTACTCAAACTGTCCCAAAGGGGTGTTAAATGCCGTCGTGTATTCATCCCCCTCCCTGATGCGCACACGAAAATAGGCATCCTGCAAGTCTAGTTTTGTGAAAATCTTCCCTTTAGCCGCTTCCGCCAGCAAATCCTTGATGAGAGGGAGGGGGTAGGCATTTGAGGCGGACACCACATTCAGTCCACGATAATCCGTGCATAGTCTCAAACCCCCATCTTTCTTTTTCCTGAAAAGCACTGGGGCGGCAAAAGGGGATTCGGCAGGGCGGATGAAGCCGCGCCCCAAGTTCTTGTCTAAAAACTTTCTTAGTTCCTCTCGCTCGGCTGGGCTCATGGAGTATAATTTTCCCTTGGGTAGTTTCTCCCTCGGTAGCAGCTCGATAGCACAGTCAGAGAGGTGGTGGGGTGGTAGTTCATCCGCCTCAGATTCACTGAACACCTCTGCCAGGTCTCTATACTCTGGGGGAATTTGCGCCGGCACCAGAGCCACCGCTTTGAGGGGGACTGGGGGACCTGATCCCCAACTGGGGTCCCACTTATGATGAGCGCACTTCTCGTCGACCCAGGAGATCTTTCCCTCGCTCCACTTTATGTAGTGGTCGTGAGAACTCAACCAGGGGCTGCCCAGTACCATAGGGAACTGAGTATTTGGGGTGATAACAAAAGCCCGTGTTTCCCAATGCTCCCCCGTACCCACCACCAAGAGTTCCGTTTCGGCTACACACGCCTCCTTCATCTCTGAACCGTCCATCTGAGTGAAAGTGAGGGGTTCCCCCAGGGGTTTTACTTCTGGGGCCAGTCCATCCACTACTAGGGGGCTAATTAAGTCTCTGGCACACCCCGAGTCTATCAACACCCGCACCCGCACATGGGTTCCCATGCGGGGGACAACCACAGTCATGACCATATAAAGTAAAGGGCCGGGGATGCTCACCGGGGATGGCGCGCTGGATGGGGGGACCTGCAGCTCTGCGCCTCCTACTGCAGGTCGCTGAAGTTTCCCGATGGCTGTGCCTTGACCAACTCCAACTCGCCCTGCTCACAGGTTGCCCCTTCCAGCTGTAGCGCCCGGGGTTTGAACGACACTTTACCTGGACGAGGGGTGGCTCCCATTGGGGTGGAGGTCTTGGGTGCCTTCGTGCTGCCTCAGGGGCAGGAGGATGCAAAGTGGCCACTCTCCCTGCACTTGATGCAGAGCCCCTGCTTAAAACGGATATCCCACAGCTCTTGGAACACCGACTTCCCCTTCGCCTTCTGGGGTGCTTTCGGTTGGGCTGCTGCTGAAGCTCCTAGCTTGATTAGGGTGAACCGCTCTTCCACATCTGCTGCGGCCCTCATCCAAGCAGCCAGCAACATGGGTCGCCCCCCCCCCCCCTCAGCATGGTCTCATAGATCTCGGGGTGCAGCCCCTCCCGATACTTCTCCACGAAAAGGTCTTCGGACCAACCCTGCACCTTAGCTGAGATGCGGCGGAAGTGGTCGGTATATTCTTTTACTGAAGACTTTCCTTGCACCAACTTCTGGAGTTGATTCCGGGCTTTCTCTTCTCCCAATGAGTCTTCATAGCGTTGCCGCAGAGCCCACATAAAGTTATCGACAGTACGTAGTTCGGGGCCTGGGGGGGTTGTGCAGACTGACATAACAGTCGCTCGCGGTGTCCCGGAGCTTCGAACCGATGTACCCAACCCGGTCTCTCTCGGTGGGGTACAGGTGTCCCCAAGCCGCCAGGAACCTCTCAATCTCGATGATGAAAAACTGGAGCTTCTCCGGGTCGCCGTCGAAGGTGGCTGTCAGCGGGTTGGTAGGGGCCTGCCGGATCATCTGATCTGGGACCACGGGCCCCCCAGGCGCCGGTTGCGTGGGGGTCCAGCGGGCAGGCCAGCCGGGGGTACCTGTGGGGGTGGTGCACCACCCGCGGGTCTGGGAACCGGGGCTGGGGCCCCCCTCCCTGAGGAGGAACTGGCACCGGTGCTTGCATTGCAGCCACGACATCCTGCATTTGCTGCTGCATATCGAGCACGGCCTCCTGTAGCTCCACTGTGATGCGGTCTTGCATCTCGCCAAACCTCCGGTCCAGCACCTGTCCCAGATCCTCGCCCACAGGATCGGGACCACATGGCATCCCACGCTCCTCGTCCGGGAAACGGTAATGCCAATCGTCCTGGCCTCGAGGGAAACCCCGTTCTTCCTCCATAAGGCTGGGACGGCCAAACTCCATGTGATCCCCACTGAACCGCACACGGGATCCCTTCCTGTCGTGGATCCATGACTCGCAAGTCCCGTGGCCAAAATTGGACCACAAATATCGGGGTGACACCGGTGGCCAGTGTAGCCCTAATCCCGGACGTGGGATCTGGTAGGCTCCCTGAGCCGTGGTCGCTGGAATCGCCAGGCCGGTGGGTACACTCTTCGCAGGCACGGTCTCCTCCGCCGATGTTACGGGAAAGGTCTCGTCATCTGACATGGTCAGGAACAAGAAAGTCCCAAAAACAGTTCTCTAACAATCTGTGAGGCTTCTGTATTGTCAGCAAGAAACCTGACCTTTGTTGTTGAAGCAAAGTTCTTTATTGTTCCAATACTGCAGACAGGTTCTCGAATGTTTGTTAGAGATGCTTAATGGAATACAGACAGTACTGATATACTCTCAGGCTTTCAATTGAACCCTGGACCTAAGCCAATCAAGGCAAGAGGGTGAACGTGGGAAAAGTAGAAAGGACCGTTGGGGTTCCCACAGCAAGGTGAGAAAGTTATAAATTCCCCTCTTGATCTGAGTGACCCACATGTGTGAACCTAGGCATAACATCTCCAGACACCCGGCCATAAAGAACTCTCAAGGTTTTAACAACAAGATAACATGCACTAGCCTGGAAAAAGGGAGGAGGGAATGCAAGGGAGTAACCACCATTTGTTTAGAGTTGATGCCTAGGAATTTGGGTCGCCATCTCCCGCCTAGACATTGCAACATAAACCAGAGCAACTAACATACTTCAAAGCAACATTTATAGCACTGAGCAGGGAGGGGGGAACAAGACAGATAAGGGGCACAGGCGAGGGTCTGTGAAAACGAAGAAATCGAAAGCAAAGTACAGAAGAGCACAGAGGCATCTTTGTCAGAACCTGACAGCACCAGCTGTTTATCGTAGTGACATTCATAATATTCTAGTATGTTTAAAACGACACACACACACACACACACACACACACACACACACACACACACACACACATATATATATATATATATATATATATATATATATATATATATATATATATATATATATAATTTCTTAAAGTTTATATCCCGCCCTCCCCACCAGATGGGGAAGACATATATTATGTCTTAGTTGTCTATGAGGTAGAAAACCTGATTGATCATTATGAATTATGTGGGCTAAGACTTTTTAAAATCTATTTGTTAAAATTGTTGCATAGATTTTATAGTCCACGTTCAACAGGGAGATGGGTCTATAATTCTTGACACCCAATAGATTGGTCCCTTCTTTGGGTATTAGCGTAATTGCTGCTTCCTTCCATGAATTAGAGATCTCACCTCCCTGATAAATATTTTATTTTTTTTTAAGATACGGAGCAATTTGTTCCTTAAATTTCTTATAAAACTCAGCTGGAAGCCTGTCTGGGCCTGGAGATTTTAATGTCTTTATTTTTTTAATAGTCTCTATTATTTCCATTATTGTTATTGGGCTATTTAAAATGGCTTTCTGATCTTCCTTGAATTTTTTTTTCACATATTTATTTAGGCAAACCTCAATCTTAATCCTATTTTTGCCCTCCTGCTTGTAGAGTTCCTTATAAAATGTCTCAATAGTTTTCTTTATTTCTTGCATTTTGGAGCATATATCCCCTTTTTCATCTCTCAATGCTTTTATATGTCTATCTGCCCTATCTTTTTTGAATTTATATGCGAACCATCTCGAAGGTTTGTTAGCGTTCTCAAATAAAAATTGCTTGGCAAAAATCATTTTCTTTGCCAATTCATCATTTAACAAACAGTTTAAGAAGTGATGTAATTAATTAATTTATTTATTAATGTAATTTATTAATAAACTTATATTTACATTCCATTTTAAGTGGATCCTCCTTCAGGCAATCCTCTTCTTTTTTAATTTGGGCCGTTAGATCCTGATATTTAGCTTTTTGTTGTTTTCGCATCCAGCTTTCCTGACTAATCAATTTACCTCTAATGAACACTTTGAATGCGTCCCATACAATATGTGAACTTATCTCAGGTGATATATTTCGCTTTTTAAAATCAGCTACTTCCAATTTGCAATTATTAAAAAATAAATCGTCATTCAAAGTCTCAACAGGCATTGACCATCGTGATCTTTTGGGGTCTCTTGGAACGTTAACACCACCGGGGTATGATCGGCAAAAGTTGTCAGTAATATTTCCACCGTCTGAATACCTCTTAACATTGTTATAGAGGACCAATACATGTCAATGCATGACCAAGACTTGTGTCTATTGGAAAAAAACATATAATCTTTTTTGTTTCCATTTATAGCCTGCCATGTATCTACTACAGAAAATTCCTCTGCCAGATATATTAGAGCTTTGGGTATTTCATTTCCTCTAGCAATTTTCCCTGTGGTTGTTTTCCTATCTATCAAGACATCCGAGACGGCACTGAAATCCCCAACAAGACATAAATCATCAAAGGATTGTTTTGCTAACAGCAATCGCAACTTTTCAAAAAACAATTCTTGTCCTTGGTTGGGCGCATAAATGTTAGTCACCAATAGTGATCTTGCCTGCCTATAAATCTTAACCATTACTACTCGCCGATCTTCAGCCTCGTAAATAAGTTCAGGATGTAAATATTGCTTAACATAAATTACTACTCCATTTTTTTTGTTTGTTTGTTTTATTTGCGGCCACAAATTCCCCCCCCCATTTTTTACAATCCAGAAGGTGTTCATCTTTTTGCTTAATATGGGTTTCTTGAAGGCAGACATCGTTTCTAAATTTGTAAAAAGATTTTCCTCCTCTTTTGGGGAATATTCAGCCTATTGACGTTAATAGATAAAACCTTAGTTGATCTCTTGTCCATCATTTTTATTTTTCCCATCTTCTTTTCTCGCTTGTAGTCTAGTCCCTACTCGCGATAGGTTATGTTTCCTGGATTTTTTATAATTAGCCATCTTAGTGTCTGTTTTCCCGTTCGCTTCTTTTTCCTGAGATTCACTCTCCGAGTCGTTCTATTCCTCCCCTACCCCAAGAAGTCATCCAGTCTGAGCTCTTAGGTTAAACTATACCTTGTACCCATATAATAGAAAGATATTCCCTCGGGTAACAACCATTTATAGACTATTTCATTTTTCCTTAAAACAGAAGCCAAATTTTGATAGTCTTGCCTTTTTTCCCTTACCTTCCAGGGGGTATCTCTCAGAATTTGGATCTCATTTCCCAGAATTGTAAGCGGGTTTGACTATGCATTATCTAATTTTTTTTCTCATATTCCTTTTATAAAACCTCACATGCACCTCTCTGGGCTTTTAGTCATGCTTCGTGAATGCTGTATTTCTCCTGTAGACCAATTCTACTTCACTATTTAAATCATATGACGATTCTAGTCCCAACCATTCTTTTAAAGATACAACCATAACCTCTTTGATATCTCAGATTTGTTTTCTGGCACATTTTGAAATCTGAGCAAAAGAGCAGATTTTTCTGTTTCCAATGCCATAAGAGAACTTTCTAGAGACTCATACTTGTCATTAAGTTCCACCAACTGCTGGTCAACCATTTCTAATTTCTCTTCAGTCACAATGTTTGCCTTATGCAAACTTACTATATCATTCTTATTTTCTAAAATCTGGGTTTTGAATTCAGCCATTTGAGTTGTTATCTGCTGAATAATTAAATCTAGTTTCTCCTGTATAGGTTCAATAGCCTTAGCAATCATATTAGGTAATGTGTTTTGGATCACTTGGTTCATTGCCTCCGCAATACTTTTGTATATTTTTGAATTTATTTCTTTAGAGCTTATTTGGCCTGGCCCAGGAATACCAGACATAGACATTTTTCTCCCACCAGCTGCCATTTTTGACAACTGACCTTACCACCAACTAAGACCTAATTATCCCTATATATATAATTTCTTGAGAGCCTAGTATGTTAATCTAAACTTAAATCAACACCTAATCCAAACTTTAAACAACACCCTCTAACTACCACCTATACTAATACCTTATTTCGCTAATGTTTACTTATCCCTAATTCTCCTTCAATACAACTACTACCTAAAATTTCTACCTTATACACACTACCTTACTTCCTATTATAAGCCTATTCCTATTTCTTAACTTACTTTACTTATCTTAAAAGCTATTTTATTGCCTTCTCGCTTTACCCTAGTCCCTTATATCTTATATCTTACAAGCTAACAAATAACCAGAACAAAACAAGGAAGAAGAAAAGAAAAAAGAAAAACAAAGTGTTCTCCAAAGCGTAGAGCGGTTCACCAGCTCCAGTAGCCACTCTCCACAGTTAGAGAGGCAAGAAAGCTACAGCTTCCCTCAAGTTCTTCAGTCTCCTTTTCAGGCTTGCCTTCACCTCTTCCTTCTTGTTTATTTCCTTCTTTTTCCCCTCTTCTGCTTAAGAAAAGAATAGTCCTCCACTATTAATCAGGGAAATATGGAAGGAAAGCTGAGAGTCAAAAATGGAAGATTCGGGAATGAAAGTGGAGCAAAGTAAACAGCAGCCGACCCAGTTGTAGCAGGCTCACTCAAACAACTACCGAATTGATCCAGCTCCGACACCATACTCCCCGAAGAGCTCTTCTTCCTCTCGTCGCCTTCTTTTATCCTTTATTTTCCCTTTAGTCCCGTCAAAGGTCAAGTCAGGAACACCGCAAGTTTTTCGACACCACCTATGCAGAGTTTTCCTTAATAGAGTCAGCCACTTCTCCAGCCGCTCCGGAGATCGACAATCGACTCTTTAGGTATCGTGCTGCTGACTGTGCCCACCAAGCTAGGCTCCAGGAGTAAAGAGAAGCTCACGAAATAGCAGAAATCAAGCAAACAAGTCCAAAACGAAGAAAAGAGCAACAAAATATACAGTTGGTTAAATTACCAGCTTTTCTGCCACCGGTCTCTCCTTTTTCAGTTTGGGGCTCGCAGCCGAGGTTCAGTGCTTGTCACTGAACTTCTTGTCTCCTCTCTGCACACCAGCCCATGCTGGATTGGCAAAGCAGGCTGCCGCCCCTTGTCTTTGCCCCCAGCCGATAGCCTTGCTCAAAAACTCCCTCCGAGAGTTTTTTGTTAGGGGGTCTAAAAATAGAGCCCCTCCTAAAGAAAGGAGAATTCTGTCAGGGGTGCAGAGCTAAGTCCCATGCGTCCTGCAGCCGCCGGAACCGGAACCTCCTGTGGCAAGGAATTTTTATCACCTCTCCCTATACCCCACCGAGTCATGCCAGGTCAAAGAGGTGTTTCCTGTAAATCTCCAGGAATCTCTTTCCTGGAAATGCTCTAGAATTCTATTCCTCCAAACCTCAGTTCCTTGCTTGAAGGGGGGGGGGGAGAGAAAGGGGAAGCTTGACCATCCCTTTTGTCGAGGCCCATTAGCATTTGTGTGAAGGTGGGCTGAGGTACAAGTGAATTGATTTCCTCCTCTGCCTAGAGAGAAAAAATCTGTTAAAACGCAAAGGTGGAGGCTTTGCTCCTTGCCACCCTCCTAGGAGAAAATGCATTTCTCCACACTCAGAAACACACATTTCCACATATCTCAGACAGGGCTTTTTTTCTGGTGGAACACACTGGAACTGAGTTCCAGAACCTCTTTGACAAAATTCTTTTAAAAATGTTTAAAAGTTCATGAGTTTTCAGTTTACAGACTGAAAACTTCATTTCCCTCTTGAGAGTTCTGGCACCTCTTTTTCAAAAGAAGAAGAAGAAGCTCTGCAGACAGACATAACTGAATGCTGAAAATTGAGATGACGGTTTTGTGGGGTGTCATGCCATGACGACAGAGGTATATCTGTGGTGTAGAATTCTCCGGTGGTCACAATTCCACCACAGAATTCTATACCAAATATATATACTGCACCTCTGTGCATGTACAACCCTGACACTGTGACTGAGAATTGGTTCTGTGTTTTTGGGAGAGGGACTGTGGCTCGGTGGAAGGGCCTTTGCTTTGTATGCAGAAGGTTCCAGTTTCCAATATCTCCTCTCAAAAGTACCAGACCTCAGGTACTGTGAAAGACCTCTGCCTGAGACCTTGGAGAGCCGCAGCCCATCATAGACAGTATTGACCTAGATGGACCAATGATCAGATTCAATGTAAGGCAGTTTGATGTGATGTGTACCTGCAGCATGCACTCATTTGTTTGGCTCGGGCTTCAGATGATGCTTGTTCATGCCATCACTCTGAGTGAGGGTCCTTCATGGATGGTCCAGGGGTGGTCTCTACCATTTCTTCTGTTCTTTTCTTCACTGGTCAACTGGAATAAAGATGATTAGATTCTTCCAGCTTTGCCCAGCTGAGTTGTAATCTCTTCCTTTGGGACAGGATGTGAGGACGATGGGACCTTCAGACATCTTCTATTGACCTTCAGTGAACAGAACACAGGGAGCAGATAGAGAACAGCTTCCCCCTTTAGAAACTATTTATTTCCAGTGTCCACGGATACAGGGGCGGGCCTTGCAATGGCTCGCTTCCTTTCTCCAGGGTCAGGGACAAAGGGTGGTGCTTGGGAAGCAGCAGTCCACGAGGCATCCACTTGAATGTGGAGTGCCTCAAGGGGTGATGCTTTCCCCTATGTTGTTTAATATCTATATGCGCCCCCTTGCCCAGATTGCCCAGAGGTATGGGCTGGGATGTCATCAGTACATTGATGACACCCAACTCTATCTGATGTTGGGTGGCTTGTCGGACTCTAGCCCAGAAGACCTAGACCGGGCATTGCACGCCGTGGCTGGTTGGCTTAGATGGAGCCGGCTGAAATTGAACCCGGCAAAGACGAAGGTCCTGTGCCTGAGTGGTCCAGGGAGGGGAGTCCCACTCCCGACCTTTGGCGGGGTGCCATTGGTGCTTGTGTCGGTGGTTAGGAGTCTGGGAGTGCTCCTGGATCCCTCCTTAACAATGGAGGCCCAGGTAGCAGCCACGGCAAGGTCAGCCTTTTACCATCTTCGGCTGGCCCGGCAGTTGGTTCCCTTTCTCGGCCGTGACGACCTGGCGACAGTGATCCATGCAACAGTCATCTCGAGATTAGACAACTGTAACGCTCTCTACATGGGGCTGCCCCTGTCACAAATCCGGAGGCTGCAGCTGGTGCAGATCATCCTAAATGGGATCACATCCGACCTGTGCTGGTGGCGCTGACTGGCTGCCTATAGCTTACCTAATTCACTTCAAGGTGCTGGTGCTTATCTTTAAAGCCCTATATGGCCAGGGTCCAACATACCTGAGAGACCGCCTTTCCCCGCATATACCTCAGAGAGCACTTCAGTTGGGATCGCAACATCGACTCCCGGGTCTAAAGGAGGCCAGGCTCGCTGGTACTAGGGCTAGGGCCTTTTCAGTGGCGGCTCCTCTCTGGTGGAATGAGCTCCTGGAGGAGATCAGGGCCCTGTGGGACCTTATGCAGTTCCTCAGGGCCTGCAAGACGGAGCTCTTCTGCCAGGCTTTTGATTAGGAGCCGCCACCGCCTACCATCGGCCATCTCTATCAATATCGGAGATGAGGGCCAGCCCGAGGGAAGTCATACCATTCCACAAATGAGAACTTGCAGGACGCCATCTTGATTTGTGTTGACTACCATCTCTGCGAGCACTTTATTGCAAACTTGTATTGCAAATTGGTTATATTATTTATTGTTGTTTTAAATTGTTATAATTGTTTTTATCGTGACTGGCACTGTGTAAGCTGCCCTGAGCCCACTTGCGGGCAGGGCGGGGTAAAAATGTGAAAAATAAATAAATAAATACTGCAGGCTTTGGGGCAGAAAACTTTAAAGAGCAACATTTAGGATAGTGAAATGTATTGATAAATGCCATCATGTGGAGGGGCTGTGGCTTAGTGGCATCCACTTGGCATGCAGAATGTCCCAGGTTCGATCCCTGGAATCTCCAGTTTGAAAAAAAGGTCAGGTAGGAGGTGATGTGAAAGACCTGTTTACCTGAGACCCTGGAGAGCTGCTGCTAATCTGAGCAGATAATATTGACCTTGATGGACCTAGGGTCTGATTCAGTATAAGGCAGCTTAATGTGTGTGTTATCAATTTTCTTTTGACTACAGTGCACAGATGCAAGTGGGAAAATGTATAGGGTCCCTGGATATATATTTCTGTGACTTAGGGGTTGTTGGAAACAGCCAGGTTTTTGTACTTTTAAAATTAGTGATGGAGAAAATTGTGCACCATCAAAACTGGGGGCACAATATGCACAGAGCCTCAGCTTGCCGAAAAGCATCTTCCTCCCTTTTGTCTGCATCCTGCTTTAACTCAGTCACTTGACCAGCTGGCCGATGCTGCGCCAGGATAGCGATGGCTTCCTCTGGAGGGCTTCAACAAAGAGACTGGGGGTTGCTGTCATCTGCCTACTGACAACACTCTGCTTTGAAGCTATGGGCGACCTACCGAGAGCCTTCACATTGACCTCAAAGAGCCCTGGGGGTGGCATGTCTCCCCACAAGAAAGATTGCTGTTTCAGCCTTCCCAATAACAACCTTAGGAAGGTTGAGCAAGAGAAGAAGAGAGAAGAAGAAGAAGAAGAGATTGGATTTATACCCCGCCCTCCACTCCCCAAGGGAGTCTCAGAGCGGCTTACAAACTCCTTTCCCTTCCCCTCCCCACAACAGACACCCTGTGAGGTAGGTGGGGCTGAGAGAGCTCTTTCCCAAGCTGTCCTTGAGGGAACAGCTGGTACAGAGCTACGGCTTGCCCAAGGTCATCCAGCCAGGTGCAAGTGGAGGAGTGGGGAATCAAACCCGGTTCTTCCAGATTAGAGTCCGTGCACTTAACCACTACACCAAACCGCCCACTTAACCACTACACCAAACTGACTATGTCACCCACCAGCTTGCCAAGGGCTCAACAACCCTGTTGTTTTTACAAGCAGAAAAAACAGATCCATGGAAGGCTGTGTTTGATTTGGTGGGTTGCAAGTTGTCCTGGCCACCCATCAGCTGGATGGTAAGAGGTCTCTCAAGGCCTAGGCCGGGGGTCCCCAACCTCTCTAAGCCTGCAATGTCGTGGTGTGTGTTACGTGCTATACCACACTGTGCCAACATTAAGAGACTTAAGTCCACCAGACCCCTCAGCACATTAAACTGCACCACACCAGTGGTAGTGTATTTACAGTTTATTTACAGTGCTTTTAAATATTCAAACAACAAACTGCTTCGCCAAGCAACAGGTTTGTGAGAAGAGAAAAATAGTTCTGTACATCATTACATATATGCAGTTCAGTAACTAATCAGATTGTTGCTGAGTCATGTAGAGTACATTCATCAATGTCACACTGGAAGAACTAGTCTGAACAAGTTCCTGCTCAGTTCTACTGCCTCCGCTCCAGTCACATGACTCCTGCTGGCTGTCAGTTAGATCCTTCTGATCTGCCAGCTTACTGTGCATGAGGACTGAGAGTCTCAATTACCGACATGCAAGCACCTTTGGAATTCTGGCACAGCAGGGTGGGCCCAGCCACAAAATGGCTGCTGCATCTTACCTTCTGTCACACAGGGAAGACCCTCATGCTGTTTTGGCAGTTGCTGCCAAAGCAACATTTGAAAAAAACTGGACAGCCAATCAGATCTCCAGTGGCCCCACCTGGCCCTGCCCACTTTCTAAAAACACCACGAAAGACGTTGGGCACCTTGAGGGATGCCTCACCTAGGCCATCCCCAGACCATTCTTAAAGTGCAGCCTGTGCATTATTCAGCATTCATAACAGAGAAATCTCTGAGAGCAGCTCAGATCAGAGTGGGACCTGGGAATGCCACTTTGGCATCTCTTTAATTCAAGCTGTTGCGGTGTCTCCCAGATTATTTAGTTGCCTGGATGCTGCCGCTCTTTTTGACCTGTTTATGCCTAACCTTTTAAATTATTGTTATTATTTCTGATCATCCTTCAGCTTTAGGGTAATGATTCATATCCTGCACCCTTTGGTGGATGCAAATAGTTCCTCCCTTTCATCAAGGCTTTTATGTCATCT
This sequence comes from Lepidodactylus listeri, assembly GCA_029233225.1. Classification (NCBI taxonomy): domain Eukaryota; kingdom Metazoa; phylum Chordata; class Lepidosauria; order Squamata; family Gekkonidae; genus Lepidodactylus; species Lepidodactylus listeri. Next base: position 70,724,895 of record JARCFY010000016.1, on the reverse strand, counting down.
GATCATGTCCCTTTCATTCCTCTTGCACTTTGTGTTCTCTGTCCTGTGACCACTGGCTATATTTGGCAGGGAGAGCCGCTCCTCCAGCTGAATTATCAATATCTTGCAGTCATGCGGAATGTTTCCTTTGGAGACATAGCAGAGCTGTGTCCTAGGGGAACTCTTTGCTCTCTGAATATGCAAGGTCGTAAATGTGCCCACAGATATTATTCATCTCCTTCTGCTAGAGAAAGATCCCTGTCTGGGACAGATGCCCCCCCCCCCCCCAACTCACCACTCTTGGAAAACCATAGACTCACAGAGTTGGAAGGGCCCATAAAGGCCATCTAGTCCATGTTAGGACTTTTGTCCAATAATCAAGAAAATTCAGGGTAATGGATCTTGCTTTTCTGGAAAGAAGAGATTGCTTCTTTTAGTTTAAAAGAAACTTTATTACTAAAGGGAAAAGGGAAACAGGATTAGCTACAAAATAAACAAAACATGCTTCCTAAGCAGCATTGTGCTGCGTCTGCACACTAAGATATCCTACTGCAGAGAGAGAGATTGCAATGGAGGATCTCTCCTTCTTCTTGACCCCTGAAAGGAAACACCTGATATAAGTAACCAATTAGCACAATAGTAAACCTCTAGGTTTCCCGGGCTTAGAATTAATTGGTCAGCCACCAGGTATCACTTCCAGGCTAACAAAGGTAAACAAACAAGTTGCATAGGTTAACCCTATAATGACTAAAATTCTCAGGCCTTGTGTTACATACTCATCTTTCCAACAGTCCAACCCCCTGTTCAATGCAGGATCAGCCTGGAGCCTCCCTGACAAGGGTTTGTCCAGCCGCTGCTGCCAAGTCCTGGATGCAGTCACTCTCACAAATATTCTTCAAGCAGCAAGATTTACTTATTAGAGAAGCAGAGAAGTTCCAAGCATAGACAGTGTTTTCCATGGTGTTCTGATGGGTAAACTAGAGGACTGTGGACTGGACTCTAGGATAGTTAGGTGGACAGGGAACTGGTTGAAGAACTACACTCTATGATTCTGTGACTCTAGGGTAAGCAGCGAATTAGCAGACACATAATAAACATGTTTAACAGATGCAACAGACTGGAATAACAAGCTTAGTTTATGTGGTCACCACTTGTTTGGGTTTAATTCCAATATATAAAAATTGAAGATTGATGAGCAGGTGTTGGTCTTAAAGATCTTAAAGTTGCCACTGGACTTGAACTTCATTCTTTCCAATGTGTAATAGTTTGTATTCCTTTATATTCTCACCTTAATTAGGGTAAACTCTTTAGGTGCCAAGCTATATCTGAATGGTTTATATTTCCACAATGTATGGGAAGGCCAAGTATACGTTACGATCACACCTGCTGTCAAAATGTGTTTCTGGTGTTTAATTGCCTCCAAGAGGTGACAGACACTGTTTCTCAGGGTCACAATGTCTGGCGACGGAACCTCATCTTGAGTACACCAAGCACCCTTTCCCTTAGAGCCACATGTGACGTCAGTGTGAGGATGCTCTCAGGTCTGGCCCTGCCATTCCCACTCTTTTACCACCACCCCTGCCTCCACTTTCAATTTCAACTCTCTCTTGTACAAATCACACTTTTTTGCACCATTTGTTTCTTTGTGCCACATTTCCCCCGTTAAAATTAACACATTTTCAGTCCTGTATATTAGGTCAGTTGTGCAAAAACAGGTGTAAAAACTGCATGAAAGGAACCAAGTTGGGTACACAAAAATGGGAGCAATGAAAAGACTTTTGATGACAGCCTGTGAAAACTAACAGAAACCCCCAGAAAGGACATCTTCATACATCCCTAGATAAATGAGACAGAATTTCAGTCAGGGTTGGTACTAGTATCTTGCTGTCTCTCTTTCTCTTAGGGCCAATTCACACATTACAAATTTGTTGTTCCATGCTTCCCAGTGCAATGAGGATCAGGACTAGGGTTGCCAGGTTCCAGGGGGATTTGGAGGGAAGGTGTTCCAGGATGTCCTGGATGCAGTGACGTCACCTGGAAGTGACGTCATCACTCTAGGGAAGTCATACAGGGACACTCTGGTTTAAGGGCAAAACTCTATGGTAAAACTGGCCTAAAACTCTATGGTAAAACTGGCCTAAAACTGTAGAGTTTTGCCCTTAAACCAGAGCGTCCCTGCATCACGTTGTGTTTGGGGGCGGGGAGAAGCCCCAGAAACCGGGGGAAACCCCACCCTGACCTGGGGACTGGGAAGCCTAATCAGGACTGTGAGGCAAGAGGGCATCTTTCCCACACTGTTTTCCTCACTGGGAATGGTCCCCGGGAGTGGTTCTTTGCTGTCTTGTGGCATTGGCATGTAATGGTGGCTACACATTGATTTTTTCCAGTGGGGCTAATAGCTCTACGGGGTCCTTCTCCATGTGCCCAGTGCTCCCAGTCCAACTTGAAAGAGGAATTACAGCACTTAAATTTGGCCAGGGACTGAGAGCTAACTTATTTATTTACTTTGTTTGGGCCCTGCTTTCCTCCCTAATGAGATGGATCTTCCATTGTTTTCCTCCATCTTATCCCCACAACAACCCTGTGAGGAAGGTTAGGCTGAGAGAGGGTGACTGGCCCAAGGTCACCCAGCAAGCTTCCATGGCACAAGAGGGGATTTGAACCTGGGTTCTCCCAGATCCTAGTCTGACATTCCACCCGCTACATCCCACGAGCTGTCAGAGCCATTGTGACTGGCATAATGCCCATTTCTCCTGCTAAGAGCTGGCTGAACTGCCTGCTGCCACCAGACCATTTCGAAGGCAGCTCAATGTAAAGCGGATTGCAGCAATCAATTTTTGATTTGCGGACACACATTCATTTCAAAATAAATTTTAAGAAGGAACTGAACAGCCCCATGCATTTTCATTATTTTTTTGAAAGGGAAATGCATCAATATCAAAATGAATAGTTTGGGTTCTCATTGGTTTCAATAGGAAATCTGGTTCTGAATGTCCTTGCTCTCCATCTAATTGGGACAATTCTCTTCTGGGATCAGATCCCTCGCCCATGGGATCGTCTGCATCACATTTCAGAGAGAGGGGAGAAAAGATCCCACTTTCCTAGGCAACTAACGTACAAGCATGTGGTTTTTAAATCGTAGTTGGATGTTGGTAGCAGCTAAAAAATAATTGATTCAGTTACCGGGAGGTTTGGAAGGCCTGCACAGCAAAGGACGCTCTGGCATAAATGGGACGCATTGAGGTGAAACAGGTCTTTTCCTTTGGGTGATCGAGGGGTATGGGAGAGAGAGGGAAAAGTGAGACAGAGTTATGAAATTAAAATAAAGGAAGCAATCAGTTATCAGAAATTATGTTTTATGCGTGTTGTGTATTTTGATGTTAATTACTTATGACACTGGGTCCCTTTCTCCAGCCCTCTGAAACGGAGGATGGAGGAACCCTGGAGAGAATGGCTGCAGTCCCTGGGATGCCCATCCAAATTGGACAGAAAACAAATCAGTTACAACTAGAAATGTGTGTTCAGGTGAGACCAACATAAAAAAACAAATAAATACATTGTTGCTGGTCACCAGACTGTGATAGATGCAGAAAGTTTCTGGAAAGGCACTGTGAGAATGAGCGGACGGTGCTGGCCTAGATAGACCACTGGTATGCTCTGTAAAGCTGCTATGCACCTCTCCATTGCTCATTCAGAGCTGTTCTCTCACAAGCAGTTGTCTCAGAGCTCTCTCAGCCCCACCTACCTCACAGGATGTCTGTTGTGGGGAGGGGAAGGGAAAGGAGTTTGTAAGCCGCTCTGAGACTCCTTCAGGTGGTGAATCCGCCTCCTTCTCTTCTTCATCTTCATCTTCTTCACCATCTTTTTCTTTTTCTTCTTCTCCCCTCCTCCTCCCCTTCTCCTCCTCCTCCTCTTACATAACCGGCAAACCCAAAAAGAGATCATAGCACTGATGTGTGTGAATCATACCTTGGCTCAGGGAGGGGTCTGGTTGCGCACTGTGACTCACTTGTTGCAGGCCAGCAGTTGAATCCAACATCAAGGTGGTTCATGGGGTGGGGTGCACCTCTGAGGACCACCAAGAGGGGGATGACTTAGGTCAAGAGGGGACAGCAGAGACACTGGGGACTGCACAGCAAAAGCAGCTGTGAGCGCAGCTGTTTGCATCACTTATGGGTGCTGCGTTGATGCTCTGGACAGAAACACATGAAGCTGCCTTATAATGAATCAGACGTTTTGGTCCACCAAGATCAGTGTTGTCTACTCAGACTGGCAGTGGCTCTCCAGTGTCTCAGACAGAAGTCTTTCACATCACCCTGACTCCCTTTTACTGGCGACACTAGGGACTGAACCTGGGACTTACCAAGCAAATTGAGCCACAGCTCCTCCCAAAATCGCATCCTGATGTCCATGCAACATCTGCACGCTTGCATAGTCCTGCAACTGTGGCTGTATCATCTCGGTCTCTGCTTCTTGATTCCCGCCCCCCAGTAAGGGATAGTGCATGCCCCCCCCTTCAGCAATGCTCAGTGGTGGGAGGGGGTCTCTTCCCTGTACTTCACTGCATGATATGCTGTTGACCTTATCCTTGCTTTTATCTGGACAGCTGTGGTTCACATTTATGTTTTGAGTACTGGCCATTGCTTTCTGAAAATATAACTTTGAGTTACTGCTGATTTTAATTCAATAGTTTCTTTTCATCCTCCGCATTAATCATTTCTATAGAAACAAAAAAAATGTTGGGGGCTTGGAGGGAAAAATAGCCCAGGGCAACAGATACCTGTCTCTTGGCAACTGTGCATACGTTTCCCAGAGGGGAGTATTTGTCCATACTCCTCTACCAAGGGCCCTTCCTTTGGATGAAATTTTGCTACCATGAAAATAATCCTTAATATAGCCAATTGTTTATAACTAGAATAAAGTCCTCGTTTAAGTGAATTTTTGAGAGACCGCTTCAGTGAAGACCGTACTGTGTTCCTTTGAAATGTTTACTTCCGTCATGGGGCTTGTCACAATATTCATGGCAGAAGATGCAATTCTGAGTGGCCAAAGATGTTCTCTTCATTTTAGCCTAGAGCAGGATGATGAACTAACGGCTTTCCCTCAGAAAGTATTCCTTCATGACCTCCAGTCACAGTTGGAGAAGCCACTCTCCTAATCAATCAATCAAAAAAGGGGAAGGCCCCAGGAAGTGATTTTATTCCAGCTGAATTGTTAAAAACAAATATAGATTGGTGGCCACTGGTCTTGGCTAATTTTTTTTTACCTATATAGATCAAACTGCCCAAATACCAAAAGACTGGGGTTTGGCAATCATTGTACCCATGTATAAGAAAAGCAATACATCTGATCCAAATAATTATAGGCCAATTAGTCTCCTAAATATCATTTGTAAATTGTGTACTAAACAACTATATATGAACTAACTGCTCTAGGTATGCTTCTGAAGCCAGGCTATTGCCTATCTGTGCGACCCTAAGGACCCTTTCCTGAAAGTAAGCCCCCATTGGATACATCTCAGTAGGATTCTGAGCAGACCTGTTTAAGACTGGTTTCTATAAATCATCCTGCGATACAGTAGCCTGGATGGGCCAGGCGAGTTCAAGTCTTGTCAGATCTTGGAAGCTATGCAGAGTCAGACTTAGTATTTGGATGGGAAACTACCAAGGAAGTCCACTGTTGCTATACAGAGGCAAGCAAGAGCAAGCCACCTCTGAAGAGTCTCTTGCCTTAAAAACCCTACTGGGTTGCCAGGTTGGCTGCAATTGATGGCATTTTCTGCCACCAGTATAATAGTTGTTGAAAAGACTGGATCCCGCCCCGCACTCTGCCTTCCTAGCAGCTGTTCCGCAGGATTCCTGCCATGTTCTTTTGTCGGGCTCTGTTTCATGATCTGTTGATTTGCTGGTGAATGATAGATATGACTGTTTTGATTTACTGTATCATTTTAATTTCTTTTTATACTGTTGTTTGCACCCTCAGTTTATGGAAAGGCAAGATATATAGTGTCTACAACAAATAATCCTAAAATAAATACAATTGAATGTACACAGCAGTGCAGTTCTCCCAGAACAGTTTCTATTTTCTGAAGCACCAAATCTTCGACCACCATCATTCCTGTGCTCCTTTTCAAAGGAATTAGCAAGAAAGGCCTTTTCGTTGCCAACACAGCTGAACTTTTAATTAAAATGAACACTCCTGTCCTTTAAGATTAATCTTCCTTCCTAGCAAAAATGGCCGAAGCAGCAGAGTGTTAGTGAAAAGTAACTTGGAAGAGTAAAACTAAACTATTCTGTATCGATAACCAGGGGTCATTATGTAGAAAAAGAGGTGCAGGAGCTCATTAGCATAACTTATTTGCATATGCCACACCCCCTGATATCACCAGAAGTGTGTTAGAAGGCAATACCCACCACTCAGGCTCCACCCCAAAAATCTCCAGGAATTTCCCAACTCAGAGCTGGTGAGCCAACTTTACACTTTGACTAAAGACACTTTAGGGTTCCTTTGCTCTTGCAGGGAAGCTACCATACAACAAGCATGACAATACAGATCAAAGTTAGTATGCTTTTGCTTTTTCCCACAGTGCATCACCATATGTGCCCACTCTTGGGCTTGTTACTTCCGGAACGGCGCTCCAGTGTGCCCCTGCTCAAAATGACCCCTGTCGATAACATGTCACTGCCCATTGCAGCTTGTTTTTAATTTATTGTTTTATGCATCTCGCTGCTCCCTGCCCCGAAGTGGCAGGCTCTTCCTGAGGCTGTGGCTGCAGAGCTTGCAAAGAGAGTGCTCTGGTGAGTTAGGCATTTTGTAACTTTTCTTTAGTGGCCAGGCTATTGATGTGTTTCCCTAGACAGGAGCACGTCCGGTCTGTGCTGAAGGCACTGCACTGGCTGCCCATAGCATACCGGATTCGCTTTAAGGTGCTGGTACGTACCTTTAAAGCCCTATATGGCCAGGGTCCGACATACCTGAGGGACTGCCTTTCCCCATATATTCCCCAGAGAGCACTACGGCTGGGGTCACAACATTGACCAGTTATCCCACGCCCCAGGGATGCCAGGCTCGCGGCTACCAGGGCCAGAGTTTTTTCTGTGGTGGCTCCTTCCTGGTGGAACGAGCTCCCGGAGGAGATCAGGACCCTGCGGGATCTTGTGCAATTCTGCAGGGCCTGCAAGACAGAGCTCTTCCACCAGGCTTTCAATTAGGAGCTGCCCACCACCACCATCAACGACCACTATTAATATCTATGACGTAGGGCTGGCCGCACCTGAGACTGAGCCATACTTCTCTGAAGATCTGGGAGACTGCTGGGGTGGGAACTAGAGCCTTGCACCATATGGTACACCATCATGAGTTAAGGAATACTGTGAGCACTTTAATTGTAAATTGATGAGTGTTTTAAATTATTTTAACTGTTTTATATGAATCTTGGTACAATCTGCCCAGCAATGTAAGCCGCCCTGAGCCCGCTCATGGGGAGGGCGGGATATAAATCTAACAAATAAATGTGTTATATATATATATATATATATATATATATATATATATATATATATATGTAAATCAGCCCCAAGCCTACAAAAAGGTCACAGTGCTCAAGAATAGGAATCCCCAACCTATTTGAGCCTGTGGGCACCTTTGGAATTCTGACACAGCGTGGTGGCTGCAGCCACAAAATGGCTGCTGCAGGAGGCGGAGCCAGCCACAAAATGGCTGCCACAGCTTACCTTCAGTCACATAGTGAAGATCCTTGAGCTGTGGTGGGAGCTGCTGTCAAAGCAACAGTTTAAAAAATCTGCACAGCCAATGAAACCTGCAGTGGTCAAGCAAAAAAGCCACACTGGGCCCCGCCCACTTTCTAAAAATACTTGGTGGACATCAGGAAAGGTGTTGGTGGGTACCATGGCAACCACGGGCACCACATTGAGGACTCCTGCTTAGAAGTCTTAACTTGCTTGTTTCAATGGGTCTTAAGGACTGTTGACATTAGATTGGAGTCCCTGAGCATTGTGTCAACCAGGCAGATCTTGGCCTTCCTGGGGCTCTTGGCAGCCTTCTTGTAAAGCAGCATCAATTTCTCAGAATCAAAGTGCATTAACTTGGAGTCCTTAGAGGACTGGTCTTCCAGCCATCTGTAAAACTTGGAGTTCCCTTTGATGGCTCCGTCGTAACTGCTTGTCTAGCCCCCAGTTGGGCATTTAAGTGTTTCCTGCACTCCTAACTCCAGTGATCTCAACTGACCACTTTAAAGTAATTAAATTGAACTAAAATAATAATATTTTCACTTAACACAACAGAGCACAACACAACAACCTTTCTGTTGCACAGTGTCAATCAGATGCAACAGTGGATTATCGGAGTGGTAGTAAGCCAGCAACTGAACTGCCATGACCTTTCAAATTGATCGGATGGTATTAATGAATTTTTTATTGCCTCACATGATGCTGAGCTTCGTAAGTTATCTGTCTAGTACATTTTTCTCCTGACCTATATTCTCCAAGGAGTTCAAGGTGATGGTCGTGGTTTTTCTTCTCCATTTGATCCCCACAACAACACTCATAAGGTGTGTTAGGCTAAAAGAGTATGACTGGTCCAAGGTTACCCAGGGGATTTTCAAGGCAATGTAGGGATCTGAACCCAGGTCTCACAGTCTAACCACTATACCATGGTGCCTCAGCATCTGGCTGTGGTAGAATACCACAACAACTTGTCTAAATTCTTTGTATGCAGAGATTGTCTAAATTCTTTGAGACTTTGAACAGGGCCCCAGACATCTTTTTAAAACAAGAAAGAAGTCAAACCTGAATCATGGTGCATCTGGACAAAATGTGTTTACTGGTACTTTAAGGCTTAAACTCAGGGAGGAAGCCTAAGGCCATTTTTTTTAAAAGCAGTATTGCAAAGGAAGAGCAAAATTCTGATTTATTTATTTATTTTGTTATTTGTTCCAGGCAATAATTTTTTTTTTGTTACTAGAAGCAGAATACTTCATCGGTCCAATATTTAGGTCAGTCAGTTCTGCTTCTTACCCATGGATCGTAGAGTTACATCTGGAAGGGGGAAAAAAGAGATGATCAAAACACAAGCATAAGAATTTGAACACACACACCCAAAGCACCCTTCCTCCTCTTTGTTTGTGTTAAATTTTAGGCTGAGGACAGACTGGCAATCTAAAGTGGGGCAGGCACGCTTCGCAAACGGAGGAAAGGAGCACGTTCAGACATGCACATCTGTCCGTCAGCTCCATTGCGTACTTACCCGTCTCCCAGTCGCTTTCCTTCCGCTTTACCCGGACACCGGTTTTTCCCGGTGTTCAGGGGCCTTCCTCCACATGCCTCCCGCTTCCAAACAGTGTGAACTGGAAGAAGCGGGAGGCATCCGAAGGAAGTGTGAATGCACCGGCAAAAAGTTTTGCGCATGTGCGCATATGCGCACATGCGAAAAACATCAAAGGAAAACAAAAAAAAGTGCAGCGGCGCGCACAAGCTGCGCGCGCTGGCTATGCGGCAGTCTGAACGCTCCGTGGCAGTCTGAACGCTCAGTATCGCCGCTGATCCGCATTGCTCTGGCCAGTGTGAACGGCCAGCTCCGTGGGTTTTTCCCCCCGCTCCAGTTCCCTCCGCTTTGCCTCCGCTTCAGATTGCCAGTCTGTCCTCAGCCTTATACTCCACCTTTTGAACGAATGGCCTCCAAGGTTGGTGGCTTATGCCAGAAGGAAACAGTAGAGAAAGGACTTTGTTCTGCACTGCGCATTCGAGCCTTAGCTGGTGGTCACAACCAGAGCACTTGTTAAGTCAGTCCCAGGGCAGTGGGTGGTTGGCACTGCATTCTTCCTAGGGGGAGGGGGAAGGTCATTCCCTGAACTGGAGTGGGGTGCTGTCTCAGGCAGCAAAAACATCCCTGTTCGAAAGCAGTGTGTCATTTCTATTCAGCCTTATTAAGTGTTACATCTGTCTACATGCTTTATAGGTGTGCTAAGTGCTGTCAGGTCTCTCCTGACTTATGGAACCCTATGAATTAATAACCTCCAACACATCTTATCGTGAACAGCCTTGCTTAGGTCTTGCCAGCTGAAAGGGACTATTTACTGGGACTATCCATCTCGTGTTGGGTTCTCTTTTCTGGCTGCCTTCACTCTTTTCCTAGCATAATCGGCTTGTCCAGTGACTCTTACCTTCTCGTAATGTGACCAAAGTATGATAGCTTCAGTTTAGTCATTTTAGCTTCTGGGGGGGTCAGGTTTGACTTGATCCAGAATGCACTTATTTGTCTTTTTGGCAGTCCATGATATTCATAAAACTCTCCTACAACACTAAACTCTCCTACAACAAGAGCCAGCTTGGTGTAGTGGTTAAGAGTGGTGGACTCTAATCTGGGAGAGCCAGGTTTGATTCCCCACTCCTCCACATGCAGCTGTTGGTGTGACCTTGGGTCAGTCACGATTCTCTCAGAGGGGAGGGGAAGAGAATGTAAGCTGCTCTGAGACTCCGAGTGAAGGTTGGGGTATAAATTCAAACCTTCTTCTTCTACATTCCAAATTAATCTACCTTCTTCCTATTTGCTTTCTTCATTGTCCAACTTTCACACCCATGCATAGTAACGGGGAATACTGTGGCATGAATTATCTTTATCTTGGTCTCCAGCAGTGACACATCCTTACACTTGAGAATCTTTTCTTGATGGCTACATTTAAAGGATGAGGATTGCAAGTATCTTGCCTTGGTGTGTGTGTGTGTCAGATGATCATTAAAAGCCACCCGGCTGGGAAACAGAAAAAATGAGGATTTCAGAATTTTGAAGAATTAAAATATTGAGTGGGTAGAATTTTGACCTCTGCAAAACTTAAACACTGTCAACTCGTATTGCACATTTTTTGACCACTGGCAAGTGGTGTACTGCTCTTCCAACTTCATAGTGTTACTCTGTTTATTGTTTCGGTAGCTGAAAACAGAGTTTTCTTTTTGGAAGTGAGGTCTGTTTCCTGTCGATAGAAAGTGTGGTTAGGGATTTGACTTAAACTGATACAATATTTCTGTTAATGGGATAATACCAATGATGCTTCATAATAAACCATCGCTGCTTCTCTCCCATTCAAAAATAAGAGTAGAACTAGATATCATAAGATATTTGAGGCTGCTGCCAAAATTAGCTGTACGGTGTTTTTTGCTTCCTCTTCCTGGGAGTAAAAATCTGCAGCATGGGAGGCAGTGGGTCTAAAATCTTTCTGCCCCTTGAGGCTGCAGCCAATGAAGCGGAATGGGGACATGAAAAATCAAACAGCATCGACATATGCTCAGGGCTTTGAGCTCCAAGACAAAAAAGAAATGCAGGGATGCTGTTCTTGGTGACCAACGTGTCTGCGTCGTCATAACGTCTGTGTAAATTGTTCTGGGCAGTCACACTTTTTCCCAGGGGTCCTTTGGGGCCGGAGCGAGCAGAGCAAAGCTCCGCCAGCTCAGGAATGGCCAGTAGGGCAGCCACGGGCTGAATCAGATTATCTGATCTGATTTGGCCCGCTGCCAAATTGCAGCCAAAATTCAGCAGCAACTTTAAAAGCAACTGGAGGGGAGGGGGTTTGAGGGAGAGGCTCCAAACTTGCAGGGTAGCTGCTGGGGCCTCTCCTCGAAATACCCACCAAGTTTCAGGAAGATTGGACCACGGGGTCCAATTCTACGGGCCCCCAAACAGGTTGTCCCATTCCTTCCATTGTTCTCTATGGTGGGAAAAAGTGTTACTTTTTTCCTACCATAGAGAACAATGGAGGGAATGGGGGCAACCTGTTTGAGGGCCCGTAGAATTGGACCCCCTGGTCCAATCTTCCTGAAACTTGGTGGGTATTTCGAGGAGAGGCCCCGGCAGCTACCCTGCAAGTTTGGAGCCTCTCCCTCAAACCCCCTTTCCTCCAGCCCCTCATATACCCTATGAGTTTTTGCCATTGATTTCAATGGCCCATAGGGTATAATGGGGCTGAAACTGACATTCCCTTTCTGACACACTTCCGGTGATGTCAGGGGACGTGGCATATGCTAATGAGTTATGCTAATGAGTTATGCTAATGAGCTCCTGCACCTCTTTTTCTACGAAAGGACCCCTGCTTTTTCCTACCTAGCATCCAATTAATCTTTATTTCTTCCTCAGCATCCCATGTTAGTAATTACTCTCGTAAAATTAACATGGCCCTTTGGGAATCCTTTATGCCCCTCAGAAAGGGAAAAAGGAAATCTGTTTCAAGAGCTCATTTGCTCAGGAGCCACCCATCCCACGTCAGGGCTGTGAGTCCCCGAAGGCGTCAGTGGCTGAAGAGTACTGTCCAATTGAATGACTGGGGTAAGTCAGAGGGGTCTGCTTTCTACCAACACAGCAGTTGTCAGGCATTCGCCCCCCCCCAAAAAAAAAACTCACCCCCACGATGTATAGATATTAATAAAAGCGAAGGTTGATCCTTCCTGAATCGGGTACCGTTTGCATAGTCGGTGGTGTGTGTCTCGCTGTATAAATATCCTGGGAGAGCCATTTGCCAACCCTTTTATCTGATTAGTCTTGTTAATGGGAGGACTTACACCATCATTTCCTAAAAGCCGTTCTGTTCTAGTTCATTAACCATTGAGCTTGCTGCCGCCTCCCTAATCCCAGTAAAGAGAGTGGGGCTATTAACTGAGATGAGAGTGGTAGAGAGAGAAATAATCTGAGCTGTAAGTGGTAAAAATAGATACGCTTCCATTTATCTTTGGCGTCCTTTGCGTAACGTTGGCGTCACATATGCATTGCTCCTATGCGTGGGTGCATTTTAATTTTTTAGTTCCTTTTGGGAAGACAAGCTATATCAGCATCACTCACTACCCCGAAGGCTGCAATCCGTTCAGACCCTCTGGTTGTGATGAAGTACGGCAAAGGCCCACCCCCACACAGACCCTGAGGTGGGGTGACACCGCGGGGGTCACATGCCTGGAATGGGAGCAATTAGTATCCTTGTCCCGTCTGTTTTACGACACACATAAATGAGGAGAGACAGGCAAAAGGCTGACCTTCCTCTTGGGAAGTTTATTTGTGTAAGTAATTGAAATGCATAACGGACGTACTGCCCAATTTGTGTTTATAGGTTACCTTTGTAGAAAATAAAATTTTGGTAAAAATGCTGACAGTATGAAGGACTGTGGTGGAATTCAGAAGTAATTCCCATTTGTCACAATCACAAAACCTTTATTGGTATAATGATTCCCATTTGTCACAATGGAGCTTGTCTCCTACTAAGATCTAGGGATGCCAACTCCAGTTTGGGAAATTTCTGGAGATTTGGGGGGGGTTGGCTTTGGAAGGCAGGACTTGGGAAGGGGTTCCCCCTGAAGTCTGAAGCTGCCATGAACAGGGACTGATCTGTGTTGTCTGGAGAGCAGCTGTCATGCCAGGTTAGGGTCGACAGGCCCCCTCTGGCCATGGGCAGGGGCAGGGCTTTTTTTGTAGAAAATGTCCAGCATGAACTCATTAGCATAATAGGCCACACCCAACTGCATAAACTCATTAGCCTATTAGGCCACACCACTGACAGCACAGCTTATTAGCACATTAGGCCACACCCCTATGTTACCAAAAGAGTGGTCATCCAGCCAGCCACTGTTTGCTTCTTATTGTGTTTACCTTTTTTGTTGTCAAAAGCCAGGGCTTTTTTGTAGCAGGAATTAATTTGCATGTTAGGCCACATACCCTTAATGTAGCCAATCCTAATGAGTTTCTGCTGTTGGGTGTGGCCTATTATGCTAATGAGCTCCTGCTGGATGTGGCCAACTCAGGAGCCAGCTGGAACTCCATTCCTGTGCGTTCCTGCCCAAAAATAGCCCTGGGCGGGGGTAGGGTTGCCAGCTCCAGGTTGAGAAACTCTACCAAGGAAACAAAGAGTTTAAAACACACATATAGAGGATGGTGCAGACTTGTTTTCTGTTGCACCAGAAGGTCAGACCAGAACCAACGCATGGACATTAAATTAGAAGAGTTTCCGACTAAACATGAGGAAGAACTTCCTGACAGTTAGAGTGGATCCTCAGTGTAACAGGCTTCCGTGGGAGGTGGTGGGCTCTCCTTCTTTGGAGATTTTCAAGTGGAGTCTAGATGGCCACCTGACAGCAATGCTGATTCTGTGGACTTAGGCAGATCCTGAGAGGGAGGGCAGGAAGGGATGAGTCGGTGCTTAGGTCTTGTGGCCCTTTCTTACACGCCCAGGGAAATGCTGATTGCCCCATTGGGGTCAGGAAGCAATTGTTCTCCAGGCCAGTTTGGCCAGGGATCCTGGAAGTCTTTTGCCCTCTTCTGGGCATGGAACAGGGGTCTCTGGAGGTGTGTGGTGAGAGGTATTTGTGAATTTCCTGCCTTGTGCCGGGGGTTGAACTAGATGACCCTGGAGGTCCCTTCCAACTCTATGATTCTATTTATTATTTATTATTTAATTCATTTGTACCCCACCGTTCTCCTCTCCTCTATTTTAATCCTCTCAACAACCCTGTGTGGAAGGTTCTGGGAGGGACTTTTTTTTTTGTCCTAAAATTCTAATTTTGAAACTTTCCATATGTCTACATGAATATATAAATACATCTAATTCTGAAACATCTTGGTCGAACACTTTCTTATACCTCAGACCACCATAACAAGAAATGCCAATGTAGACCAAGGGTAAAGGGAGGGGGTGGCAAAGGAAGTATTTAAAATCTTTTTTGGTGGGGAAGCTCCGTGGACCATGGTTAAACAAAGGAATGGGTTTAGGGTTGCCAACCTCCAGGGGGGACCTGGAGATCTCCTGGAATTACCACTGATGTCCAGACAACAGAGATTAGTTCCCCAGGAGGACATGGGTTTGGGGGCTGGAATCTGTGGCATTCTGCCCCACTGAGGTCCCGCCCTTCCCCAGTCTCTGCCCTCCCCAGGCTACGCCTCCAAAATCTCCAGGAATGTTCCCAGCCCATAGTTGGCAACCCTGCATAGGTTGCTCCATTACAACACTTTGAGGCATATCTGTTCAGCTTTGTTGGCGCTTTCTTTAGTACTTTAGCTAAAAAGAAATTTAAGATTCAAATTTATATTGGAAAAAATATCTATTCACTTTGCTTTGCTGTGCAGCAAGTATTTTATACGGAATCACCGAAAATGTCCACATTACAAACATCCCTTGTTAAAAACTGTTATGTATCCCAGCTGAAAAACATTATCTGGCGATGACTGCTAGAAAAGCACTCTGCTGCAAAGAAAGGGGGACTTAAATTGGGGGGGGGGGGGGATGGCGAGCTTGTCACTCTCTCCTGCTTAAAATCTTTGTGACAAGCAGCCAGAATAATCCTCAGATATTGTAGCCAGAGGAGACAAAGCCCCTGAAATAGGGCTTTTCAGGGCTCGGTTTCAGCTTACCAGCCCTTGTCGGCACGCTATTGGCACTGGCACAATCCATCAGGAGCTTGGGTGTGACCCTGGATTCAAGCCCAGCAGCTGGCCCATTCCTGTCATGTTCCAACCTGGCCACAATAATCCATGTGATGGTCACCTCCAGGCTAGACTACTGTAACTTGCTCTACACTGGCCTACCCATGAGACTGACCCAGAAGCTCCAACTGGTGCAGAATGCAGCAGCACATATTTGACCTGTGCTACGGCAGCTGCGCTGGCTTCCAGTGGAGCACCGAGTCAAATTCAAGGTTTTGGTTCTGACTTTTATGGCCTTGAGTGGTCTGGGACCGATGTATCTGTAGGACCGCCTCCTCCGTTACACCCCTGGTGTTACACCACCAGGAGAGCATTGTGCAATTCCACAGGGCCTGCAAGGCAGAGATGTTCCGCCAGGCATTTGGTTGAGGATAGCAATCATTTTCCATCATGGCTGGCACCCTCCCTGGATCCCCTCCCCGGATCCTCTCCTCCTTATGGAGCTCCCTCCCTCCCTCCTCTGTGCTTGTGAAGCACCCACAGACTAGATATGGGAGGGACTTACAAGAAATTTTAGCCACGTGCTCTAATTACTGGATAATTTGCTAGGTACAGTTTTTATGTTTTTTATGGTTTTAAAATTTGTACATCGCCCTGAACCCCACAATTAGGTGATTAATAAATATAATGTAATAAATAAATAAATCAGATTTCAGAAGCTAAGCAGGGTTGGCCCTGGCTAGCACTTGGATGGGGGACCATCAAGGCAGTCCAGGGTGGTGATGCAGAGGCAGGCAAGGGCAGATCACCCCTGAATGTCTCTTGCCTTGAAAACCCTCGAGGGTCGCCATGAGTTGGCTGCAACTGGATGGCACTTCCTACCACTATTGTATTATCACTTCTATTTTGTAGTGCAGTGGTGTCTCAAACACAGTATTGCAGTGATGGTGCTCCCACAAGAAATGGTGTCTGGAGGGACTTTGACATAACACATGTTTGAGATTATCTCTCTCTTCCTTGATGTGACCAGGGCTGAGCTTCCTCCATAACGTTTGTTTTAAAAATGGAGAAGTCGTAGAGAGTAAATCAAGTCCCAGATTGGTATTTCTTCCCAGTGATCGTGGTATGTGTGTGTCTGTAATACAGTCCCATATTTTAAGTTAGCAGTAATGTTTCTTCAGAAGCTCTTTAAAAAGCCAGTAGCCGTTTAATCATAGAAACCCGTTTAATCATAGTCAGGGTTTGCCGGAGAAACTTGATCATTGTGCTAATAAAAAGAACAAACACAAATCAAGCTGGCTTCTTCAACTGTTTCTCCCTTCTGGAAGAAAAGGGGTAAGTAAGCAATCCTTTTAAAGGGTGAATGGTAAATTGAACTTCAAACAGTCTAGGCAGTTTTTCAGATTACTCATTTACACGTAGACATGACATGGCACTCTGCATATTTCAAAAATAAAGGATTGGTGGAAACCCTGTTCTGGAAAGTTTTGGTGAAGCCATGAATCCATCCTTTACACTCTGCAAAACCTTCATAATAGCGTGTAAAATCTGGAACACATTCTTCAGGTGATGCTAAAGTTACCTTTATTTTATTTTTCTTTATTTTACTCCATCTGTCCTCACTGTTCTCTACATTTATTTAACTGAACTTCATCAATTGAGGGTCATGCAAAAAACTCACGGCCACAATTATTTTCACACACACTGAAAGTGCACTTTCAGTCGACATTCAGTTCACTTTAGTGATCATGTGCAAGTGGACTTTGCTGTTTCATGCAGTAAAATCCATTTGCAAAGTGCATTGGAAATGGATTAAAGGTGAACTATTTAGCATGTGTGAAAATGTTACATGAAAGCTTTGAGTTCATGTTAGGGTTGCCAGCCCCCAGGTATGGGTGGGGTTTTCCCCACTTCTGGGGGCTTCAATCTGCCCCCGACCAGCTGGCAGGCAGGGGAAGCTCCGCCCCCAAGAGCAACCACCCCCCTCCCTCCCCTGCTGCCCTATTTAAAGAGCTTCAGTTGATTGGCGGGGACCATGTGGCCCGCCAACCAACTAGAGGGCCTTTTAAAACTAGCAGGAGGGAGAGAGAGGGGCAGTCACTGGCACAGTCCTGTGTGCTGTGGCCCCCACCCCATTTCCCCTAGCCCTGTGTGCCATGCCCCCCACCCCACTTGCAAAAAGTCCCTTTAAAGGGTTTTTTTGTGAGCCGAGCATGCGGCCTGCGGCAACACCTCACTTTTCCTTTTGCTCGATTTAAAGGGCCCTTCAGCTGGTTGGCGGGCCACATGGTCCCACCGATCAGCTGAAGCCCTTTAAGTGGGGTAGCAGGGGAGAAAGAGGGGTGGCCAGGCAGGCAGGTGGTCGCTCCTGGGGGCGGGGCTTGGGGCATCCCCTCCTACCCCTAGAATACCCTCCAACCCCCCCCCCCACCAGAGTGACAAGTAGACCTGGCAAACCTAGTTCATGTTCTGCTTGCTCTGTGTTTCCTCCAGTACCAAGTTACCTAGCTTCATAATGCTGGTTGCTAAGCCAATAGGAACTGGTATGATGGTAAGCCCCCCAGCTGTGCTAGTGTGGCACAAGTTACACACAGGTCATCCTCCAAAGCCTCAACCCTTATCAAGCCACCAGAGGACCCTCCTTTTTATTTTTTTATGGTATGTTCTGCAAGGTTGGCTGATGCATCATTATCAAGATCAATGAGAGACTTAGGCTGCGGTCACACAGTCCTTTAAAGCGGGATTCAATGCTGTTCCCTCCCTCATTTAAAGAGCCTGATCAGACCGGCTGCGCTTACTCCCACGCCAAAACGGGCTCACTCCTGGGTTTCTAGTGTGTTTTCTGACTCCGGGAAAATCAACTACTTTCCGGGAAGTCGTGCTTTCAACCCGTGATTTTGCCAATCTGGACAGCCCTCTCTCACAATGATTGCGAGAAAGGGCCGTTTGATCGTCCTTCGGGGTTTCCCCCCCCCCCCGCTTGCATTTGAGCATTTGGTCTCTCAAATGCTTGGCCGCCTGTGTTCCTTGAAACACCCTGCACTCCTCTCCAGGCCCCGGGCCCCACCAGCCGCCCCCTGGCACACACACACCCCGCATCTCCCTACTTCTCCCTGCTTTTCCATCAGGCAGTGGCCAGCAGGGTTTGGGGCCCAGAGCAGATTGCGAGGCAAGCCAGCCAGCCAGCCAGCCAGTTCCTCCTTGTGGTGTTCAGGGAAGGCAGCTGTACACGGGCATGCGGGTGGTCCTCGCCTTGCCTCCCCCAGCTGCCACCACTGCCGGATTGGGATGTGTGATCATCCCAACCCGAAAGAAAACATCCTGGATTAAAGTCCAGCGGGACAAAATCCGGGATTAGGGTGCCGTGTGACCACAGCCTTACTGTAATAAAGAAGTTATTTGTACGGCCTTCTTGCTAGACGATAGGACTCCATATGGTAGATCAAATTTGGACCAAGTTGATTAGCCTTCCTGTTCTCTCATATGACTAGCACTGGCCTAAATTTAATATTTGAAATCAAATTAAACATTCATTTAACTCTTCTGTTGAATAATGAGGTTTAAAGGTATTTAATTTTGGCTAAATTCTACTCAAAAGATTAACTGTTAACTTGATTTAGAAAATGAAAATCAAGCATGTATATGTGTGTGTGTGTGTGTGTGTGTGTGTGTGTGTGTGTGTGTGTGTATATATATATATGTAAATTTTAGAGAGGACATCTTGTTAGATAATCTGCCTCCTCTTGAATGAACCTCTAGAGCAGGGCTCCCAACCATTTTGAGCCTGTGGGCACCTTTGGAATTCTGACCCGGGGCGGAGGAGGGCACCACTACAAACTAGCCATAGTGGGAGGTGCAGCCGGTCACAAAACGATCATCATACGAGATGCAGTCAAACACCCTCCCCAACATACACAGAGGAAGCCCAGCTCTAGGGGATAAGAGGAGAATGGAACCAAGATTGGAGCAGCTACTGTTGAAACAACGCTATTTTAATCTATAGAGCCCATCAGATTTCCAGTGGCCACTCAGAAGCCCTGCTGGGCAGGACCCCTACCTGGCCCCACCCACTTTCTGAAAACAGCTATTGGGTGGGTGGGTTGATGAGGGTAATCTGCCAGTAATTCATAGCCGTGTTGGAGCATATGAACTCATAGCCAGGAGAAAGAGAGGGAGAAATCAGCCCGCTGAAGGCCCAAAGAATTTAGGAGGAGGAGACTGGGGGTGGTGGGGAGATTCTAAATTAGTCTCCTACTGCAATGCATCACAGAGCATATGATTTCAGTTTTTTTTGTTGCATTTATGTAAATTTTCACTTGCTCCTTGCGCTCTAAACATTATGCTCCCCACAAAATGAAAGCAAAACTGATGCGAAGCGGGAGCACCTCCAGCAAATATAGAAATGTACCCCGAAACAAACAGTGCTCTTCCTTTCTAGGTTTTGTGGCTTTGTTTGCTCTCAGAGAGTAAAACTCCAGTATTGCTTTTGCTGTATCTGATCTACAGACCAAACGTTGGTCATGAATTCAACTGCTGCTATCAAAAGTGTGATGTTGTCAGTGTGCAGTTTTTGCTTATTGGGTAGTGCTGACTGTGCCATGCAGCATTACTTATAACAGTTCACTTAAGAGCAGGCTTTCTGTGTGTGTGTGTGTGCATATTTGCTAATTAGGAGATGAAGTTTGATGTATTAATTAATTTGCTCCAGGGAGACAGCTGGGGGGGGGGGGGGTCCCGCTGCCTTTGCTTCCAGTGGGCTTTCTGATCTGGGGTGGGGTGAAGGTGGGAGTCAGAAAGAAGAGGCAGAATCACTTCTGACAAATTGATTCAACTAGAGCGCACGGCCTGGGGGGAACTCTGTGCTGCTTTGTCTGCAATCTTTGTAGGCTCCAACTGTTGAGTATTGCAATTTTCCACTTTTACTGAAATTTTCTTTGAATGTCTTGCCAGGCAATTATTTTCCCCACTTTTAAAAAAAAACTGCCCTCTTCCTTATTGTGCATCTCCAGAAATCTGCTTGCTTCTGGAAAGATAAATCTGTCCACATCTATTAGCAAAATATGGCAGCCATGCACAGAGGGACTGAGAAGCCGAACTCTCATCGTAACTCTCACAGCTCGACTGTTTTTCATTTTGGGCACATATTTCTTGCCAGCTTGCTGAATGACCGTTGTTCGGAACAATGAAATGGGTCTGCATAATTCAAGGTATTCTGGACACCTAAATCTCTTTGCTTAAAAAAAGGTGACTGGCATATATTGGTAACCTTGGTCCAGGTATTTTAACGTATAAGAGGGAACCACAAGAAATCCTCTTTAAAAATAGTGGCTTATATCTTATGGGGGAGGGAAGGTGGCATGGTGTAGCCCAATCTCATCAGATCTGGGAAGCTAAGCAGCATTGATACTTGGAAAGGAGACAGCCAAAGAAGACTTTGCAGAGGAAGGCAATAGCCAACCACCTCTGCTCCTCACTTGCCTTGAAAGCTGCTTTCGTGGGTTTCCCTCAGGCCATCAAGGAAGACTCTGCAGAGGAAGTCAATGGCTAACCACCTCTGCTCCTCACTTGCCTTGAAAGCTGCTTTCGTGGGTTTCCCTCAGGCCATCAAGGAAGACTCTGCAGAGGAAGGCAATGGCCAACCATCTCTGCTTCTCACTTGCCTTGAAAGCTGCTTTTGTGGGTTTCCCTAAGACCATCAAGGAAGACTCTGCAGAGGAAGGCCATGAAAAACCACCTCTGCTCCTCACTTGCCTTGAAAGCCCCTTGCTGCTACTTAGCTGGGAATTTACACACAGAGATCTTACAGATCTGTTCCACTAATAGTGTGCTGGATCTAACCAGAGCTCTTTTTTTGGCCTTTAGCCTAGAATATATCCAAGAGTGGAGATTTAAATGTTGCTGAGAATTTTTGCTTATCTCACCACTGATTCCTTGCCCTATCCTGTGTGCCAAAATCTGAAATTCCTCAGAACTGAAGATGTGAGAGGGAAAACAGGAGGTAGCCACCATTATAAAACAGGATGATATATTGAATGGACCTTGGTCTGATCCAACACGGTGCTCAGTACATTTGCAGTGCTGTTCTGTTGCACTGGATTAAATTTGAGATGACTAGTTAATTAGCTTGATCATACATGTGTCACTTGATTTGCTGGAGTGTATCATGACCGCCCTGGATTAACCATTAAGCAAAATAAGCAGGTGCTTCAAGCACCAAGGGAAGGGGGGGACACAGAGGGGTTTTTTTCCTTGTATTGCTTACTTCTGAGAGTCGGTTTGGTGTAGTGGTTAAGTGCACGGACTCTAATCTGGGAGAACCGGGTTTGATTCTCCACTCCTCCACTTGCACCTGGCTGGATGACCTTGGGCAAGCCATAGCTCTGTACCAGCTGTTCCCTCAAGGACAGCTTGGGAAAGAGTTTTCTCAGCCCCACCTACCTCACAGGGTGTCTGTTGTGGGGAGGGGAAGGGAAAGGAGTTTGTAAGCCGCTCTGAAACTCCAAGTAAGTGAAGGGCGGGGTATAAATCCAATCTCTTCTTCTTCTTCTTCTTCTTCTTCTTCTATTTAGTGTTAAATAAATATATATATATTAAAGTTTATATTTAATATACTTGTGGGATCTGGTCTGGGGGATCGCCTGGAAGAAAAGTGAATTTTTAATCTCTTATTCTACCTTCAACACTTATTGAGTCTTAATGTCTTGTCAATTAAGCAGTGGAAGGGCCGAGGGGCACCATTGCTGTGCTGTGCTTTGGGCATCAGTTGGCCTTAATCCAGCTCTGGACAACCAGTAGGGTGCAGGGGATGTGGATCTGAGACTGAGACAGGGTAGAACTTGCCTTGGTAATGCTATGACACTTGCAGTGGTAGCAGGTAAATCTCAAGCTAACTGTGGTACCTCTATCCCTGTGAGCGTCCAAAAGATTTCAAACTGCAAACAAGGTCCTTAACTAGAAGATTCTTTATTTGGCAATGGATCAAATAGTCATCTACATGTCTTGAGTCAGTAATAAGTAAATTAGGCCAGACAAGGTATAGTTATAGAACATTCAAACAACGTAGTGCATAATGGAACCTCCAATCATGAAACAAGAAAAAAAGGCGCCCAAAATGTAAGACGGTTTATTCCCAGGCTTAAAACAGGAAATTAACACCTGCAAATAAGGCACAGTGAATAGAAACATTTTCAGTGATTCTGCTGTGAACAGAAACAGTTCTCAAGGTTGAAAAGCCAGAGAGCCAGATAAGCGTATACTAGGGAGAGGCGAGATACATTCCAAAGGAGGGGGGAAGGAGAGCTGGTCAGGAAAACAAAGTGCCACCTCCCACCTGGGAATGACAGCCAAAGCTGACATTTCTGCCCCCCCCCAAGACCCCTCAACCCCCTGGTTTTAAGGGATACAATTTATGGAAGGCACGAAGCTTTGCTGGAGCGTTTACATGCATAGAGTCAACCCATTCATCATATTCAGGACCAAAATCACACCAACGAATGTGATAGAATAGTCGACCCTGTTTAAGTTTGAAGTCAAGGATTTGATCCACTTCAAAGTGCAGTTCACCCTTTCTCCTCATCAGAGGAGGAGGAGCTGGGTGTCAGGGCCTCCACTCGTTCAGCCCAGGATCTTTTTTCAGGAGGCTGAAATGGAAAACAAGGTGAACAAATTTAAGCAATTTAGGCAGTTCAAGTTCGAAATTCACTTCATTAATTTTTCAGACAACTTTATAGGGTCCTATATATTTCCATCCCAATTTTCAGCGGGGTTGTAATCCTTTGATTTTTTTTGTAGACACATAGACTGAGTCTCCAGGGAGTAGGTCCCATCCTGGGCTTCTCCCCTTGTTAGCATATTTTTTGTATGTGGCTTTAGCAGTTTCCAAAATCTTAGCAATTAGGGGCCAGGAGTCATGCAATGAGTTCCACCAGTCCTGAAAATCTCCCGACCCCTGAGGAGCTGGTGCTAAAGATGGGAGAGATACCCCTTCATAGCCTCCCATTGCCATAAATGGGAAAACTCCTGTAGATGAGTGTACAGAGTTATTATAGGCATACTCCGCGAAAGGGAGTAGATCCACGCAGTCGTCTTGCTGATAATTTGTATAGCAGAACTTTGGGCGGGTTCTACCCCCATCACCTGCAAAAGCTCCTGCCAGAAGTTGGCAACAAATTGTGAGCCGCGATTGGAAATTATCTTACACGGTATGGAATCCAGTTTAATTAGACTCTCCTACGTGGCCACCAAAATTGCCTGTGCAATAGATTCAGTCTTAAGGTAGCCAAAGTGCCCCGAAAGTTTGGATTCATGGGCTGCATGCATGGCCTCTCTGCGCAAGGATCGGGGCACTACAAGTTTTTGATCTCGAAACCAACAGCCATCGGATCTCTGAGTTAATCCATCATCCCCTCTATATTTGACCACCTCGCTGTCATCATAAGCTTGGGTGCATTTAACAGTCCAGTCAGGTAGGGAAGGTACTTCTGCCTTGAGTTTTTGGCTTCGGGTTACCACCCCCACCCCCCAATTGATCCGGTGTGAACACTGAGTCTATGACTGGGTCTTTCTTACAGTCATGTTGTGGGAGGCGGGATAGGGCATCGGCTAAGGAGTTAGCTTTTCCAGGGAAATGGCACAGAGTGAACTTGAATTTAGAAAAGAAATCAGCCCAGCGTAATTGTTTGGCATTCAAAGTACGCTGAGTTCTTAAGGCTTCAAGGTTTTTATGATCAGTCCACACCTTGAAGGGTACTCTGGCCCCCTCGAGCCAGCGCTGCCAAGTTGTGTGGGCTAAGCAGATAGCAGCTGCTTCTTTATCCTACACAGCCCAGTTTTTCTCAGTGTCTCCGAATTTTTTAGACACGTAAGCTAAGGGGTGTAATTTGCCATCAGGTCCCTCTTGCAGAATTGCCCCCCCCCCCATAGCCGCATCAGACGCGTCGACTTGCAAAATTAACTGTTTGTTCTCATCAGGGTGCGCCAGGACGGGCTCAGATGTAAATAACTTTTTTAGAGCATTGAACGCCACCTGGCAGGCGGAGGTCCAAAACCGGGCTCCCAGTTTTGTTGAATTGGCTCCCTTTCCCTTCATTTTCAGAAGGTCTGTTAGGGGCAGGCTATAAGTCGTGAAATTATTGATAAAAGTTCTGTAAAAATTCGCAAATCCAAGGAAACTTTGTAATTGTTTGCGTGTGCAGGGCACTTTCCATCCCACTACTGCGGCCATTTCCAAACCCCGGGGAGAAATGCGGTACCCCAAGAAATCTGTTTCAGTCTTCTGGAATTCACACTTCGACAGCTTAGCAAACAGCCTGTTCTCTTTCAAAGTATTCAGTTTGATATGGGATGCTTCATCTTGCGAATACAATAGGATGTAATCTAGAAAACAAAGGACCCCTTTGAATAAATGTTTATGTAGGACATTATTAATTAAGTTCATAAATATGCCTGGAGCGCCCTAAAGTCTGAACGGCATAACAAGGTATTCGAATTGCCCCAGGGGGGTATTAAATGCTGGTTTGTATTCATCCCCCTTCCTAATGCACACCCGGAAATATGCATCGCGGAGGTCGAGTTTGGAAAAGATTTTCCCTTTGGAGGCCGAAACAGTTTCTTGGCACAGGCTATCATAGGACTGTTTGAATATCCTAAGCCTCTGACAGGGTGACAATTAGGATCCTGGTGGGCCATTGCTTGCCAGACCGAAGCTCAGGCCCTACCTGGCCATGTGCTCGGCGGTGACCATGTGGCCATCGCCACTGCATACATTACAGGCAGCCAGTGGCGGATGGAAGGTGGGCTTATCAGGAGTTTATCCCATGTTTCAGCAACATGTCCACATGACTCCAGTGTGACCCGGAAGGGACATAGGCATGTTGGGGCGTCAGGGCAACACTCTGATTTTGGGGCAAAAGCTCTATGGCAGAATTAGCTTTTACCATTCAGTTTTTTCCCCAAAACCAGACTGTCACCCTGATGCCCCCTATGTGCCTATGTCACTTCCCAGTCATGTTGGATTCTCGTAGGCATGTCGCTGACATGTCTGGTGCTCCTCACTTTTGGGGGGATATGTCCCCCGCACTGGCCAGTTGATTGATGGCAGAGAGGTGGAGCCTGGCAACAGCGGAACTCCACCCCCACCAGGGGGTTCTGGCATCCCTATCCTAAACTGAGTTATACCCTTCTAAACCCATTGACTTCAGGATGAGATACAGGCTAATTTCACAAGTGTTGGATAATGCCCTTTCAGTTTGCTTTAGCAATCCATTGCAGCTGGATTTTCCTGTGAGAAACAGGAAAATCTACTTGCAAACAATTGCTAAAGTGCATTGAATGTGCATTATCTAATGTGTGTGAAATGAGCCACAATCTGCTGGTTTCCAGCCTCTATAGCTGCCCAATTGCCACAGAGGGTTAGTGTGTTCTTCCTCACTGTTTTGAATGTCAGAAGATAGCCCAGGAAATGGTCTGGTCTTTATACCCCGTGCTAGATCGACCTAGCAAAATGTCTTCTCCTAATGAGAAGTCACAAGTTGATTCAACCAAGAGATTAAATTACTACTTAGCATAACCAAAGAACATAAAATGTTAGTCAACAAGATCAAAAGTAAAGTATTACATTTAATTTAAGGCATGTCCTACATAAACTAGGCAAGTGTTTCTGTCTTGCTTGGTTACCAGAGATCCATAGCAAGCAGCAACTTGTTTTCATCTCTGGTTCTGTGGTGGAAAGGCACAGCGTGGAATTCACTCTGCATAGCTTTTCATTAACTCCTGGCCAAAGACAATTCTCAATGGATTGATTTAGTACATTTTATTTATTTGGCTGTATACTCAGAGAAAGCCGTTGCCAGGAATTCGCCTGAGACCACCATGTGACCCAGGAAGGTAGAATGATAGCCCAGGAGTCCCCAGTGAGGGGTCCCATGGTGCCCACCTACCCCTTTTCAGGTGCTCATCAAGTGTTTTTAGGAAGTGGGCGGCATCAAGTAGGGCTTTGGCCCAGCAAGGCTTCTGAATGGCTGTTGGAGATTTGATTGGCTGTGCAGATTTTTTAAAATGTTGCTTTGGCAGTAGCTGCCACCACAGCACAAGGATCTTTACTGTGTGACTGAAACTAAGCTGTGGCAGCCATTTTGTGGCTGGCTCCGCCTCCTCCAGCAGCCATTTTGTTGCTATACCCACTATGCCACGTCAGAATTCCAAATGTGTCCACAGGCTCAGAAAGGTTGGGGACCCCTGCAGTAGACCAAGGCAGGTCTAGACTTGTCTCAGCAGGACAATACCCATCTGGGGTGATTTGCTAGTCTGTGGGCGACACAGGAAGTATGTATAGTCTAACCTTTTATTAAAGAAGACACAGACTTAACTGAGACAGCATGATACAGTACATTAAATCTCAAAAAAGTTGTGCAGTAAAACCATTGTCGATTGTAGCGTGCATGGAAATGCTTTGCTGTCTTTTTACATTGTTCTGAAACCAGTTCAGATTTGGGTTCTCCAGCTTCATTTTCCTTGTATGAAATTATCCAAGGCACTGGGAGTGTTTGAACAATGTTTAACCTTCCTGAAATACAGCATAAAGAAGATAGATGGAGAGCTTAAGGAAATTATGTAAAAGGTTTTATTATCCACCTTCTCCAAGCAGATGTGCCTAGCCACCCCCCACACACACCTTCTTATAGGAGATTATTGTTAAGACTGACCCCATTTTCTGTGATTTTATGCCCTGCAATAGGAAATAGCTGCTTTCCCGGCCATTCATTTGCTGACACTTTATATCCATTACTAGACGTGTCAAACATGACCAGTTCCTGTGATAGTGTGGGGGGAAAGAGGACACAGTTTGCCTATTAAAGTAATTGGTACATTGGCATTCAGCCTGTGAGCGATTTGCAAAAATAAACCACAAGGGCAGAGTTACCAGCAAAGATGAGGATTCTTTTGTGTCAGCCCAGCCAAGGTAGGATTTTATTAAACATTGGTCTAGAGTTTTCAAATTAAATCACGTTTGACAAGACTGATTTGTCCAATATTTACGGAGAGGAGTTATAAGATGAACAGAGATATTGCAGTTGCATGTTTTATGGAGCTTGCTGGGGAACGCTGAGTCCAGCACATCTGTGTGTTAGGAACAGATCCATAAGTAGTTACTTGCCAGATAGTTAAATGAAGCCTCAGTCCATATGCAGAAGAAGCATATCTCAGAGTAGTAGCCTGAATTACACAGGCTAGCCCAAGCTCATCAGAGCTTGGAAGTTAAGCAGGGTTTGTCATAGTTAGTACTTGGATGGGAGACCTCCAAGGAAGTCCAGGGTTGCTCTGCAGAGGCAGGCAATGGCAAACTGCCTCTGCTAATTTCTTGCCTTGAAAACTATGGGATTGCCATCAGTCAGTTGCAACTTTACTGCC
Organism: Lepidodactylus listeri; assembly: GCA_029233225.1. Taxonomy (NCBI): domain Eukaryota; kingdom Metazoa; phylum Chordata; class Lepidosauria; order Squamata; family Gekkonidae; genus Lepidodactylus; species Lepidodactylus listeri. Next base: position 70,697,100 of record JARCFY010000016.1, on the reverse strand, counting down.
CTTTACTGTTGTTTTTGTTGTTGTTATATTTTGGAGTACCAACTCTAGAGGGCCAACCGGGACAGGCATTGCTTTTATGTCCAGTTTATGAGCTTCTGGAAGCATCCAGCTGGGCAAAACACAAGACAGGCTTACGTTCCCAGATAATTTGGATCAAGATATTAAAACCCAAATGAATTGGGGAATGCCAACTTCTGCAAGAGTCATGAGGAGAAAAGCTGTACCTTTTATCTTTGTGTGCAATGCTGGATCTCTGTCTGCAGGGCATTTTTAAGCATGGGGGCACTCCAAACTGTGGTCCTTCACCTGCAGTCTGCAACCCGGCCACCCATCCTACCATTCTCTTTCACATGTCAATCAGGCCTTGGAGACCCAGGCAGAGACCTCCTTCACCTCCTCTCCAGCGGTGTGGATCACAGGATCTTCCTATTGATACCCAGGCAGGAGCTGAGCCTGTGTTGCTACATCCTTCAGGGAAAAAGTGCATGTTAGAGTCTCATTGCTCTGCAGCGAGATGGGCGAGGCAGCAGGCCAAACCCTAGTGCTGCTCAAAACAGCTCCTTGATTGAAAAGAATTACCAATCCACAGGAAGTGACTCTGGTTTGAGGGAGCACCACAGGAAAGTGGTTCTCATTCGTGACTGTCGGAGAAGTTAATGCAACCTTCATCTTCTTCTAAGTCCTCTGCCAGCTCCAGAAGAACATGTTCAGCCTTTTGTTGCGTAAATGGATGTTCATTAAACACCAGCTGTGGGCTTGGAGTTTATTTTTATTTGAATGAAACACACACACCCCACCGAAGGAACCGTATGATTAGAAGTTGCTCGCAACAGTTTATTAAAGGTTACTTCTTCCTTGACGTAAATGTCTTTGGATGTCTCTGACTCGTGACATTTTGAGATCAAGACTTTTTGAGAGAAAGAATAAAATGTGAAATGTTCAGGTTCTTCCGTTGTTATCAGCGGGATACTTTTAAAAAAATGTGTACTTGAGAAGTCAGTGTAAGGGCGGACTGGAGTGTGTGGGGGAACTTATTTTTTTTCAAAATGTATTTCATTTAATTGTACAGATTTCTAGCCTGGCCAGCTTCCCAAATCCCTCTAGTTTTGTAGAACTTAAACTAAAATATTTGTGTTGGTTTTTATGCAAATGTTTTCATTGCTCCATCGGTAATTTTATACCAGTAATTCTCACATGGTCCCAGGGCACACCAGAGATGGAGCAGGGGAAGGTGTCTGTTGTGCTTCTGCATAAGTCACTGCAGTCATGGCCGAGCCACCCAAGGATCTGCTTGGAATGGCACAAGACTGAAAGTGCAGCTGCATTTGGTTTTATCTCAGTCATGAACAGCATGGAAGATTGGGGGGGGGGGGGGCGTCCCTGTCTAGCCTCAAGCCCCAAGAACAGGCCCAAGAAGGGAGGGGGGTACCTTGAATAAGCCCTGCCTTCCTATCAGAAGGCATGCTAAGAGCTGTGATTCATGCAGACATATGGTGGTGGCAGAAAATGCCATCAAGTCTCAGCCAATTTATGGCGACCTCATAGGGTTTTCATGACAAGAGAAATCTAGAGGTGATTTGCCATGGCTGATCTCTCCCACAGCAATATCCTTAGTGACCTCCCATCCAACTGACCTGCTGCTTAGCTTCCAAGCTTTGATAAGATTGGGTTAGCCTGGGACATCCAGGTCAGGGCAAAAATGTAGGGCTCCTCAAACTGAGTCCTTTTGATACTTTTGACTCTAAAAGTGAATCTTTTCAGGCATTGGGGTGACTTCTACCTACTTGGGAGATAGATTAAGATAGGTAGTCGTGTTAATCTGTCTGTAGCAGCAGAGAAGAGCAAGAGTCCAATAGCACTTTAATGGTTGTGGTCACACGCACCAGAAAACCCGGAGGGGAAGGGAGCAAGGATATTTCCTCCGGCAGAATTTGACCCGCAGTTGCATGATCACACCTCCCTTTGAAGCTGCAGGTGCAGTCCGTCAGTGTGTGATCAGACCAATGTGCCCTCTAAGCTGTGGAGTCTTGTGAGCAAAAATTCTACTTTGTGAGCTACTGGCATTAAAGTTGTGAGTGAGCGATTTGGCTGCTGCATAAATTCGTTTGCTCTGGAGCCATCCTTCCTGAGCTAAGGCAAAAAGGTGTGAGCCAGAGGTTAAAAACATGTGAGCTAGCTCTCACTAACTCTGCTTAGAGGGAACACTGGATCAGACGCAACTGTGGGTGAGTCGGGGTTTTTTGTCCCATTTTTCCCCATGTGCTTAAACAAGGGATCGATGAATTGCACCTCTGCACTGAGGGCTCCCTATAGAGTTTGCGATGACGCGCATACTGCGAAGGGAAAGCCCTGATCAGACCATCCTGACGCCATGAGAGCAGGCTGGAGCGATCAGACATGGAAAGTCGCAACAGGTCGCAACCCGTTTAGTACTGGTTTTTCCCTGGTGTCTTTAAACTCCGCTTCTGCAGTGGAGCAAAATGGGTTGCCGACAGCTGCGGGGCACTTCCCAGATGCTATTGTCTGATTGCTCCCTTTAAATCCGCCCGGCATTCGCGCCTATGTCGGGTCTAATTGTGCGTATGATCACAGCCAAAGACTAACAAAATCTGTGGCAGGAATGAACTTTTGTGTGTCACTACTCACTCAGAATGAGCAGTGACTCATGAAGGCTCATTCCCTGCCACAAATATTGTTAGTCTTTAAAGTGCTATTGGACTCTTGCTCTTTTCTACTTCTACCTAAAGTTTTCATACAGAAAAAAAGCATCTCTCTCTGCTGTCAGGAGTCTGAGAAATTCTCATTTAAAAACAGGCAAAGAACTATTGCCCTGACCTGGATTGTTCAGCCTGATCTCACCAAGTCTCAGAAGCTAAGCAGGGTCAGCCTTGGTCAGTGCTTGGATGGGAGACTTCCAAGGAATACCAGGATCACTATGCAGAGGCAGGCAGTGGCAAACCAGCTCTGAACTTCTCATGCTTTGAAAACCCCATAAGGGGTTACCATAAATCAACTGTGACTTGATGGCCAAACAAAAAGAAAGAAAAGATACTATAAAGGCTGGTGTAGATATTTTGCCTTGGTTCTTAAGTGGATGGAGCAGCCCCTTTCTATGAGCACTTACAGAAAGAGCTATGGCAAAACATTTTCATGCTTACCTCTTAAATGTGAATATCAGCTGCCGAAAGGCAAAGGATGTTATTTGGGTCTCTGGGAACATCAAAGAGGCGTAATTTTATCTGTAAAGTCCTAATGGCTTGTGATGGATACACACTACATTTTCATTTAACTAATTGACTCTGTAACAGAGTTTCCATCTCATGCCAGATTTATTCTCTGCCCTTGTAGAAGTTTAGCCTGCCATCAGAACATTGAATTATCTCATCTCAGTTCTTCCCACTCCCCCAGAGGCAATTGATTCAGAGTCTTCTAAATTGTGAATGCATGATAAGTTTTATCAGTTCGATATGAGAGCCAGTTTGGTGTAGTGGTTAAGTGCATGGACTCTAACCTGGGAGAACCGGGTTTGATTCCCCACTCCTCCACTTGCACCTGCTGGATGACCTTGGGCAAGCCATAGTTATGGCACAGCTGTTCTCTCAAGGACAGTTGTCGCAGAGCTCTCTCAGCCCCACCTACCTCACAGGGTGTCTGTTGTGGGGAGGGGAAGGGAAAGGAGTTTGTAAGCCGCTCTGAGACTCCAAGTGAGTGAAGGGCGGGATATAAATCCAATCTCTTCTCTTCTTCTATCAATGGCTGCCAGCCGTAGTGGCTGAGGGGAACCTCCCCATTCAGAGCCACCAGTCCTCTGAATCCCAGGGCCAAGAGGTAACACCAGGGTAAGGCCTCGGCCTCTGTGCCCTGTTGTTGGCCCTACAGAGGAACTGGCTGGCCACTGTGTGAGACAGGATGGTGGACTAGATGGACCCTCACTGGTCTGACCCAGCAGGGCTTTTCTGAGGTTCTTATGAAGGCCTCAGCCTCTATGACCTGTTATCGGCCCACCAGAGGAACTGGTTGGCCACTATGTGAGACAGGATGCTGGACTTGATGGTCTGATCTAGCAGGGCTCTTCTTATGTTCTTATGGGTAGGGAATCTCAGTATATATTAGCCATGTGACTTTCTGGTTGCTCCTGGGTCATAGTGCTTGCAGGCAGCTATAAATTCAAGCCACATCTGTTTACAGGCTAGTAGCACATTGGAGACCAACAAGATTTTGGTGGTATGAGTTTTTAAGAGTTAAAACTCTTAAAAGAGATCTCTGAATCCTTATATCCCAGTCAGAAGAAAGGTTAGCACTTCAGATAAGGTTGCCAACACTTGAGTTGGGAAATTCCTGGATATTTGGGGGCCGAGCCCCAAGAGGGCAGTTTGAGGAGGAGAGGGAGCTCAGCAGGGGTGCAAGACCATGGTGCCTGCCCTTCAGGGCTGCCGTTTCCTCCAGGGGAGCTGATCTCTGTCATCTGGGGATTGTTTGTCATTCTGGGAGACCTCCAGGCCAAAGCAGTGGAGTCTTGTGAGCAAAAATTCTACTTTGTGAGCTACTGGCTTTAAAGTTGTGAGCGAGCAATTTGGCTACTGCATAAATTAGTTTGCTCCGGAGCCATCCTTCCTGAGCTGAGACAGTAAAAATGTGTGAGCCGGAGGCTAAAAAAACTGTGAGCTAGTTCACATTCACTCAGCTTAGAGGGAACACTGCTCCAGGCCCCACCTGGAGGCTGGCAACCCTAACTTCAGACTAAGTACGTGTAAATTCACTTGATCTTTTGCCTAATGTGTTCAAGTTGCAAGGCCTAGTTCCTGGAGAAAGATCTATCATATCACCTTTTCCTTCTTAGCAGTAGTCTCTCAGGTACTGCATCTCTCACACTGCTTTTAACCTCAAGGCCCAGGGAGGTCTCCTGGACAATCCGTCAACCATCTCTGCCTCTTTGTTGTGATCCTCATGGCTCACAAGATGCTCCAATCTTGTTGGTTTGTTTTTTTAGATTACTATTTTGCTGCCCAAAGGGTAAAGATTCTGCTCCTCGTGAAGTGTAATTTCTCAGTCCACTTATTGCACTTGGGCCATGGGATGAACCTGGGTCCAACTAGTGGAATAATCTCCTGTTCTTGGCTTTTACTTTCCCAGTACTCTTCAAGTGGTAACCCGTGAGCCACAGAAGTAAATGTGAGGGCATGGATAAGCACAGTAGTAGAGCCAGGAGATAGAGCGTGAGGCTTGAATCAGAAACTCAGTTTCCAGTTCCACACATGCAACCTTTTGAATAGCCTTGGGCCAGCCACTGTCTCATGGGATGATTGTAGATGTCAGGGCCCCCCCCCCCAACCTTTTTGAGCCGGCAAACACCTTTGGAATTTTGACAGAATGCAGTGGGTGCAGCCACAAAATGGCTGCCATAAAATTGCTACGGTAGGAGGTGGAGCCAGTTACAAAATGGCTGCTGCAGCTTCCCTTCAGTCACATGGTAAAGATCCTTGTGCTGTGGTGGCAGCAACATTTTTTTTTAAATTCACACAGTCAATCAAATATCCAGTGGCCATTCAGAAGACTTGCTGGGCACAAGCCCACCTGGCCCCACCCACTTTCTAAAAAACATGTGCTGGGGCCAAGAAAGCTGTTAGGGGGCATCGTGGAGCCCATGATGGCACCAGATGGGGGACCCCTGGTAAAGGTAAAATGTCAGTGGCAGAGCTCTGTTCAGAAAAGGTAGAATAACAGCATAGTAAGAAATACGCAGGTCCCTGGGTTTCAGTGGATTGTAGATACCTCCACAAGTCTTGACACTGTTTGCTCTGTACATAACCTAGTATCTGATGTTTGGAATATCATTTGGAAATAGGCGGCTTAGCCTGGAGGGAATACATTCAAATGCATTCACGTTGCATAACGCTGGCTTACTAATTGTACCGCATGAAACGTTAACAAGAAAAGGTTGATTCAGTTTTAATGATGGTGAAAATCAAGTGATGCCTTTGTGACTACAGAGAACAGGCTGGCTTTTATAAGCAAATCACAACGATTTCTTGTCTTCCTGTATGAATGCGCCGAGCACTTCAGCCTGGAACAAAAGCGCCTCTGTCCAAGCTTAGATGATGGTTTGTTTCTTTTTTAAAATTTCAGTACAGTGACCCATTCTGTGCAAAAGTGTGCTAAGCAGTTAAACATCCCAAGAGATGCCGCATATTCAAAACATTACAGTTTCTGATGTGCGAGAAATACTAAGCTGGTTGTTGTTGCATTTGTTCTTGTTTTTCTCTCTCCAGTATATTTAGGACAGCTGTAACTAATAAAAAGCCATCACTCACGATCAATGTTCTCTCTAAGCTGAGTTAGTGTGAGCTAGCTCACAGGTTTTTAGCCTCTGGCTCACACATTTTTGTCTTAGCTCAGGAAGGATGGCTGCAGAGCAAACGAATTTATGCCGCAGCCAAGTCGCTCACTAACAACTTTAATGCCAGTAGCTCACAGAGTAGAATTTTTGCTCACAAAACTACCAGGGAACATTGCTCATGATGTATTATAGTGCTGAGCCAAGTCATCAACATATCTAATTCTTATTATTATTATTTGGGGGGACATTTGTGTTTGTGTGTGTGCGTGTGGCTGGAAGTCATGGTTGACTTCTGGCGACCCCTAGTGGGGTTTGAACATTTCAGAGAGGTGGCTTGTTATTGCCTGCCTCTGTGTCCTGGCCCTGGTATTCCTTAGAGGTCTCCCTTCCAAGTACTTGCCAGGGTCAGCCTTGCTTAGCTTCTGAGATCTGATGAGATTTGGCTTGGCTGGGCTATCCAGGTCAAGGCAACGTATCTAATTCTGGACTTGTATCCACCTATGGATACTTAAATCCAGAGACTGGAGCCATGATCAAACAAGACATATCTTTCTACAAACTTGAGAAAGGCCTCAGGTTTGCAGGAAAAATCTGAAATCTTAAATACACACACATACACTTGGGAGTTTAAAAACCCCCAAAATAATATTTATTTATTTATTAGGCTTATATGCCGCTCTCCCCACCAAGCGGGCTCAGAGCGGCTCACATATAAATACATTAAAACATTTAAAACAGATAAAATCCAGCATAGAATTCACAGTTACAAAAGTTAAAGTGCTCAAAAAAGATGGCGTAGTATAATACCCAGCATTCTCTGCTTACAAATGCTGATGGTACTCGCAATCGTCCAGGTCCTAGGCTGGGATCATGATGGTCAATAGGGGTAAAGGGGAAGGCAAAAGAGGAGGCGGCTCCTATTTGTAAGCCTGGCGGAAGAGCTCTGTCTTGCAGGCCCTGCGGAACTGCACAAGGTCCCACAGGGCCCTGATCTCCTCTGGGAGCTCATTCCACCAGTAAGGGGCCGCCACCGAAAAGGCCCTTCCCCTAGTGGCAGTGAGCCTGGCTTCCCTGGGGCCTGGTATCGCCAGCCGATGTTGGGCTCCAGACTGTAGTGCTCTCTGGGGTACATATGGGGAAAAGCGGTCCCTCAGGCAGGTCGGACCCGGTGTCAGAATCAGTTAATTCTGTCAATGTAATCTTGCATGCACACTATGTATTCTGTTATGTCTTTATGTATTGGACCTGTATTTTCTCCTTTGCTTGGTCGGGAGGGTGACAACCCCTAGGGTGAGAACAACGAGGCCTCTCATCCCTGCCTCCGCATTCCAGCTGCCCCGGCAGTAACTTCAAGGGGAGGAAAGGCTCTCATCTCTTATCTATGCTAAAGAACCTTGGAGCCTTGAATTGTTATGTGAACGGAGGGGTCTGGTTTGGGAAGGGAAATTTACTGCTTAACACCTCACTTTTTTCCTGTGTGAACCAAACGGTCAAGACACCTTTTAGCCCGCCAATTTTCCCTCCTGGGGATTGGCTACCTATGGGTAATTCAAACTCCTTGGAATGGTATAATAGACCCGCTTGTATTATTTGTCTCATCTCTGACAATACCCCGAGACGCTGTACTAATGTAGGAATAGGCAATAAAGAACTGTGGTTAACCAACCGAGATCTGATCCTTGACTACTTTGAACAGGACTCTCACAGATTGTCAGAGATCCTTGATTGGGATTCGATCGTTCCTGACCATGTCAGAAGACGATCTCGTCCCCCTCAAACCTACCACTCCAGAGGAGGCCCCGGTTACCCCGACGGATCCGGGGAACGGGGGTGGCGGCGGCGGAGGAGGTCCCGAGGTGCCGGTGACCACGAGCCAGGGGGCTTACTACATCCCGCGCCGCCCGATTACCCATCAGAGCGTGACCCCCCAGTACACTTGGAGCCACTTCGGAGGCCGATCCGTGACTTCGTGGGTGCACGACAGGAAAGGGGTGAGAGTTCCGCTCACCGGCGACCAGCTCGATCGCGGGAGACCGAGCTACCTAGGAGACGACCGCGAGCCAGTCCGCCGTGGAGGACCGCGTCGCCCGCCTCCCGAAGAGGAGACACTGGATTTGTATGGGCCCGATCCGTATCGAGAGGAGCAGACGGTCCCGCTGGATCAGATGATGGGAGACCTGAGGCTACAACTCACCTCCGAGCTCCGCGAGCTGGCCCTCGATCTCCAGCACCAATTTCGAGACGCTATGGTGGCGATGCAAGGCGCCCTCCTCGGTCAAGGAGTCGGAGCCCCACCACAGCAGCCAGCACCCGGAGGGGTTCCGGCTCAGCCACAGGCGCCCGTTGTGCCCGCGCAGCCGGCTCAGCCGGTCGTCCCGGTTCCAGTCCCGGGGCCCGTCCCCGCACCCGCCCCAGTCCCGGCCGCGCCGGCCGCTCGCCCACCCCCTTCCGACCCGCTGACGACTACTTTCGATGGGGACCCCGAGAAGCTACGTTTCTTCACGCTCGAGATCGGGAGATTCCTGGACAGTTGGGGCCACCTGTATCCTACCGAGAAGGATCGCATAGGCTACATCGGATCCAAACTGAAAGACACCGCCAGCGATTGGTATGTGAGCCTGCACGACAACCCTGGCCCTGAGCTGCGTTCCTTGAACAACTTCATGTGGGCTCTTCGGCACCAGTTCGAAGACCCGCTGGGTGAGGAAAAAGCCAGAAATCAGCTGAGGAAGCTGTTCCAGGGAAGATCGTCAGTGAGAGAATACACTGAAAAATTCCGGCGCATCGCTGCCAAGATCCACGGATGGCCGGAGGAACTCTTCATGGAGAAGTATTGGGAGGGTCTAAACCCGGAAATCTACGAGACTGTGCTGCTGGGAGGCCGCCCGGGCACGCTGACTAGCTGGATGAGGGCGGCCACCGACATGGAAGAACGTTTCGCCCTGATCAAGATGGGAGCATCCGCAACCGCCGCTATCAGAGCGGGCCCACGAGCGAAGCCCCGATCCAACATACAAGACGTCCGCGACTCGAGGTTCCGGCAAGGGTTGTGTATGAAGTGTGGGGAAAGTGGCCACTTCGCCTCGGCGTGTCCAAGAGGAGGGGGAAAGGGCCCGAAGACCTCAACTCCAGGACCTGCAGGCACCCCGACTCGGGGGAAGACCCCCATGAAACCCCGGGCTTTGCAGCTGGAAGGGGCAACGAGTGAGCAGGGAGAGCTGGAGCTGATGGAAACCCAAATGTCGGGAAACTCCAACGGCCTGCAGTGAGCGGCGCAGAACTGCAGGTCCCCCACAACGAAGCGCCATCTCCGGTGAGCATCCCCGGCCCCTTGTTATATATGGTAGTGACTGTGGTGACCCCAGGATCAGGAACCCACATGAGGGTCCGCGCTTTAATTGACTCTGGGTGTGCGCGAGACCTAATCAGCCCCTTAGTAGTGGAGGGGCTGGGACCCAAAGTCACCCCGTTAGCAGAACCCCTGAAATTTACCCAGATGGATGGGTCCGAGATGAAGGAGGAGTGCATAGCAGAGACTGAGAACTTAATTTTGGGAACGGGGAACCACTGGGAGAAGAGAGCTTTCGTCATAACCCCTAATGCCCAATTCCCTATGGTGTTGGGTAGCCCTTGGCTCGGGGCGCACGACCCCTATATAAAATGGAGCGAGGGGAAGATTTCGTGGGTAGACGAACGTTGCCAGAGCCACCGTTGGGACCCAGGATGGGGTCCCGGGCCCCCCAGCCCGCCGTCTCCCGCGGCCGCCCTCGCTCTCGTCCCGGCCATGGTGCCTAAGGAATATAGAGACTTACTGGAAGTGTTTAGTGAGACCGAGGCGGACGAGTTGCCCCCCCACCGGTTGTCGGACTGTGCCATAGAGCTCCTCCCGGGCGAAAAACTCCCAAAGGGTAAATTGTATTCCATGAGCCCGGCGGAGCGAGAAGAGTTGCGGAAGTTCTTGGACAAAAATCTGGCCAGGGGGTTTATCCGCCCCGCCAAGTCCCCTTTTGCGGCGCCCGTGCTGTTCCGAAAGAAAAAGGATGGCGGCTTGCGATTGTGCACGGATTATCGGGGGCTAAACGCAGTCTCCACCTCTAATGCTTACCCCCTCCCGTTAATAAAAGACCTTTTGGCGGAGGCGGCCAAGGGGAAGATTTTCACCAAGTTGGATCTGCGAGATGCCTACTTCAGGGTGCGCATAAGGGAGGGGGATGAACCCAAGACTGCTTTTAACACCCCCCTGGGGCAGTTTGAATACCTCGTGATGCCGTTCGGCTTAAGTGGCGCGCCCGGGGTCTTTATGAGTTTAATCAACGAAGTGTTGCACAAGCACCTATTTAAGGGCGTGTTATGTTACATAGATGATATCTTGATCTATTCCACTGATAAGAACGAACATGTGACTTTGGTTCGAGAAGTGCTGTCAACATTACTAAAAAACCAGCTGTTTGTGAAACTGTCTAAGTGCGAGTTTCACCGCGAGTCTGTGGACTTCCTGGGCTACCGCATTTCTCAGAAGGGGTTGGAAATGGACCCGGGGAAAGTGGAAGCGGTGGTGCAATGGGAGGCTCCGCGAACGAGAAAGCAGCTGCAGAGCCTGTTAGGATTTTGTAACTTCTATCGGACTTTCATCAAGGACTTTGCCAAAGTCACCCTTCCCTTAACGGACTTGTTAAAAACCAAGGGGAGGGGTCCTGAGGCAGGAAAGCCGGGAGAGAAACTGGCGTGGAATGGGGAGTGTCAGAAGGCATTTGAGGCTTTAAAAACTCTTTTTACCTCGGAGCCTATTTTGGCGCACCCGGATGAGACTAAAGACTTTATAATCCATGTTGATGCCTCGGATGTAGCAATGGGGGGGGCCATCCTGCAAAGGGACGCCGAAGGGAAACTACACCCCTTAGCGTACATATCGAAGAAGTTCAATGAAACGGAGAGGAATTGGTCGGTGTGGGACAAGGAAGCTGCGGCCATTAGGTTGGCGCTCACTACCTGGCGCCACTGGCTGGAAGGGGCGCAAACTCCGTTCGAAATATGGACGGATCATAAGAACTTAGAGGCTTTGCGCACGCAGCGGTCCCTCAACGCCAAACAACTGCGCTGGGCGGACTTCTTCTCAAAATTTAACTTTGTGTTAAAGCACTTTCCTGGGAAGGCTAATTCCCTGGCAGACGCGTTGTCCAGATTGCCCCAACACGAGAGTCTGAAAGACGAGGTGTTCGATTCCATGTTCTCCCCCCAGCAGCTGGGAGGAGTGGTTGTCACCAGGAGCAAAGCAAAGAAAACCGAGCTCACCACTGGGAACTGTCAATGGGGGGGGGAATATGCCCCTGAGGAAATAGAGGAATTGGAAGCAATGGGAGAGTGCGAAAAAAGAAAGGACAATTGTTGGTTCCGTGGGGACAAATTAGTGGTGCCACAAACCAAACGCAAAGAAATCCTGCTAAATTGTCACTCCTCTAAGCTTGCCGGACACTTTGGATTCCTAAAAACCCTTAACCTGATCCAACGGCAATTCTGGTGGCCGCGCATGCGTCGAGACGTCTCGGATTTCGTCTCGGCATGTCAAACTTGCTTAATGTGTAAAAAACGGGGAGGTAAAGTCCCGGGATTGTTACACCCCCTCCCCACGGCTTCCAGGCCCTGGGAAGACATAGCCATGGACTTCATTACCAATTTGCCCCCCTCAAAAGGAAAAACAGTGATCTGGGTAGTAGTAGACACATTTTCCAAACAAGCTCATTTCACTCCTTTCAAACAGTTACCCACCGCCAAAGGGATGGCTAAAGCCTTCTTTAACCAGGTGATAAAACTACATGCTTTTCCGAGAAGGGTGGTGTCCGATCGCGGAAGTCAATTCGTTGCCACCTTCTGGCGGGAGCTTTTGAAGCTAATGGACATAGAACCTGCCTTAAGCTCGGGTTACCATCCAGAAACCGATGGCCAATCCGAGCGAACTAATCAAATTCTGGAGCAGTTCTTAAGGTGCTACACCAACTACCACCAAGATAACTGGGTGGAATTGTTACCCTTTGCAGAATATAGCTACAACAATGCAGTGCATTCCTCCACCGGGGTCTCACCTTTTATGGCAGTGGGAGGTTTTGAAGGTAAACCGCTCCCCACCCTCAAGGAAGACCCCCAGGCTCCCCCTTCAGACTTCAAAAACTGGTGGTCCAGTCTCCAAGATTCCTGGCCGTTGATTGGTAAAGCCTTGGACCATGCCAAGGAGGACTATAAAAAATATGCTGATCGTGGCCGAGCACCGGGATGGGACCTTCAACCCGGGGACTCAGTTTATCTCTCTACCAAAAATATCCACGGGCTGCAGCCCAGCAGAAAATTAGGATGGAAATATGTGGGACCCTTTAAAGTGCTGCGAAAAATCTCTGATGTCTCCTTTGAACTCGAACTGCCTAAATCACTAAGTTCTATACATCCTGTGTTTCATTTCAGCTTGCTGAAGAAAGATCCTGGGCCGAATGCATGGCATCCAGTTCCTCCAGTTCCTCCTCCACTGATGAAGGAGGGGAGTCCACACTACGAGATAACTGAAATCCTGGATTCCAAGACAAAGAGGGGCCATTTGTATTACTTAGTTAGATGGTTAGATTTTGGCCCGGAACACAATGAATGGATTCGTTCTGAACATGTTCATGCCCCCAAGTTAACTAAACTGTTCCATAAAATGTTCCCTGAAAAAGCTAGGTGAAGGGAATCATGGGGAGGGCAGGGTGTCAGAATCAGTTAATTCTGTCAATGTAATCTTGCATGCACACTATGTATTCTGTTATGTCTTTATGTATTGGACCTGTATTTTCTCCTTTGCTTGGTCGGGAGGGTGACAACCCCTAGGGTGAGAACAACGAGGCCTCTCATCCCTGCCTCCGCATTCCAGCTGCCCCGGCAGTAACTTCAAGGGGAGGAAAGGCTCTCATCTCTTATCTATGCTAAAGAACCTTGGAGCCTTGAATTGTTATGTGAACGGAGGGGTCTGGTTTGGGAAGGGAAATTTACTGCTTAACACCTCACTTTTTTCCTGTGTGAACCAAACGGTCAAGACACCTTTTAGCCCGCCAATTTTCCCTCCTGGGGATTGGCTACCTATGGGTAATTCAAACTCCTTGGAATGGTATAATAGACCCGCTTGTATTATTTGTCTCATCTCTGACAATACCCCGAGACGCTGTACTAATGTAGGAATAGGCAATAAAGAACTGTGGTTAACCAACCGAGATCTGATCCTTGACTACTTTGAACAGGACTCTCACACCCAGGCCATTTAGGGCTTTAAAGGTAAGTACCAGCACCTCGAAGTGAATCCGGTATGCCATAGGTAGCCAGTGCAGTGCCTCTAGCACCGGCCTGATGTGCTCCTGTCTAGGGAGACACATCAGTAGCCTTGCTGTGGCGTTCTGCACCAGCTGTAGCCTCCGGATTAGCAACAAGGGCAGCCCCATGTAGAGAGCATTACAATGGTCTAGCCTTGAGGTGACCGTCGCATGGATCACTGTGGCCAGGTCAGTGCGGTCCAGAAAGGGGACCAACTGCCGTGCCAGCCATAGAAGGTAAAAGGCCAACTTGCCGGTGGCTGCTACCTGGGCCTTCATTGACAAGGAGGGATCCAGGAACACTCCCAAACTCCTAGCCACCAGCGCAGGCACCAGCAATGCCCCGTCGAAGTGAGAGCCCCAACCCCGGGCCACCCCTTCCCAGGCACAGGACGTCCGTCTTCGCTGGGTTCAGCTTCAGCCTGCTCATCTTGAGCCATCCAGCCATAGCGTGCAATGCCCGGTCCAAATCATCCAGTCCGGCAGCCAACCAGCCACCCAACATCAAGTAGAGCTGGGTGTCATCAGCGTACTGGTGACACTCCAGCCCAGCCCTCCGGACAATCTGGGCATGGGGGCACATAAAGATGTTAAAAAGCATCGGGGATAAAACAGCCCCCTGGAGCACTCCGCATTCAAGCAGGTGCCTCCGGGATTGCTGCTCCCCTAGCACCACCCTTTGTCCCTGACCTTGGAGAAAGGAAGCAAGCCACTGCAAGGCAAGCCCCTGAATCCCCACATCGGCGGAAAGAGAGAGAGCCTATATCTTTAAGAAATGGCTGCCTTCTGAGACCTCAATGGTTATTGTGGGGAGTTGCTAAGCAACCACAACAATATTGCCAGCCTTCAAATCTTGGTTTCTGTCACTAAAAGGGAGGAGGAGTGGTCAGGGCTGTCTCCAGGACTACTTTGACCTTCAGCCACTCCTGCTTCCCCAAAAGGAAGATTTATGGGGGCAAAGGTGGAATGATTTGCTGTCATACAGTTTGTACAACTCACCCAGGTGCAATGATGGCTACAACTTAATGCCATACAACTCACCTGGGCTCAGTGGCAGCATCAACATAATTGGTGTGATTTGGCTAGCTTGGGAAGTGGCTACCACACAACACAACTACAGCACAACTTTTGCAATTTGGCTAGACTTTTCTCAGAGAGAGGCTACCAGGAAGAGGGAAGAAAGGAAAGATGAGAGCCAGTGTGGTATAGTGGTTAGAATGTCAGACTAGGATCTGGGAGACCCAGGTTCAAATCCCTGCTCTTGCCATGGAAGCTCGCTGGGTGACCTTGGGCCAGTCACTCTTTACCAGCCTAACCTACCTCACAGGGTTGTTGTGAGACTGCAGTAGAGAAGAGGAGAATAATTTATGCTGCTTTGGGTCCCCATTGGAAAGAAAGGTAGGGTGTGAAGTAAGTAAGTGAAGTTAAGCAAAGAAACAACTGGTGGAGGGGCAGATAAAAGAAAGGTTGGTTGTTGCATGGGAAGGAGCAAGGAAAAGGAAGAGGATAGCGGGACTGTCAGGAAGAAAGAGGAGAAACAGCGTGGGAAGGGAGTTGCAGGAGCAAATGAGGTGACCCCGACACACCCTTGCGGGTTCCCTGCTTATATATCTCATAGTACAAAACAGATTTTTCCAGTTATCTTTGGGTTGTATGTGTTTCAGTATTGTGCTTTGTGGTAGTTCTCTTTTGCAAGACTTGATATATCCAGGCCTCCGTTCCTGCCGGGGCGCGGCGGAGCATCGCTCCGCCAGTGAAGAGTCCAGGGGCGGGTACATAAGCCCCGCCCCCTTCTCACAGCGGCCCTGCGTGAGCAATGAGAAGAGCGAGGAGCAGGTAGATAAGGGCTCCCGCGCTCTGGTGAGGGCTGAGGACGAGGCCTCCGGAGGCCAGGCTGTCTCCCCGCCCCCCTGCTGGCTGCTGCCTCTCCTGGGCACCGGCCTCTAGAAGGTGGCGGGGGCGGGGCCTATTTTTTCCCCTCCTGGCCGCCGTTTCTGGCCAGGCCGGGGTGGTGGCGGGGGTGGGAGGGACTCCTTTTTGCTTTTATTTCCCTCCCGGCCGCTGTTTCTGGCCAGGCCGGGGCGGGGGCGGTAGGGGAGGGCCTCTTTTTTGCTTTTTTTCCCCTTCGCCGGGGCTGCGGCGGGGGCAAGGGGGCCCTCTTTTTGTTTCTTTCTCTTCCCAGCAGGGCCGGCTTACCCACTAGGCAGATTAGACTTCTGCCTAGGGTGGCGGCACATGGGGTGGCTGGCAGGCCAATGAGTGAGTGAGCGAGTGAGCGAGTGAGTGAACGAGCGAGCGAGCTCCGTGGCCCCGCCATTGCCAGGCTTGTTGCTGCTGCAGTGCCTGTTAAAGGGGCCACCTGAGCTCCTCAGCTGAGCCAGAGACTGCTCTCCCGGGCCGCTCGCTTGCTGGCTGGCCGGCCTCCGATGGCTGCGGGAAGAGCAGAAACAACCGCTGCGCCCCCTTCTCCAGGCCCAACTGCTGCTGTTGGGGGGGGGGAATCAGGGAGCCTGTGCAGAGTGGCAGCTGACTGCAGACGCTCCAGAAAAGCCTCTCCCTCCTCCTCCTCCTTCCCCACCCCACCCCCGTTCTCCCCAGGAGGTGCCGGGGACTTCAGCCAGGCGGCCAGAGACCACAATGCCACCCTCTAATGCAGCTGGACGGGGCTGCTTATGAGGCACTCTGCATGGGATGGTGCTGCCGGGGGGGGGGAATCTGCAGCTCGGAAAGGGTTAAAGCAAGCCGACTGCATGGCTAGAGAGGCCGAGCAAGGAGGAGGGGTGGGGGAGTTCTTTCCAAGGTCGGGGGTGGCCCTTTGCTCTTGCATCGCGGCCAAAGAGACCAGGGAGGGGTTCCAATCTGCAACTGGAGGAGGGAGAAAGCCTCGCAGCCAGTCCCAGGCAGGTTTACTCCCAAGTAAGTCAAGGGGGGGAGGGAATAAGCCTTTCAATCCTGCTGGGAGAGAGAAATGCGGCCGTCATTCGCTTTTTGATGGGGAGCTGCTATCTAATAGTACCTGAAGAGGCGAGCTGTGGCTCAGGACAGCTCCTCCCTGCCCACGAATCCGGTGCATCTCTCTGCTGGACTCGGGCTCTTTCCTCCCCTTCTGCTTGGCCGTGATGGCTTTGCTCAGCTGAGCATCAGGGACTCCTGCAGGCCCCCCCCCATGGGCAGAATCAGCAACTCCCCCCCTTTCCAGGGGTGCTTTCTCCTTGGAGCCCCCCACCCATAGGCGTAAACTACGGGGGGGCTTGAGGGCTCGAGCCACCCCCGAAATTTCCCGGGGGGGGGCTCAGCCACCCCCAGGAAAATGGAGCGCCCAGGCCGGCTGGCTGGCCGGCTGCCGCCGCCACCGCCTCTCCCTCTGCTCCGTTCCTCCCTCCCTCCCTCCCTCCGTCCTTCCTTTCTTTCTTTGCCATCAGATAGGTTTGCCAGCTCTGAGCTGGGAAATACCTTGGAGATTTTTGGGGTGGAGCCTGAGCGGTGGGTATTGCCTTCTGACACACTTCCAGTGACATCAGGGGTGTGTGGCATTCTGACACTTCCAGTGACGTCAGGAGATGTGGCGTATGCAAATAAGTTATGCTAATGAGCTCCTGCACCTCTTTTTTTACGAAAGGACCCCTGGATATATCCCAGTGGTACTCAGTGACTCTGGAAATCACATGTGGCTTTTTGACATGCCACCTGTGGCTCCTCTGAGCACCATTCTCCAGAATGGCACCCCCCTTCCCCCCATGTTAGGGGCAAGTAGGTGAGGCCTTGCCTGGTGGGGGCTGTGGCTGGTAGTTGGTTTCCACACTGAAGCAGCTGCTGCTGAAGGAATGAAAAGGCTGTGAGCCTCCCTAAGATGCAGAGCTCATGCTGAAGAAGGAAGTGAAGGGGCCTCTTTCGCCTTGCTAGGGTCGCCGTAAGTCGGTTACGACTTGATGGCGCTTACATATGCACATAATTGCAAATGGGGCTTTCCATAACCCACAGTATCTGAGGAAGTATGCGTGCACACGAAAGCTCATACCTTGAACGGAACTTTTGAGGGTCTTAAAGGTGCCCCTGGACTCAAACTTTGTTCCACAGAATGAGTGCCACTGATATTTACTATCCTCGATACTGCTTGTCTTGACCTGGACAGCCCAGGCTCAGGGGCGTAGAGTTTTTAACTTCCCGGGGGGGTGGGGGCTCTTGTGCATGCGTGTGCTCGAAGCACACGCGCACGCTGGGACGATGTCCGCTGCCACCGCCGCAAGAGCCTCCCCCCCCAACCCCGGCCTGCCCAGCTGGCCGGCCAGCTCCCCTGAATCCACTCACTCTCTCCCTCCCTCCCTCCCTCCCTCCTGGGGCCATCCGGGGACTGCCCAGCGTGATGATGTCACTTCCAGGTGACATCATCATGCTGGGCAGATCCCCAGATGGCCCCAGGAGGGAGTGGGTTCAGGGGAGGGGAGCTGGCTGGCTGGCTGGCCGGCCGGCCAGCCGGGCAGGCAGCTCTTGCGGTGGCAGCAGTGGGCAGGCGGGCCAAGCAAGGGAGGCAGGGAGGTGCAGTGGCGGACAGGTACCCCGTTTCACTGGGGGGGCTCAGTCCCCCCTGGGAAACTTCATGGGTGGCCTGAGCACCCGAGTCCCCTGTAGTTGACGCCTGTGCCCAGGCTAGGCGAGTCTCACCAGATCTTGGAGGTTAAGCAGGGTCAGCCCTGGTTAGTACTTGGATGGGAGACCGTCAAAGAAGTCCAGGGTTGCTACGCAGTGACGGGCCATGGCAAACCACCTCTGTTTGTCTCTTGCTTTGAAAACCCTCTGGGGTCGTCATAATTCAGCCATGACTTGAAACCACTTTCCACCGCCAGCCACTGCTTTGTGGAGAGGCAAGACCCCCAATGTCAAAACCGCTGCGAACGGCACAGAGGCTGCAGCTCAGTCATCATCATTCCAGGGAGAACTTTCAACAACCTCGGTTGCATTCTGTTGGGGCCTGGCCATGCTGCGGAATGGTTACGGACTGCCAAGGGTGGGTGCAGATGAGTGTCGAATTGATGCTCAGTTAATATGGGTGTGTGTGGCATGCATACATCCCCTAAAATTACATTGTGTGATCTAGTTTCTGTTAACAAACTTACTGCAAAATTGATCACAGGAAAGAAAATGTGTTTCCTAGCTACGAACATGGAAATCATTGTCATTCAACAGTCAGTTCTGACTTGTGAAAGGAATTAAGTCAAGCCGCTTCACGGGTTCTTTGTCAGCCTGTGAGACTATGGTCTTAATTAAGAGGTGCTAAGTATTTCGGGGGAGACATTTTGAATGTTACTAATCTGTAAATATTGTATTTCCGGGAGTGTGTGTGTGTGTGTGTGCGCACGCACACACGTATTAAACAGGGCAGGCACCAGTATAAAACAGCTACCTCGTGTGATCATGTTTGTCTCACATGTTCATAGGGTTTATTTCCAACTTAACCAATGCAAAGAATTGCAGCTTTAGAATTGGTGACACCATTCAGTCAATATCACTGAAAAACCTTTTTGAAGAATTGAGGAAGCCCATGTTAATATTGTTATACGTCCTCCAATAATTTAGGTGAAAGATAAAAGACTAGTATGTGTGCAGAAAGAATTGTTCATAAATAATAAGATAACAGGTGGTGGTGGTGGGAAGCGCCTTCAAGTCGAAGCTGACTTATGGTGACCCCTGGTAGGGTTTTCCAGGCAAGAGACATTCAGAGCTGGTTTGCCATGGCCTGCATGAATGTCATGACCCTGGACTGATGAGATCTGATGAGATCGGGCTAGCCTGGGTCATCCAGGTCAGGGCAATATCTAGGTTATTTTATGTAAAATGTAATTAAATATTCTGTGCAGCTGTGCATTATATTTTATTTTGTTTACAGAAAGTGAGTTGTGGAACAGAATAACCAAAGGGACTGAAATAAAACACTAACTACAAGCAGTAATACCATCACAAACTGGAGGGAAAGTTGCTTACAGTAAATGGTTCTCTTCTGTTAACATTTTGTATGTTGTTTTATTGGTTTTTCTGAAAATGTATATAGGCCCAAGAAGAAAATCCCTTTATTTACAAACTGCACTGCTTTTGGTTTCCCGGCACACTGATCCTGAGTTTGCAAGTCTTCATTGTGGCCCTTCAGCACAGCATTCCCTGCAGGTGCTTCCACACAGGCCCCCTGAGGGAAGGGAATGGGGCTGAAGGGTGAGAATTTGTCCCTCCCTGGGTGGAGGCAAGAGTTACCTTCCTGGTAGTTGACCGTTGCTAGGCACTAGCTGCAAAACCTTCAAGGATCTCTGAGGCAAGGAAGTGAAAGTGGAGTCAGCTGGACCTTGTTCAAGCTGTGACGGAGACACAGATGTCCCACAAAAGAACGCTCGCCATTGGAATGACAGTGAAAATGGAAACTAGATGCATCGATCGTCAGTGATGTTCATGCATACTATCACCTGATTTAATTCAAAATTCTCCCAGATTAGATGGTTGCTCTTTCCCCTTACTACGCCTTAGTGCAGAGAAGGAGCAAGTGTGTCACCTCCCCTTTGTTGCACAGGGGCCCCAACCTTGTTGAGCCCATAGGCACATTTGGAAGTCTGACAGAGTGCAGTGGGCCCAGCCACAGAATGGCTGCTGCAGGAGCCGGAGCCAGGCACAAAATGGCTGCCACAGCTTAACTTCAGTAACACAGCACCATTTTAAAAAATGTGCACAACCAATCAAATCTCCAATGGCCAAATGGAAGCCTTGATGGGCAAAAGCCCCACCTGGCCCCGCCCACTATCTAAAAACATTTGGCAGACATCAAGAAAGGTGTAGGTGGGCACCGTGGTGCCCCTGGAACCCCTGACAGATCATATACTCCTGGGGCTCCACAGTTTTCTGTATGCAGGTGATGGCGGGAGAGGGGGGGAGCGCATATGTGTGGAATGTGAGGTTGTTAAGCCTAAGGCTTGAATAGCAAAGTGCAGATAAGCCTTGTTGTTTTTCTTTGGATAGAGAATTAAAAAGGGCTCTCCAGGGGCAAGTATCTCAAATCACAAACCAAATGAGCTGCGTCCTCTTTCTGTCCCAATTGTAATTGGCTTTCCTTCAGTGCAAACGCAGGGCAGGCATCAGTTCCCTAAAATAGCATGGATAATTCAGCTTGGTTCATTCCATCTAGGGCTGCCAAGTCAGCCCAGGGGGCGGGGGATACCCCGCTAAAGGGGTTCCCGATCTGCTGGCCAGCATTTGGCCGGCGGGGGGAACCCCACCCCCGACGTCGTCCAGCAAGGACGACGTAATGATGTCACCGGAAGTGACGCAGCACGTTGGGGGCGTTACCAGGGCGATTGCCAGAGCGCCGTCCTGGCAACGCCCCCAACGTGCTGCGTCACTTCCGGTGACGTCAATGGGCGCGCACGCTTCGCGCACACGCCAGAAGAAACTCCCGGTGGGAGGAGGACTCCTCCCCGCCAGTGAGTTTTCAAGACTTGGCAGCCCTAATTCCATCAGAATAGATTCCTTCTGGTTTACTTTGACTGGAGTCTTTAAAAGAAACAGGTGGGATTGTTTGTG
Source organism: Lepidodactylus listeri (assembly GCA_029233225.1). Taxonomy (NCBI): domain Eukaryota; kingdom Metazoa; phylum Chordata; class Lepidosauria; order Squamata; family Gekkonidae; genus Lepidodactylus; species Lepidodactylus listeri. Next base: position 70,675,878 of record JARCFY010000016.1, on the reverse strand, counting down.
CGTAACAAGAGCCATAACAATGCATTTAGCAATTTTGGAAAAGAAAAAAAAGACAATTGTTCAATAAACAGAAAGGGTAGCTCAGCTGGGCCTCTGAGAGAGATTCTGTTTCAGACTCTGAGCACTGTTTATAACAGTTATCTTGAAACCGCAGTGACCGCCTTGTCCTCCTCTACAAATAGCATTCCAAAATTTCTGCCCCGGGGCTTTAAATAGAAGTAGCAAGAGCCTGTTTCCCTGCTACAGAACAAGAGCAGAGGTCAGTACAACTCCGTCCCACTGTGGCACTGGGTATGTCGTATGTGCGGTTGACTCTCATTAGTGGCAATGGCGGCAGGAAGTGCCTCCAAGCTGCAGCTAACTGATGGCGACCCCATAGGATTTTCCAGGCAAGAGACAAACAGAGGCGATTTGCCATTGCCTGCCTCTGCATAGCAACCCAGGGTTTCCTTGGTGTTCACCCACTCAAGTACTAACCAACCCTGCTTAGCTTCTGAGATCTGATGAGATGGAGCTAGGCTGAGCTATCCAGGTCAGGGCATTAATGGAGCCAGTGTTATTCAGAGGTTTGAGCTGTTGAAATGTTTTCTGGGAATCGTGGCATCAGTTCATAGATTCAACCAGGGCAGTGGTGCCATGGGGGAGGGGCAGAGCAAGTCCCTCAGCCCTCCCGTGTTGAGGAAGCTCACGTGATTGCTTGTTTATACATGGTCCTGGTGCTGTCAGTGCCACCCCCTTCAAAAATTCTGTCTTTAAATTTAAAAAGTGAATTATTTCTCAGGCCTGTCCACATTATGAGAAGACAAGAGTCACAGGAAAAGACAATAATGCCAGGAAAAGTTGAAGGCAGCAGGAAAAGAGAAGGACCCAAGATGTGATGGATTGCCTCAATCAAGGAAGCCACAGCCCTCAGTTTGCAAGATCTGAGCAAGGCTGTTAACAATAGGACATTTTTGAGGTCATTAATTCAGAGGAGTCACCATAAGACGGAAGCAAGTTGACAGTGCTTCAAACACACGCGTGCATGCACGCACACACATACTGTAATATACGTAATGGCGGAAGCCAGATAGCCCTGCAGAGCACGTGGCCCAGTGAAGCCCTGAGCTAGGGGCCAGAGAACAATAGGACACTAGGATCCTAATGTCCCCCTATCAGAGGCTTAAGATATTCAGATAGTCCTATGACAGCCTCTATTCAATTACCTTGAGACTTGTTCAATTACCTTGAGACTTATTCAATTACCTTGAAACTTATTCAATTACCTTGGAATTGAATTACCTTCAATTACCCTGAATTCAATTACCTTATCCAGTTGTTTGGGTGAGGTCAGGGGTGCGGCTTACCTGTGTATATACATACCTGTCTGTATGCCTCATCTGAACCATCTTAATAAAATGCTTGCTGATTTCATCACAACCAGATTCTGCTTCCAGTACTTTTCAGTGGCAACGAGGATGGCATCCAGATGAGCGACTCCCCAGCCGGACCGAGCAGTGCTACACTGAGCATTGATCCATCGGCATCTGGCATCGCTGAGCCCCAGCACTCCGAAGCACCGCCACCAGCCCTTGAGGACTTCGCTCACCACACCGCTCTGGTAAATATGGCTGCTGCTCCGGGACAAATACCCCCATTTGACCCATCTCGACCCGAGATCCGGGAAGCCTGGGCCAGACAGCTCGGGTTCTCCTTCATCGTCTGGGGCATAACCGACGCAGACATGAAGCGGGCCTGGCTCCTTAGTTCCTGCGGCGTGGACACGATGCGTCTCACCCAGAGCCTGATCTCACCCCGGGACCTCGAGAAGGTGTTGTATGATGAGCTCACCAAGGCCCTCGGAGACTACTTCACTCCCAAACCCTCCATGATGGCCCTCTGAATGGACTTCATCCGGCGACAACAGAAGCCAGGTGAGGCTGCGGCCACTCTTCTGGCCGACCTGTGCCGTCTGGCAGTCGGCTGTGAATTTCGGCACATGGAAGACCATGTCCTAACTATGTTCGGGGGGGGGGGTGCGGGAAGCAAAACTGAGGTGCAGGCTGATTGAGCTTTCCAAGCCCACACTCGGGAAGGCGCTCCAGACAGCATCGGTATTCAAGACGGCCCAGCGAGAGCAGTCCTCGTCGGGTATCCACCGGACCACCTCCTCCTCTGGGTCCGAAGAGGAGGACGACGTCCTTCAGGTCAACCAGCGCTCCGAGAGAGGGGCACCCCAAGCTACCGTGGACAGGAGCATGATGCCCTCTGGACACAGGTCAGTCGCCCCGTCCTCCGGACCTTCAAGTCCCTACAACCAGGTTCCCTGCGCCAGCTGTGGCGACCCACACAACTGCCGGAGCTGTCGTTTTCGGGACGCAGAGTGCCGGTCATGTGACAAGAAGGGACATATAGCCCGGGCGTGCCATTCCCGCATCAGCTGTCACTCGCTTAGCAGCGCATTCCAAGGAAGTGGACCTTCACTCCACCTCCCACGATCAGGTACTACAACTTTCTCGGGGGGTCCCCAACAAGATGTATGTCACAATATCCATTGAAGGCTCCCCCTGCTCTACGGAGCTGGACATGGGCTCTGTGTGTTCTATCATCTTGGTGGAAACCTTCTGCAAGTTTTTCCCAAATGGGGGGCCCCAGCTCCACAAGCCATCCGGCCTATGCTTAAGGGATTTCCAGAAAAATCCCATTATCATCCAGGGTCTGGGAAAAGTCCGGGTCAGTTACAAAGATTTCAATGGCATGCTTGAATTACTGGTGGTGGAGGGCAAATTAGCAAGCTTACTGGGCCTGGCCTGGTTCAAGCCTCTGGGACTGGGCGTCACAGGAATCAACCAGATCCGGGATGCCGACTTCGGGAAGGTATGTGACAAATTCCCGGCAGTTTTCAACACGGCACTAGGTGCTTACACCGGTCCCCCAGTCTCCCTCGAATTAGACCCAGCTATACGGCCAATCCGAGTACCGGTGCATTGGCCCCCCGCTGGTGGTAGTGCCCAAGATAGACAAAGAATTGGACCAGCTCGTAGCACAGGGGGTGCTAGAGCCCATGTCCCACGCCAAATGGGAAACACCCATTGTAACTCCCTTAAAACAAAACGGGGACATCCGCATTTGTGCAGACTACAAGTGCACAACTAACAAGGCATTACAGGATCACGCCTACCCGGTGCCGGTCATTAGCCATGTCTTGGCCTCCCTCATGGGAGCACGGGTTTTCGGGAAGTTGAATTTGGCACAAGCCTACCAACAACTCCCAGTTGACGATGGCACTGCGGAAGCTCAAACCATCGTCACACACGGGGCGCCTTCAAAGTACGCCGCCTGCAATTCGGGGTGAGTGTGGCCCTGGGTCTGTTCCAACAACTAATGGACCATCTTTTAAAAGGGATTCCAGGTGTGTTTCCCTTCTTCGATGACGTTCTGATCACTGTACCAGACATCTTGTCCTTTGCCTCCAGACTCTGCCAGGTTTTGCCATGCTTCAGTGATGCGGGACTGAAAGTTAAGTGGGAGAAATGCCGGCTGGGGGCTCTATCAGTGGAGTTCCTTGGCTTCATGGTTGATGAACATGGCATCCACCCAACACAGGACAAGGTCCGTGCCATCATGGAGGCTCCAGAGCCGATCTGCAAGGTGGAGACACAGTCATTTTTAGGCCTCATGAACTTTTACCATCCACAAGGCTGCAATTGCTGAGCCCCTGCACCGGTTATTGGACAAAACCGCCAAATGGACCGGGGCCCCCTACCACGTTGCAGCTTTCCGGGCCATCAAGGACCTTCTCGTTTCTAATTCGGTCCTGGCCCACTTCGATGAGTCTCTGCCTGTGGTCCTGGCCTGTGACGCCTCTCCATATGGCATGGGAGCAGTGCTGGGGCACAAACTACCAGGCAGCTGCGAGGTTTTGGTGGCTTACTACTCCCACACCCTGTCATCGGCAGAACGGAACTACGCTCAAATCGACAAGGAGGCGTTGGCAATCATAGCTGGGGTCCGTAAATTCCATGATTTCCTATACGGGAGAAGTTTATGGTTGCCACGGACCACCAGATGCCTGACATGTTGTCTGCCAGGGTTGTCCCTAACGTGTTGTCCCCCGTGATGGTCCATCTTCCTCACAGGGTACTCATACTCCCTGGTTCACTGCCCAGGAAAGGCTATGGGCCATGTGGACACCCTTCGCGGCTTGCCCCTACCCTCCTTGAGCCCGGCCCCGGCCCCAGCCCACCACATCACACTGCTCGAAGACCTTCCAGACCATTCAGGTCAGAGACATCGCATGGCTTACCGGCCATGACTGCACCTTGTCACAGGTCTTTAGTGGTGTCCCAATGGTGGGGAAGGGGTGGCCGCGCAGCCTGGGCCTGGACTTCATGGCATACAAGACCCGGCAGGTCAAGTTGTCAACCCACAAGGAGTGTCTACTGTGGGTAGCCCAGGTGGTCATCCCTCCCCCCCTACAGGAAAAGGTGCTGGCCACACTCCATGAGACACATCCAGGCATCGTCCCGATGAAAGTGCTGGCACAAAGTTATGCTTGGTGGCCAGGAATGGATGCGGCCATTGAGGACTGGGTGCAGCGGTGCACCACTTGCCAGGAGTCATGCCCTGAACCACCCCAGGCACCTGTCTTATCCTGGGAATCCACCGGCAAGCCCTGGTCCCGGCTTCACCTGGACTTTGCAGGCCCCTTTCAAGGTCAGACCTTCTTTATTTTAGTGGATAGCTACACAAAGTGGCTTGAGGTGGCCCCGGTGGCAACCACATCCTCTCAAGCAGCTATACAAGCCATGTGGTGTATTTTCAGTACACATGGCATACCTGGCACCCTAGTTACGGATAACGGAACAGCATTTACTTCCAGAGAATTCCAGGAATTCGTGGAGCATTATGGCATCTGCCACATCCAGTCCATCCCCTTTTATCCAGCAACCAACGGCCAAGCCAAACGCATGGTCCGGACAACGAAGGAAGCACTGCGGCGACTAGAAAAGGGCAGCTGGCATTACAGACTTGCGGCCTTCCTCTTCAGTCAGAGGATGACACCACACACCACAATGGGCCGGAGCCCCGCAGAGCTTCTCATGGGCCAGCGCCTCACCACATGCCTAGATCGCCTCCACCCACACTGCACACCGGACCACTGCGAAGATACTGTCCAGCTGCAACCACTGCGAGGGTTCTTCCCGGAGGACCCCATCTACATCTGAAATTATGTGTCCAGCCCGGCTTGGGTGCCGGGCCATATCATACGAGTCACTGGACCAGTGTCACATGAGGTCACCAGGGAGGAAGGCCAGCTATGGAGACAGCACATAGACCAGCTGTGCTGTCGCCGCCTGTCACCAGACATCAAGATGCCCAAGGACCTGGATGAGGAGCCACAGACACACACAGACACGAGGTGAGAGAGCAGTTGGGACAACCGCCGGAGACAACAGAGCACCCTATCATCCGTGAGCCGCCAACAGACTCCTCAGTCTGGCCGCAGCCAAACCAGACGTTCCGCCGACACCCATCACAATGATGCCAGAAGCCACCCCCTCGCCGGTGGCCCCGTAGCACTTGGGGCAAGAGCGCAAGTCACCATCCTACTTAAGGGACTATGTGTGCCACTAGGGCGGTGTCTGAACTATTGGGGGAGGGGTGTAATATATTTAATGGTAAAAGCCACATGTCCCCCGCAGAGCACATGGCCCAGTGAAGCCCTGAGCTTGGGGCCAAAGAATCCTAGTGTCTCCCTATCAGAGGCTTAAGATATTTGAATAGTCCTATGACAGCCTCTGGTGGGAAACTTATTCAATTACCTTGAGACTTATTCAATTACCATGAGACTTATTCAATTACCTTAAAACTTATCCAAGTGCCTTGTTTGGGTGAGGCCAGGGGTGCAGCTTACCTGTGTATATAAGCAGGCCCCCTGACTTCCATCTATATGCCTCATCTGAATCCGGTTCCCACTGTAGATTTGATCGAGGATAATTTTTGGTGAGCTGGGATGATCACTTGCTCAACCGCTTGCATTGTGCGACGAGGCTCTAAGTGCTGTTCAGACAGGTGTGCTGCCCAAGTGGCAGCACAGCACATTTTTAAAAAACAAACAAAATGAACTACTGACATGTAACCAAGCACTGTTGTATGCGCTTGAGCATTCATGCATTTAATATATTCAGCGCAGGAATGGTCAGGCACACAATGGTGAAAGCCGGCAGGGGGGGAGGGGGGACTACTGCAAGAAGGATGTACAGACAACCTAATCAACGATCATTGCAAAAGATGGCTGTCCAGATCAGCAAAATTGCAAATTTAAAGTGCAAACATCAGGAAAGTACTTGATTTTCCCTGTGTAGGAAAACTCATTAGGGAACTGGGAGGATTGCACAGGTGAGCCCATTTCGGTGCGGGAGGCAGATGCAGGCATCTGATCCGCGATTTTAAATGCGAGAGGGAACAGCAGTGAAACCTGATCAAAATGACCATGTGACCACATCCTGAAGGAAATAAAGCTAGGGGAGAGAAGGTGGAATAGGGTGGTGCTTAACTCCCGTCCCTCTCCACCTGAAGCCAAGGGAGGGTGCTTCACCTGAGTGGCTGTGGCTCAGTAGAAAATCCTCTGCTTGGCATGCAGAAGGTTTCAGGTTCGATCCTAGGTTCATTTCCAGCTGAAAAGACCAGGTGGCAGATGCTGTGAGAGACCTCTGCCTGAGACCCTGGAGAGCCACTGCCAATCTGAGTAGACAGTACTGACCTGGATGGGCCAAGGGTCTGAATCAGCAGAAGGCGATTTCGTGTTACTACAATCCCACAGGGCCTGTAAGACGGAGCTCTTCCACTGGGCTTGTGGTTGAGGCAGTGGCTGTCCCCCGCCCCCGGCTGACCTCCCAACAGTGGCCTGGGTCCAAATAGACATCGGGGTACCCACTCTTCTGTTGTATCTTAATTGATCTGATTGGTATCTTAATTGACATCTGATTTAATTTATTTTTACGCAGTATTTTATGATTCTATATTGTTTTAAATTGTTGTTTTAAAGTCATTTTCAATTGAATTGTATTATATTGTATTGATACTGATGGAACCCAACCTGAGCCGGCTTGTGGGTAGAGTGGGATATAAGTTCAATTAAAATAAAATAAAATAAATATGTGTGTGTGTGTGAGAGAGAGAGAGAGAGAGATACAGAGTAGCCAGGACCTGGGGCCTGACAATTGCCACATGGACTGCACAGGAGTCCATGGAGCTTGGTTGCCATGGAGCTTGGTTGCACAGGAGTCCATGGAGCTTGGTTGCCAGCTCCAAGATGGGAAATTCCTGGAGATTTGGGGGGTGGAGTCTGGGGAGGGGAGGGACTTCAGTAGGGTGTCATGCCATAGAGTACACCTTCCAAGGTGTCCATTTTCTCCAGGGAACTGATTTTTGTTGTCTGAAGTTCACATGTAATCACAGAAGAACTCCAGCCACCACCTGGAGCTTGGCACTCCTAACTGGAAAACACTTTGGTAGAATGTGCTCTTTGTTGCTGGCTCTGAGAATTCTGACTCATGTTTTTTTGGAGAGACAGGATATAAATGGACAATAGTTCCTGCTTTATCATTCTTTCCATTATTGTGCAGAAATGAAACTGTTTCACAGTACTTTTGGTCTGTCTGATCATTTTTTTGCTAAGTTTTCCAGTGGCACTTTGGCGAAATGCAGGGGGTTTTCTGCAGTGATTGATGGTGATCTTTGCCTCTTCTTGCTTCTCTTCCCTTGTTCTCTGTCTCATAGCATTTCAAATCCAATTGTAAATCAGAGACTGTAGAATCAGTGCTGCTGAACTGAACATGAGCCCAGTGTTTCAGACATTGCCCTGGGAGACCTCAAGTCATCCTTTGACAAACTGAGTTTATTGAAAATGTTTTTGTAAGACGTGTTAATAGAACAGCAGTTTCCCAGCCCGAGTGGTTCCTATTTGTATCTGTTATTGGCAGGGTTCATTTCGTGGCAGGAGCTCCTTTGCATATTAGGCCACACACCCCTAATGTAGCCAATCCTCCAAGAGCTTACAGAGCTTTCTTACAGGGGCTACTGTAAGCTCTTGGAGGATTGGCTACATCAGGGGTGTGTGGCCTAATATGCAAAGGAGCTCCTGCTACGAAATGAGCCCTGGTTATTGGAGTAGAAGGACACCAGATGCCCAGCAGTAACTGCACAACTGAAAAGATGATGTTTGGATTGGTCCTGAGAGCCTCTTGGTCACAGTTGTGAAGCAGCTCAGTGCAGCTGAGTGCGCTGCTGATGCATCAGAACTCTTCATTGTCTCAGCACAGACTTGTACAACTGTGGTTCAGTGACATGGGAAGTCATAGGGAAGGATAGCAGTACTTTGGGTCGCTGAGATGAACGGCATCTTAATCGGCCCATTTGACTAAGTGCCTGGCTGGATTCGGTCTCATGGCTGCGAATTCAAGGTATGTCTCTGTTGTAATCTAGATTTTGATATAACAACCCTTATTTGTTTTAATCCTCTTTTTAATCAAGATTATGATGGTGAGCTCATACTCTTCTCTTTTTTAAAAAAAAAATCCTTCTAAGCAGTGGGTTTGCCTCTCAATTACTTTATAAGATTTCAGCTCTTCCTGAGTTAATTGATGGTGGTGGGAAAGTGCCATCTGGTCTCAACTGACCCACGGCAGCCCCTACTGGGGTTTTCAAGGCCAGAGAGGAAGCATGGTGGCTTGCCCTTGCCTAGCAGACCCTGGACTTCCCTGGGGGTCTCTGTCCCCTCCAAGCGCCAGCCAGGGCTGACCCTGCTTCGCTTCTGAGATCTCATGAGATCAGGCTAGCCTGGGCCATCCATGTTAGGGCCCTTAGTTAACTGGGGTTAGTGATATAAATCTGATACTTCTTAAACACCTTTTATGGTAAACTGCCTTAAGCTCCCTATAAGGTTTCATGGGATATCCGCTTTGTAAGATGTGATGACTGGATGATTTGATCCTCAGTATAATGTGGCTCAGAGGTTAAGATGCTGAGCTGCAGGCCGATAGCTCACCAGTTTGAGACCCGAGTGCTGCGTGACGGAGTGAGCTCCCATTTCTGGCCCTAGCTCCTGCCAACCTAGCAGTTCGAAAGCAAGAAATTGCAAGTAGATAAATAGGTACCACTTTGGTGGGAAGGTTACAGTGTTCCATGCGCCTCGGCATTTAGTCATGCCGGCCACATGACCATGGAGAAGTCTTCGGACTGTGCTGTCTCTTTGACTTGGAGATGAGCACCGCCCCCTAGAGCTGGATTCGACTGGTTTTCAAGCAAGGGAAACCTTTACCTATGACAAACACCAGAGTCAAGGGGCCATGAAATGTTGGAAGTACTGGGTGAAATATAATTATGTACAACTTGAACCTCATCAAGCAAAATACAGGGATCATTCACTTATTATGATAAGCTAGTTACCACCTGTAATGGGTGAGCAGTCCCAGGTTTTGCTACAATGGATTAACACTTGTCATGAGTGAGAAATCCCATTTCTGTCCTGAGCCACTGTGGGCATGGGATTTCTCACTTATTATAGAAGAAGAAGAAAAAGAGATTGGATTTATACCCCACCCTTCACTCGAAGTCTCAGAGCGGCTTACAAACCCCTTTCCCTTCCCCTCCCCACAACAGACACCCTGTGAGGTAGGTGGGGCTGAGAGAGCTCTTTCCAGAGCAGTCCTTGAGAGAACAGCTCTGACAAAACTCTGGCTTGCCCAAGGTCATCCAGCAGCTGCAAGTGGAGGAGTGGGGAATCAAACCCAGTTCTCCCAGACTAGAGTCCGCACACTTAACCACCATACTGGGCACTTAACCAGTTCACCAAACAGGTGTTCACTGTAAGAAATTAGAAACATTCCTTATCACACAGGAGAATTGACCTTGCCAAATTACCTCACAAAACACTAACTTAAATCAACCATTTCTCTTTCTTAGTGTTTTTTTAAAAAATAAACAACCTTTTCATAAATAAAAATTTATACCATCTCGTTTTTGTAAAAAAACCAATGATTTAAATTGTAACCCCATTGATATTTTTTTATTGTATTCCATATACTTCCAATGATAAGTCTGATACTATCTGAAATAGACTGAGCAGTCCTTGGATTAATTGGTAAATATGCAGGCCCCTACTTTGCCAGTAGAGTTCAAACCTGTTCCTTTGTTACTTGATTATAACTGTGGGAAATATAATTTTAACATCTACAGATTTAGTATGTACAGTTAAGTGTGTGTTTTGTTTAATCACAGTCACATCATATTTTTTACATTTCCATAGGTAGTTAATGTAATAGTATTAAACCTGTGTTTGACAGTATGGTGTAGTGATTAGAGGGTCAGACTGGGATCTGTGTGACCCAGGTTCAGATCCCTACCCTGCCATGGGAGCTTGCTGGCCAGTCACACCTTGGGCCAGTCACACACACTCTCAGCCTAATACTGAGATTAGTCATTGCCTGCCTCTGCATCACCATCCTGGACATCCTTGGTGGTCTAATACTAATAGCCAAGGGTGCATGCAGATACTTATTTCCCACCATCTGGGGCACATGGAGGGAAAACAGATTTTTCAGCAAACTCGGGGCACTCCCCATATTTGCAGAAAAATCCAAAATGTTTTAAAAAAGTATACCAGGGATACTTAAATGCCCCCCAAAGTAAAACTGCTTGCTCCGCACGTGCGCAGAGAATGGACTTACTGGTGGCATGGGAAAAGCTGCTGGAGCGGCGAAGGAATTCACCATGGCAATAACCATCCCCGCCACTCTAGGATTGCATCAGCAAGAACCTTCCACGCTGCTGCTGGGACCACTGGGGAAAGACAGTAGAGAGCCGCATGCCAATAACCATGTGCCAGCCTCATTCCAGCAGAGTAGGGCTTCAGCCACTAGGTTTGGGTACCCCCCGGGAGGGAAGGCAGTGGGGTGGCTAAGGGAGCCAAAGGGGCAGCGGCGCCTCTCTGGGAGCCAGCCCGCCCACCCTCTGTTGCTGCTGCCCAAGCTGGCCCTGCCGCCGGTCAGCTGGTCAGCTGAAGCCCGAGAAGGCGAAGCCTGCGTCAGCCCCTCTCCCTCGCCAGAAACAGAAAGAAGTGGAGTTCTCTGAGAAGGGAGAGAGAGAGACAGAGAAAGAATAAGGGGTTGTCTATTGGGGGGGGGGGGAGAGAAAGAAAAAGAACAGGAGAGGATTGTCTGAGGGAGGGGGAGAGAAAGAGGAACGGGGAGATTGTGTGTGCAGAAAGACAGAGAAAGGGAGCTTTGACAATAAAGCGGGGGAGAGGGAAACAAACGTGGGGGACTGCTGGCAATATGGTAGGGCCACAACACATTATGCAACATTTTGTTGCGGGTCCCCTCTTGTACCTATCTAATTTATCACCCAGTTCCTTCCTTTATATCAAGTGATATCAATAAAACCAATCCAAATTTTAGTTTGTCTGTGCCTGAGCTCTCTGACTCCCATTTAATCTTGTGCAAACTGGGTTGACTGAAATATAATGGGAATGGAATATGATAGGAATTTGTTTGAGCCATACCTTTCAGAGCCAGCTGTACCATGAGGGACAATGAAGCAGTCCCTCAAATGGTGGATTATCAGCATCATTACAGAACAGGAAATCAGTTGTTACCCTAACCTGGATGGTCCAGGTGACCTTGTCAGACTCCAGAAGCTGAGCAGGGTTGGCTCTGATTAGTGCTTGGAGGGGAGACCACCAAGGATGTCCAGGATGGTGATGCAGAGGCAGGCAATGGCAAACCACCTCTAAAGGTTCTTTTGCCTTGAAAAAGCCTCCAGGATCACCATAAATTGGTTGCAACTCGATTGTACTTTCCAGCACCAAATGAGTTGTTACTTAATTGATCTTTTTCTTCTTTTGCTAGTAAAGGAGACATTTTTACGTTTCGCACCTTGAAAATATATTTTTAAAAATCTTAATCTGGCAGATGCCCAGCATGACCCCCCATTTCAGGGGAGATTCATTATGTGATGACAACTGTTAGAGAAACACATCCAAAACTTCCCTGGGCTCTGCACTACTTGTGCTGTTCTTTGCATACAGGCCAATATATTTTGCCATTTTTCATCATTTGAGTGGAATTAATCTGCATGTTAATGAGCAGATTAATGTAAGCAGCAATAAACTCCGAAAATACAAATGACGGTTCATGTAATGTACATTGCAGAGAGATTTACAGAAATGTTTGGCTACACCCTTCTAACCCAAACACCTGAGTTTGCTCTGATCCCATGTAAGTCTATGCTAAAGTGTGTCTCTGGAATCTGTAAAGCAGAAAAGCTGTGGTTCTTCCCACAGAACTGATCCCCCCCCCCTTCAAGTATCAGTCAGACTGGATCTTTAAATCTAGATAGAGCAGGATTTTGATAATATTGTTAGGTTTTTGTTTTCACATTGACTGGAGTTTCAATGGCAAATGACTATGAAAGGAGTAAAAATTAGGACTGTCAATTGAATAAAGGAATTATTAATCTGTCCTTTAGGTAATTAATTGATTGAATATGAATACATTTGTGTATTGACCAAGCTTCAGTATACATTTCTGAAACATTAAAGAAAATGTAAGAATGCTTATAACGTAATAAGAAAGAGCTATACATATTGCAAGGAGGAAAGGCCTTATTTTACATTTTCTTTACTTAACTGTTACAGAAAGGAAAATAATTTGGAATGTACATTTCCACATTAGTCAAATAAACATTGATTAAAATTTCAGAGGGCAGCCATCTTGGTCTGCAATAGAACAGCTGGATTCAAATCCAGGAGCACCTGAGAGCAAAAAGATGTTTGGGAGTATAAGCTTTAAAGAGTCAAAGTCATATCTGATGAAGGAAGTGTTGACTCTCAAAAGCTCATCTCCCCCCCTCCCCCAAAATCTTGTTGGTCTCAAAGGTGCTGCTGGACTTGAATTAAAAGTGACACCAGTTACTAGTTAAGCAGACTAATACTTGCAGCCCTAATTGAAATTAAACCAATTTTGCCTTGGATTTTTATTTTTGCGATCGTTCTCTGACTGTCTGTTACATATATCTCTACACGTGTGATCTGTGCTTGGGTATCAAAGGAAACGTCTTAAATTATTCACATGTCTGTGTCTTGTGCATTCCTTGGAAGAGATTTTCAGAATGACCAGACTATCTTTAGCAGCTTCTGAAATGCTTGGGATTTTTGTTGTTCTCTTTTTTTTCTTGTTGCCTTCCCTGTCTCTCTTTTAGCTCTGAAAAGTACCAGAGTTGGGAGACCAGTGGAAGTGATTTCATAGCAAGCTATTTGGTGGTCAGATGTTCCCCTCTTTTATTCCAGTCGGAGCCACACCACCGACCTCGCCCAAATATCCCCATAGGACCTTAGAACTGCGGTTATGTGTCATAGGTCCCCTCGAGGATCCTAGGCACTAGATTGGTGGCCAGTTACAATCTGGCCAGCTATTGTTCCCCTGGGCCGAAGTTCAGGTCGCAGCCGGGCCATGTGCTCTGGCCATGTGGCAGTCGCCATTACAGGAGCACATGGCGAGCACCATTGTACATATTCTGCATTGTACATTACACCCCTCCCCCCATAGTTCAGAACAATCCTAGCAGACATAGTCCTTTAGATAGGTGGGCTGTCTCCATTCCCTGCGGGGCCCCTCGGGACCGTCGCTGGTGCTGGGGTCTCAATTGGCATGACGGGAGCAGGTGCTGGGGTGTCCATGTCTGTATGTGGTGGCTGGGAGTTGTGCTCGGGAGTCATGTCCAGTTGGGCCTGCTGATGGAGGGATACGGAAGGCGTGGTCTCGATGCCTTGATCCTTGTCCTCATAGAGGCTGGGGTTGGGAGTGTCGTCGTTGGTGTCACCAGCGGTGTCAGGAACGAAGGAGCGGAGCTGGCAGTGGAGCTGGTCCACATGGCACCTCCAGACCTGTCCGTCCTCGCTGGCATCCTCATAGGAGAGAGGTCCGGTGACGCGGATGATTCTTCCTGGCACCCAGGTGGGGCCCCGTGTATAGTTGCATACGTACACGGGGTCCTTGGGAAAGAAGCCTAGCGGAGCCCGGGGGATGTTGGGCTCCTTGTTGAGTTCCGGTGTCCGGTCGGGGTGGAGTCAGTCAAGCAGGGTCGTAAGACATCAACCCATGAGGAGTTTGGCTGGGCTGCATCCTGTGGAGGAGTGTGGAGTTGTACACTGGCCGAAGAGGAAGGCTGTCAGCTTGAACTCCCAGTCCCCTTGGTCCATTCACCACAGGGCTTCCTTGGTCATTCGGACCATGCGTTCCGCTTGGCCGTTGGTTGCCAGGTGAAAAGGCTCTGTTTGACTTCGGCTTTTGTTGACTCCTTGGACTGGTTTGCTCGTGAGTTTCCCTCTCTGACCCTGGCTTGGACTGACTCTGCTTTTGGCTTCGTGTTTTGGACTTGATAACTCGTTCTTGATTTGGCTTGACCTCGGACTGTCCCGGACTTTGGCTTGACTCCTGACCCGCTGGCACCCAGCCCGTGACAGCATCAAGTCTATAGTCAGATTTTTCATTTTACCTGGTTCATTTTACACTTCAGCACAAATGCCAATTCTGTAATGAGTAAAATTGCTGATTCTACCCTGGAGATGGCAGACATCTAGATTTGGAGCTCCTCTGATAATTATTTGAGCAAGAAAAAAATATTACTGCTCATGTGCTGGATTCCATGTCATTCCATGAAGCGCTGGAACTCTGCAGAGGTAAATGCTGTGCTGTGTATCAGGGAGACCGTGCGTACAAAAGATGCACCACATGGCCCATATGGCGGCCTCCGAGGAGGTGGTCTTTACCAGGACCACCTCCAGCCACTTACTGTAGCTGTCTATCAAGAGGAAGAACAGCTGACCATATTCCGCATGGTACATTATAAGCTCCCTGCCATCCTCCCCTCCAACCTTTCTTGACTCTTTTTTTGATTTATCTGGATTAAACACATCTCTGATTATTAAGAACATAAGAAGAGCCTTGCTGGATCAGACCAATAGCCCATCTAATCCCACATTTTGTCTCACACAGTGGCCAACCAGTTCCTCTGGACAGCTAACAATAGGGCATAGAGACTGAGGCCGTCAGTCACCATGGATAGTAGCCATTGACAGACTTATCCTCCATGAATCTGTCTAATCCCCTTTTAAAGCTGTTTATGCCTGTGGCCATCACTACACCCTCTGGTAGCAATTTCCACATTTTAATCACTCACTCTGTAAAGTGGTATTTCCTTTTGTCTATCCTGAACCTACTGCCCATCAGCTTCACTTGATGCCCTCGAGTGCTAGTATTTTGGGAGAGGGGGAAATTTCTCTTTGTCAACTCTCTCCACCCCATGCATAATTTTATAAACCTCTATCAAGCCTAGTTGTCTCTTTTCTAAACTGAAAAGTCCTGGACTCTTCAACCTTTCCTCATAGGGAAGGTGCCCCAACTCTCTGATCGTCTTGGTTACTCCTGCGAACAAAGTCATTTTCAGAATCAGATCTTGAAAGGTGGGCACCAAGCACCTGCGGAAAATGTGGGGGTCATGGCACAAAGTGTTGAAACAAAATGGTACAGAGGCTGCGGGGGGGAGGGGAGTAATTAAATTATTGCTCCATCATAGGAACCCATTTTAAGATTACAGGGTCCTCCGAGCTTATCATGCTGACATTATAGTTGAAAGAGCCCTTGCCATGGATCAGGAGTGGGTTTTTGTGACTTATTAATCATGCTTGACTGGAAAGACATGTGTAACCTACAACAAGCGGTCTCTGTAGGCCTTGCCAAAAGAAGCCTTTGTTCCCTGGAGAGAACTGTATCAAAGGCCAGCGTGTCTTCTCATTACATGCGCAATGGCGGCTTTCAAATGGGGCTCTTTCAGATTTCAATACGCAGAATCAACAAGCAGCAAATAAAAGGAAACAAGCACTGTGCCCTGCCAGGATACAACACAGCCTCCCTCGGCTCTTTCCTACTTATTGTGTTGGCTGACACAAACCCCTAAAACAACTGAAGATAATAAAGTGTTTCTGACAAAACTGGAGAAAAGCTGAGGAAGTGGGAGATCTAGAAGCGGGGGCAGGGGGAGAATTCTTGCCTTCTCCTCAGGCCCTTTTTCACAGCGACTGCCTCTGACAGGAGGCATCTACTCATCAGCAAAGGACCTTTCCCTCTTAATTCCTAATGAAGTGAACCTATGATGCTCTCATTTCTTGAACCTAATGAAGTGAACCTTGATTTCAAGTCTCCTGCCCCCCCCCCCCCCCCCGCACACGTTTGCCAAACTGGGTGAATTCAACATGCAGTGGGACTGCAGGATCACACCATTCATTCATGCATTCATTTATATTCTGCCTTAATCCATGTTCACCACGGTGTCCTCGAAGCAGTTCTGCACTAAAATCAAATTCAACCTTCTTTTTAATCCATGTTTCCCACCCCCCTATTCTGCAGTAAAATCGAGTTCAATCTTCCTTTTACTCCAGGGTTTTTTCCGATTCTCCATTACATTACCTCCCTTTAGTGGTCAGCCTGGTTTCAGTTTGCTGTTGCCCCGTGTTATTTGGATGCTGTTTTGCCGTGGACTTAGGTTCTTGCCACACTAGACCTTAAATCCTGGTTCAACCCTGTCCCCGAACTTACATTCTACACTACACACGAATTCGTCCCTGTCTTGGGGTATTTTTTGTTTCCACATTACATTGAGGTCACCCCGGTTTTGCCCACACTTGTCCGGGGATAAACAGATGCTGTTATAACCAGAGATAAATGCAAGGTATAGTGTCGCGAGTTGAACTCTGATAAAACCAAGGATGAGATCCAAGTGTGGAAAGGACCAGAAATTGCCTCAAATGCTGAGAAAATCTGGAGTGGCTGGCAAATGCAGAAAGGACATGTTAGTCTGGGGCATATGCACAATGATAGGCAAAAGGACAACAGTAGAGACCACAGTCCCTGGCCCTTGACCAGTGACACTTTCTGGCCCTTTCATTACAGCCCAGGCCTCATCCCTGGGCTGTGCTTCAACCCCGAATCTCAACATGAGCGCGGGGAACGGTGGAGACCAGCCAGATATGGAGGCAGTGATTCCCATCACCATGGTGAGCAAGATCCCCTCAATGGGGACACAGACACCGGCTCCAGGGTGGGGGCCGGTGGGAGGTGCTTGGTCCCCGGGGGAGAGACCTGTATTTGTGGGCACACCTCTCTACTGTTCCAAGGGAGTTGTGGATACTGACTCCTCGGGTGGCTGTGCCAAGCTGCTATGACCAAGTGTACCCCAGCCGTCCAGAGTCGCTGGACCAGGGTGGAGGCGGAGAGGTTGAGGCACGAGTAGAGCACATGGGAACGTGCTTGTGGGAACAAGTGCAGCAAGAGATTTTTGAACTAACAATTGGATTACCCCAAATGCTCTCAGACGCAGTGTGGGATGAACTGAGGCAATAGGATCCCCTCCAACCAGGGACAGTTGCAGTGCCGACAGGGCCATCGCTGGGCAACTGGGAGCCCTTCCTGAGCAGCCTGCAACACCCACCGGAACACCTGGGGTTTCTGCGAGGCCGGAGCAACTGGCTCAAACCCCGACTCCTGGGGTCCCCAGGCTGCAACAACCCAAGGAGTTGCTGGAAGCTACGTTTGATGGGACCCCTGAGAAGTTAGTGTTCTTTTTAGTGCAAGTACACAGATTTCTAAGAGACTGGGGCCATCTGTTCCCGAATGATGAGCACCGGGTCGAGTTTGTTGGCGCGAAGCTGAGGGATCGAGCGACAGACTGGTATGTGGGTTTGCATGAGATCCAGGGCCCTGAACTACAAGATGTGCAGGCTTTCATGTGGGCACTGAGGAAGCAGTATGAAGACCCGCTGGCTGGCGAGAAGGTGAGGGCGTGCCTTCGTTCCTTGAAGCAAGGCAACCGCACTGTGTGTGAGTACTCGGAAGAGTTCAAAATGATTGCAGCGAAGATCCAGGGGTGGCCAGAGCCCGTGCTGATGGAGCATTTCCAGACATGGCTCAGTCACCAGATTCTTGATATGGTTTTGCATAATGTGCAACCCCTCAGTCTAGCTGCCTGGATGCAAAAAGCAGATGATGCAGAGAACCACCTGCAGATGATCAAGATGCGGGCCCCGCGGGTGGTCCCTAAAACCCCAGGAGCCCCCCAGAAGATGACCCAGCCCAGAGGAAAAGACCCAATTAAAGAGCAGTGGATGAGACAAGGGCTTTGTCTTAAATGTGGAGAAGCAAATCATTTTGCAGTGGCCTGCCCGGTGAGTGCAACTCCAACCCCTCAAAAAGCTGGAGAGATGAATGCCACGGGAGCCCCAAAGCAACTGAGCAGTGGAAAAAGAAAGTTCCCAAAAGCATTGCAGCTGGCAGCGCAACTGGAAAGCACCTCGTCAAGCGGTGAAGAAACACAAGAGCCCTCGGGAAAAGGCAGGGACCTGTTGTAAGAGGCGCAAAACAACAGGTTCGAGAGCCGCAGGCGCCGCCTATGGTAAGCAGTTCTGACCCCATCCTGTTCGTGACTGTGACCATGGGCATGCAGATATGAGATATGGGCATGCAGTCTGGGTGCTGATCGACTCAGGCTGCACAAGGGACATAATCAGTCCGTCTCTTGTTACAGGGCTGGGGACTCCAGTTCAAAGGCTCCCAGAGCGATTAGTTTTTGTCCAGATGGACAGCTCCTCTATGCAGTAGTCGTGTAAATACCAGATGGCCCCCTTGCCTATGGGGGTGGGAGAACATTGGGAGCACCACTCTTTTGTGATTAACCCCAATGCCCAGTTCCCGCTGGTGTTAGGGAGCCCTTGGCTGTGTGCATTTGATCCTTACATCCAGTGGAGCAAGAGGGTGGTGCATTTTGTTGATCCAGGGTGTAAATCCCACGTGTGGTCACCTGAGTGGGGTGAGTCTCCTCCTGCAGAGCTAGTGAGTGCTTGCCTAGTGGAGGAGGATGGGCGGGAGGAGGATCCCCTGCGAGTATGAGGACTTGGTGAAGGTTTTGGGGGAGGTAGAAGCAGACAAGGAATTGTGACTGTGCTATTGGACTGTTGCCGGGGCACAAGTTGCCAAAGGGAAAGTTGTATTCCATGAGCCCTGCAAAGAAAGGGGAGCTACAAAAGTTCATTGATAAAAACTTGGCGCGAGGCTTTATCCATCCCACCTCCTCCCCTTATGCAACTCCCATTCTCTTCCGGAAGAAGAAGGATGGCGGGCTCAGATTGTGTACAGATTATCGGGGGCTCAATGCAGTGTCTACTACCAATGCCTACCCCCTCCCACTGATCAAAGATTTGTTGGCAGAGGTTTCCAAAGGGAAAATCTTCACTAAGCTAGATCTGTGGGATGCTTACTTTAGAGTGCGCATGAGGTAGGGGGATGAATCTAAAATGGCTTTCAACACACCCCTGGGGCAATTCGAATACTTTGTTATGCCATTTGGCCTCCAGGGGGCGCCTGGAGTTTTTATGAACCTGATCAATGAAGTGCTACACCACCACTTATTCCAGGGGGTGCTAGTGCACTTAGATGACATTCTTTTGTATTCCCCTGATAGGGAATTGCATGTCAAATTGGTACGGGAGGTCCTCCGGACCCTTCTTGAACATAGACTGTTAAGTTGTCCAAATGTGAGTTTCACAAGGAGGAAGTGGATTTCCTAGGTTATCACATCTCCCAGAGGGGCTTAGAGATGGATCCAAAGTAAGTAGCTGATGTAGTGGGGTGGGAGGTGCCCTCCATCCAGCGCCATCTCCAATCATTCCTTGGATTTTGCCATTTTTATAAGGGTTTCATCTCTAATTTTGCCCAGGTAGCTCTCCCACTCACAGACTTGCTGAAAACAAAGGGGAAAGGTGTGGAGAGTACAAAGTCTGGGGCCAAGTTAAACTGGACTGAGGAATGCCAGCATGCATTTGAGAAGCTTAAAAAACTATTCACTTCTGATCCAGTGCTTGCCCACCCCAATGAAAATAAAAAAAAATCATTGTCCAGGTGGACGTGTCAGACATTGCAATGGGTGGGGCAGTCTTGCAGGAGGGGGCAGATGGGAGACTCCATCCCCTGGCTTACATATCTAAGAAGTTCAACACTACAGAGTGTAATTGGTCAGTGTGGGACAAGGAAGCTGCAGCTATTAAATTGGCTTTGTCGACGTGGCATCATTGGTTGGAGGGGGCATGGGTGGCGTTTGAAGTTTGGGCTGACCATAAGAATTTAGAGGCGCTACACACAAACTGAAGTTTCAATGCCAAACAACTCAGATGGGCAGAGTTTTTCTTCAAATTCCATTTTACCCTCCACTATTTCCTAGGAAAACCAAACTTTCTGGCTGATGCCCTGTCATGCCTACCCCAACAGATGTGTCAGAGGGAAGAGGTGGTCGACTCTATGTTCACACCCTCACGGTTGGGTGGGGCAGTCGTGACTTGCAATCAGGCGAAAGTGGGGAGGGAGAAGGAGGTGCTTCCGTGGAGCACCAGATTCAAGGAGGGTGTGTCTGACAAAGACCAGGAGGAACTTGCCTCCACACCGGGATTAAAAGAACACAAAGACGGCTGTTGGTATAAGAGGTCCAAAGTCTTCGTGCCTGCTTCTGTGCAACAGGAGGTGATGTGCTGGGGCCATGAATCCAAACTAGCTGGACATTTTGGGTTCCTGAAGTTTGCTACAATGCCAGTTTTGGTGGCCGTGTATGCAGACAGACATTTCACAATATGTTACCTCGTGCCCTACCTGTCTCGTGTGCAAAAGATGAGGGGGAAACCCCCCTGGATTGTTAAAACCTTTAGAAACCCCATCTAGGCCATGGGAGGTGATTTCGATGGATTTCATCACTGACTTGCCCCCCAGCAAGGGAAATACTGTTATTTGGGTGGTGGTAGATTTGTTCTCAAAGCAGGCACATTTTGTTCCATTCAATCAGCTGCCTACTGCTAAAGCTTTAGCAAAGATGTTTATGTACCACATCGTTAAATTCTACTGTTTTCCGAGGAAGGTAATTTCAGACAGAGGATCACAATTTGTTGCCAAATTTTGGAAAGAACTTTTACACCTGTTGGACATTGAACAAGGACTCAGTACTGCTTATCACCCAGAAACTGATGGTCAGACAGAGAGAATTAACCAAACACTGGAACAATTTCTCAGGTGTTTCACCAATTATCACCAAGACGATTGGGTGGACTTGCTGTATGCTGAATACAGCTTCAATAACTCAGTGTATTCTTCCACAGGGATAAGAACATAAGAACATAAGAGAAGCCAATGTTGGGTCAGGCCAGTGGCCCATCCAGTCCAACACTCTGTCACACAGTGGCCAAAAACACCAGGTGCTCTCAGAAGGTCCAGCAGTGGGGGCAGGAAGCCCTCCCACTGTTGCCCCCCAAACACCAAGAATACAGAGCATCACTTGCCCCAGACTGAGAGTTCCTAACTATACTTTGTGGCTAATAGCCACTTATGGACTTCTGCTCCATATATTTATCTAATTCCCTCTTGAAGCCGTCCATGCTTGTAGCCGCCACTACCTCCTGTGGCAGTGAATTCCACGTGTTAATCACTCTTTGGGTGAAGAAGTACTTCCTTTTATCTGTTCTAACCCGACTGCTCAGCAATTTCATGGAGTGTCCATGAGTTCTTGTATTGTGAGAAAGGGAGAAAAGGACTTCTTTCTCGACCTGCTCTATCCCATGCATAATCTTATAAACCTCGATCATGTCACCCCTCAGCCGTCGTCTCTCCAAGCTAAAGAGCCCCAAGCGCTTCAACCTTTCTTCATTCTAGTTGCCCTTTTCTGCACTTTTTCCAATGCTATAATATCTTTTTTGAGGTGTGGCGACCAGAACTGTACACAGTACTCCAAATGAGGTCGCACCATCGATTTATACAGAGGCATTATGATACTGGCTGATTTTTCAGTTCCCTTCCTAATAACCCCCAGCATAGTGTTGGCCTTTTTCATTGCAGTCACACACTGTCTCAACATTTTCACTGAGTTATCTACTACAACTCCAAGATCTCTCTCTTGGTCAGTCTCCGCCAGTTCGGATCCCGTCAACGTGTATTTATAGTTAGGATTTTTGGCTCCAATGTGGACCACTTTGCACTTGGCCACATTAAACCCCATTTAAAGGGGATGTCCCCTTTTATGGCTTTGTATGGTTACAAAGGGATGCCCCTCCCTTTTATTCCTGATGACTTCCCTGTGAAAGGGGGGGACTTGCATGAGTGGTGGCGGGGTCTGCAGGACCAGTGGCTGGTGATTTGCGAGGCCCTTGATAAGGACAAAGCCGATTACAAGACTCAGGCCGACAAGCATCGGGCTGAACCCTGGGATATAAATCCAGGGGATTGTGTATATTTGTCCACTAGAAACTTTTAGGGGCCGCAACCCAGTAGGAAACTGGGTTGGCGTTATGTGGGACTTTTTCCTGTGGTACATAAAATCAACGAAGTGACTGTTGAATTGGCCCTGCCTAAATCCCTTTGGGGCGTTCATCCACTCTTTCATTTCAGCCTCCTGAAACGGGATCCTGGACCGAACAGTTGGCATCCTCGCTCTCCTGCCCCTCCACCTCTGATTCTGAATGATGAACCGCATGATGAGGTGGCTCAGATTCTGGACTCTAGAAAAAGGCGTGGCCGTCTATTCTACTTGGTTAGGTGGAAGGATTTTGGTCCTGAAGAGAATGAATGGGTCCAGGATTGTCATGTCGATGCCTCTAAGTTATTACATGCTTTCCACTCTTTGTACCCTTTGAAACCGGGAGGGACCTCTTTAGGGGAGCAGGATATCAG
Organism: Lepidodactylus listeri; assembly: GCA_029233225.1. NCBI lineage: Eukaryota > Metazoa > Chordata > Lepidosauria > Squamata > Gekkonidae > Lepidodactylus > Lepidodactylus listeri. Next base: position 70,653,082 of record JARCFY010000016.1, on the reverse strand, counting down.
CTAGACTGTCATAAATAAAAGGTGGGGGAGAGAGAGAGTGGCCGTGTTGAAGAAAGGGGGGGGGAGAGAAGGCTGTAAATACTGTTGTAAACTCTGGAATGTTGCTTTCGCTTCTCCTCTAGCAATTGTCACTGTTTGATGCTCCTCTAGCATTTGTCCCCTTTACTTAAGGTCTCCGGTTTCTCTTGCAAATTTCCCGCTTGGTGGTAAAAGTCGTTATTTTCCATGTGAGGGTAACACGGCCTTCATTGGCTTGTAGCCATCTGACACCCCAATTTGAACCCCGTATAAAATCCCTTTCCCTCTTCAGTCTTAACACAGAAGTGTTTAGAGAATGTATAGTAATACTGACTACAATAAACTGAACCTGCTTAAGGACCGTTGTTGAGTGCTAATTACTAAAGATTCTGACATGTACCTGTGCAAAAAGCCCTCTTGGATAGTTCCGTTTTGCATCGTTTGTGGAAAGCCAGGAGGGTGGGGCCATTGTAACCTCATCGGGGGGCCATTCCATAAGGTGGGGACCACAACTGAGCAGGCACAAGTATGGGTGGGTACCAGTTTTGCCCATGTTTGAGGTGACGTCCAAATGGGGCATAGGTGTGAACTTTGTGTTCTGGTATACTGTGTTGTATGGGTCAGAGGGAAAGAATTCCTGCAGTGGGTTAAAGGATAAAGAGAAGAAATGGTAGCGTTAGAAGCTAAACCAGATAAGAGGAATGCGGGTCAGGAGTCTGGGAGGAGAAGGATGTGGAAGGGAGTGGGTGTGCAAGGGGGATAAAGACATCGATGGTGGTGATGATTGTGTGCCATCAGGTTGCAGCTGACTTGTGGCAGCTTCAAGGACCATAGGATTTGCACGGCAAGGAATGAGCAGATGTGGTTTGCCATGGCCTTCCTCCAGATAGCATTAGCAGTCCCAGTCTTCCCTATCTGAGCACCAGCCATGGCCGAGCCTGCCTAGCTTCCAAGCTCTGAGGAGACTGAGCTAGGCTACAGTTCTCACAGCTGGCACAGCGCAAATTGGGACTGATGGGAGAGGAAGGCATTTCCCTTGTTTGGGTTTATTTCCGGTGTTCAGTCGGAAAATGAGAGAAAACAGGGAAGACACACCCAGTGTCTGGGACATCTACTGAAGAGGCACAGCAGGCCAAGGCAGGCCTTAAGCCACCTGTCCCGCCTGTCAGTTCTCCCAACAGTGAATGCCCCTACCCCACATGTTCACTGTAAGGGGAACATTTCCTGAGGAAGAGAGCCACAAAGCCTGTTGTTTTACTCTCATGTGGGGCTGCTAGCTCTGAGCTGGGAAATTCCTGGACATTTGGGGGTGGAGCCTGGGGGGACAGGGTTGGGGGAAGGGAGGAGGGTAACACCACAGAGTCCTCCCTCTAAAATAGCCGTTCTCTCCAAGGGGACTGATCTCTGTTGTCTGGAGATCAGTTGCAATAGTGGGAGACCTCCAGGCCCCACCTGGAGGTTGGGAACCCATCCCTCAGGTGCCTCTTTTTTTTTCTCAGGCTCAGCCCTACCTGGCAGTAGAAAATGCCATCAAGTCATAGCCAGTTTAAGCCCTGACCTGGATGGCCCAGGCAAGCCTGATCTCGTCAGATCTTGTAAGCTAAGCAGGGCCAGCACTGGGAAGTACTTGGAAGGGAGACCTCCAAGGAATACCAGGGCAGAGGCAATAACAAGCCACCTCTCTGAAATGTCCATACCCCACTAGGGGTCACCAGATGTCAACTATGACTTCCAAAATGCACAGAAAAAGTCATAGCCAATTTAGTAACAAGCCCAGTAGCATAAGATACAATGAAGTTTGTTAAGTCTTCAAGGTGCTACCGGGCTTTTTACTATTTTGCAGCAACAGACTAACACAGCTAACTCCTCTGGATCTATAGCCAATTATAGCAATCTCATAAGGTTTCCAAGGCAAGAGATGTTCAGAGATGGCTTGCTATTGACTGCCTGTGTGTAGCGACCCTTGGGCTTCCCTTGGCGGTCTCCCATCCAAGGACTAACCAGGGCTCAGAGGCGTCGACTTTTAAATTCCCCCGGGGGGGGCTCTTGTGCGTGCGCGCTTTGCGCACGCGCTGGGACCGTGTCCCCACCGCCGCCCCCCCCCCCCCCGGACTGGCCTAGCCTGGCCACTCCTGCCTCCGTGGGGCCAGCTGGGCAACTGTCCAGCCAGCCAGGTCAGTCCCGGGGGGGAGGCGGCGGCGGCAGCAGGCGGCGGGCGGGCAAACGAGGCGGCAGCCCGTGCCTGCCCTGCCGCCTCCCCCCCCCCTGCTCCTGCCTCCATTCCTCCGTCCAGCATGCTGGGCATTTGCCCAGCTGGTTCCTGGACAGAGGGAGGGAGGAACGGAGTAGGGGGAGAGGCGGTGGCCAGCCAGCCGGCCAGCCAGCCGGCCTGGGTGCTCCATTTTCCCGGGGGTGGCTGAGCCCCCCCCCGGGAAATTTCGGGGGTGGCTCGAGCCCCCCCGTAGTTTACGCCTATGCCAGGGCTGACCCTGCTTGGCTTCTGAGATCTGATGAGACTGGGCTAGACTTGGGCCATCCCGGATGGGGAACCAACCTAAGAGGATAAAATTGTGATACAAATTACAGCACAATTGTGAGGGTTGCTGAAGAGAGAGCAACAAAGTGCTCTGAACATTTTTCAGAAGGCTGAAGTGAACAGAGTAGATGGTCTTTAAAGTGAGAAGTTATTTATTTACATAATTTAATTATGTGCTGTTATAATGTCATTTGGCCATTATGATAGCTGAATGGCACCTCTGGAACCAGCCCCAAGTCTGAACATTAAATTAGGATTTATGCTTTAATTTCATACATCTTCAGTAAAGCAGTCTTACAGCATGGCTGTCATCTCTTAAACAACTAGAGATTTACAGTCCAGCATCCTAAAGTGTTTAGATCCATAAGACAAATTTAGTTCCCCATAACTGGACAGGCAGTGTGCTGTCATATGGACTGTTGACTCAAAAGCTGGTTGGAATATTACATATTTGTCAGTGACAAAAATAAACGCTGCTGAAAAGCTCAGAGGTTATGCTGCTCTTTCCCCTCATCTTCATTCCCAGTGATAAATGTCTTTACATTCTTAGGTCTGTTGATGGACATACTGGACTGTCTTTTGGGGGGGAGGGTTTTTTTTTTAGGCTTTAGGGGGCACGGTTGACTAGTCCAGGCAAGATTTCTCAACTTTGTTTAGCATTCAGGACATTTATTACTTTGTAAGTAAGTCACTGTCCACAATTTGTCATGAGAAATTAAGCAGCGTCCTGCCACTTAGGGTTTGGGCCTCTGGGTGGGACTGAGCTGAACAACTTCTGGGCTTCCTAGACAAAAATGAAGAAGAAGAGATTGGATTTATACCCTGCCCTTCACTCCGAGTCTCAGAGCGGCTTACAAACTCTTTTCCCTCCCCCCACCACAACAGACACGCTATGAGGTAGGCGGGGCTGAGAGAGCTCTTTCTCAAGCTGTCCTTGAGAGAACAGCTCTTATCAGAACTATGGCTTGCCCAAGGTTCTCCCAGATTAGAGTCCGTGCACTTAACCACTACACCAAACTGGCTCTCTTGAAAGCCAACAGTGCCGGGAATTTGCAGTTGGTAGAACAGCCCATGACTTACCCTAGTGTCTTAGAGACAGCTGCTACTCTTGCGGGCAGTGACATCTGGTTAAGATCACCAGAGGAGCCACATGGAGAGAAAATAAAAGCAAAGTGGAGAGAAGAGAGATGACTTTACTTCCTTCGCAGCTCAGAGGAACCCCGAAAGGGCAAATCCAAAGCACCAAAGCCTCCGAGGGAAGCTGATGGAGCAGGACTTCTCTGCTTCCCCTATCCTGTGGCTGCCCACAGAACCCCCACCCCCCACCCCAGTTCTGCTCCCAGGGGTCAAGAGACCCTCAGGAAAAAAACAAAGGGCAAGTGGGAGTCCGTAGTGGGAAGAGAGAACTGGTGGAAGAAATCTTCTCGTTAGCCAAAATCAGTGATGTTCCACCAACAGAATTGCCATTATGGTGGCCAACCCCCTGAGTCTGAAGATGAAATTCAGATTTTGTGCAGAAGTACACATTTGTATATTCATGGTGCTCAAGATTGCATTTCTGCTGCCTTTCCAATATATTGTGTCAGTTCCAACTTCAAGATGTGCAATTCTGTAGGAGTCATTTCATGTCTTGTGCTTGAACCTTTTAAAAAGCCAAGTAGCTTCCATGTTGAGTTTTCCCTTCCCTTTCTGCCTAATTCACCTGACTTTGTGTCCTGCCCTCATAACAATGACCTTCAACCGTAGCAGGCAAGAGGGGGGGAGATAGTAAAAAAACCCCACAATGTAATAATGTCGCAACACAATGTAAGTTGCAGTAGATAGTACAGTGGGCAAAGGCGAGGGAGGGGGGGGGGACTTGACGTAAGGATTCTGTTTCAGGAGGCAGCTCCTGAGTCCTTTGTAATGTATAGTTCTATCCAAAAGAGAGAAATAAACTGCTTTGTACGGGTTGATATATCTATTGATATATCTACTGAGAAAGATCTTCCTCTGAATGTTAATGTTTTTTGTCTTTCCAGGTTAAGTGAAGGGGAGAAATCACTCTGAAAAACTATATTCAGCTACTGCAGATCCTGGTCAAGAATGAACACAAAGGATCCAAAAGTGACAGAAGGAGGCCTCAATGTCACACTCACCATACGACTTCTCATGCATGGAAAGGTAACTAACTGGCTTGCCAAGGCGATCCTGGGGGACGGCATGACAGTGGCATTGACATTATACTCTGTGTGTGTGTGTGTGTGAAAGAGAGAGAGAGAAAGAGAGAGAGAAAAGTGCTGTCAAGGCACAGCTGACTTATGGTGATGCCAGAGGGTTTTCAAGGCAGGTGAGAAGCAGAGATGGTTGGCCATGGCCTTCCTTTGCAAAGTCTTCCTTGGGGGTCTCCTGCCCAAGTACTGACCCTGCTTTGCTTCCAAGGTCTGATGAGATCGGGCTATACCATACCTTTCCACATCCTCATACTATACTTCACCAGGTCAGAATGTTATCTTTAGAGGAAGAGCCAGCATTTTAGCTCTTTGTGTGCTTCAGCAAACTAAAGATAACCAATGCATGGAGCAGCAATGGGATTGCCTCCATTTTCCTGTGTTCAGCCTCCATTTTCCTGTGTTCAGCCTCCATTTTCCTGTGTCTTGCTGGTTTCTAATTCTTTAAAAAAATAGCTTTTCTTCAGCCATTCTCCCCCCGCTCCCCATGTGCTCCAGTGTATACTTGGCTAGTATAAACACAGTAAAATGAACAACAATAATAAACATGTGTGCAGTGTTTTAGAGTATTCAAAGCCCTACATCAGCTAGTAATCCTTAGTAAGAAGAGAGCCTGAAATGGTGACTTGAGCAGGGGTGTCAAACATAGCAACCTGCAGGTCAGATCCAGCCCCTCAGGACTCCAATCCGGCCCACGAACAACTGGCTCTCTGCTGCATCCTTTTCCTGTTTCCTGCATCACAGCTCCTTTTGCCCAGTCTCTCCTATTCCCTGCTTCACAGAGGAGAGAAGGAAAGCCAAGCCTCCCTTCCCTTGATTGGCTAAGGGCTCCTCCCTTCCTCTGGGGAGGGAGGGGGAAGAAAAGAGACAGAGAGAAACAGAGTCCCATGGCATTTTTAAGACCAAAAACGTTTTATTCCAGGTATAAGCTTTTGTGTGCAAACACACTTCTTTAGAGGGGGAGGGAAAGAACCAGAGAGAGCATGCCGGGGGGGGGGGGGGGAGAGAGAGAGAGAGTTCCATGGCATTTGGAGAAATTCCCCTTTCCATTTCTAACAGATGGAGGGGGAAAGAAACTTAACAGCACAGATTGCAACCTTTATTAATGGAAGGGAGCAAGACGACTAACAAAATTTGTGGCAGTGCATGAGCTTTCATGAGTCACTGCTCACTTCTTCAGATATAGCTAGAATTTGAGTCCATCTGTCCTTATATCTCGGAGAATTAATAGCAGGCATTGGTAATGAGAGAAGAAACATAGGTCTCAGTTCAGTCCAGGAGAACACATGGTCTTGAGCTTCACTGTCAGTTGCAATTCGGCAGTCTCTCTTTCTAATCTCCTTTTGAAATTCCTTTATAAGAGTGCTGCTACTCTTGGGTCTGTAAGTGAATGTCTTAGAAGGTTAAAATTTTCCAACACTTTTTTTTTAATGTTGTGGTTTTTAATTGCAGTAGAAAGAGTAAGAGCCCAGTAGTACTTTAAAGACTAACAAAATTTGTAGTAGAGTATGTGCTTTTGTGAATCACTGCTCACTTCTTCAGACTTGTTTCCATTTATTCTTTGCATCCTCCTGGACTGAATCCTCCTGTACCAAACTGAGCCCTAGTTTCCTGTCTCATTACCAATGTTGATATTTCCACCTGTACTATCCCTCTGCATATCACACCTAATCCAATCATGCCTGCTATTGCCATTCGGCATCTGAAATCATCTTTATACAGTTTACTAGGAATAAGGCCCATTGTGGAAATAAATACAGTGGGCTCTAGAGGCTCTGGGAGAGTGCCAATTCAATTTGCTCTGGCAGCCTCCTCAAACCCCACCCTCTTCAGGCTCCACCCCTGAAATCCCCAGGAATTTCCCACCCCATACCCTTCCCAGCTAACCATCTATCTACTGTTATCTGCCCCTCTGACTGCAGCTGACTTCTGCCCTCCCTCCTGGAGATCAGTTGTATTTCTGAGTGATCTCCACCCTTCACCTGGAGATTGGCAACAGTGGTTCCCCAGGAGAAAATGGCTGGATTGGAGGGTGGAGTCTATGGTATTGTACCTGTCTGAGGTCCCACCCCTCTTCAAACCTCACCCTCTCCAGGCTCCACCCCTGAAATCTATAGGAATTTCCCAACTTGGAGTTGGCAACCCTATCTCTTTCCCAGCCAAGTATCAGCCTGCCATTATCTGCCCCTCTGATTTCAGCTTTCCTTCTCCTCTCCCCTCCCTCATGGAGATCAGTTGTAATTCTGAGTGATCTCTGCCAGTGTTCCCTCTAAGCTGAGTTAGTGTGACCTAGCTCAGTTTTTTAGCCTTTGGTTATCACATTTTTGTCTTAGCTCAGGAAGGAAGGCTCCAGAGCAAACTAATTTATGCAGCAGCCAAATCACTCGCTCACCATTTTAATCCCAGTAACTCACAAAATAGAATTTTTGCTCACAAGACTCCACAGCTTAGAGGGAGCATTGATCCATCCCTCACCTGGAGATTAGCAACAGTGGTTCCCCAGGAGGGAGTGGCTGGTTGGGAGCATGGAGTCTATGGCATAGTACCTGTCTGAGGTCCCACCCCTCCTCAAACCTCACCCTCTCCAGGTTCCATCCCTCAAATCTCCAGGAATTTCCCACCTGGAGTTGGCAGCCTTATCTCCCTCCCAGCCAATCATCAACCTACCTTTATTTCCCCCTCACTCTTCAGCTTTCCATCTCCCCCACACACAGCCTGTACCCAGGAGGAAAAGTAGTCTTTCTTTGCAATGGGGACCAAAGCAGCTTACATCATTCTTCTCTTCCCCTTTTGACTTGCACAACAACCCTGTGAGGTAGGTTAAGCTGAAAGTCTGTGAGTGGTCCAAAATTGCCCACTCAGCTTCTACAGCAAGAACCTGGAGCTAGTAGACCCTGCTCTGAAGCACTGACTGCTACCCCTAGGGTAGCCAACCTCCAGGTGGAGCCTAAAGATCACCAGGTATCACAACTGAACTCCAGACAACAGAGCTCTCCCCCCCTGGAGGAAATAACTGCTTTGGAAGGTGGGCTTTATGGCATTCTGTTCAGCTGAAGCCTCTCCCCTCCCCAAACCCTGGCTTCCATAGACTCTACCAGAAAATCTCCAGGGATCTCCCTACCTGGAGCTGGCAACCCTAGTCAGGACTGGCCACAATGAGTTCCTCACAAAGGCCTGCGAAGGGTTTCCTTCCTTTGTCTGAACCAAGCTTGTTTGCCTACTGTGGTGAAACGGGCTCCAGTTTACAATTCAGCTGGATGGGCTGGAGTCTGTATTGATGCTGCCCTGCCCCTTGGGACAGTCCTTCTACTCCCACACTTTTTGGCCTTGGGGCAGCTGGGAACTGGAGGCCAGCAGATGAGGAAGCCCCATTCAACCCAGTGAGTGATACCCCTTGTGAGACTTCTGATTAGATCCAATAAGCCAGGCCTCAGTGTAAAAGCAAAGTCCTTTTATTTTCTTAATGGTCTTTCAGGGAACACGTCCATTGACAGTGATACCAGATCAATAGGACTCAAAGCAATTATACAGTTTTCAAATAGCAGATAAATGACAGGCACCAATCAGTGTAATAGGCAAAAAGCAGGAAAAGCTCCAGCAGTTACTTTCTCAGAGAAAAGGTGCGCAAGCTAGAAACCACTCACCCCTCCCCCCCACGAGAACTCCTGCTTCACATTCCCACACAGCTAGGCACCTGGAGGAACCCATCACAGAAACATCCCAAGATTAACTTCACAGCAAAACAGATTAGTAGAGCTGGCGAGACGCAGAGGGAGGAGAGGGTGTGTGTGTGGGTAAGAGCACTCTGACGTGGGAGGAAACAGGGTACCATACTCCCACCAGCAGGGGTCCTTTCGTAGAAAAAGAGCTACAGGAGCTCATTAGCATAACTCATTAGCATAACTCATTGGCATATGCCACCTCCCTTGACATCACTGGAAGTGTGTCAGAAAGGGAATGTCAGTTTCAGCCCCATTATACCCTATGGGCCATTGAAATCAATGGCAAAAACTCTTAGGGTATATGAGGGGCTGGAGGAAAGGGAATTTGAGGGAGATGCTCCAAACTTGCAGGGTAGCTGCTGGGGCCTCTCCTTGAAATACCCACCAAGTTTCAAGAAGATTGGACCACGGGGTCCAATTCTATGGGCCCCCAAACAGGTTGTCCCATCCCCTCCATTGTTCTCTATGGTGGGAAAAAATGTTACCTTAACTGCTGATATTATTTGTTTATTTACTTCTTTTATGCTCCAGTTTTCTCCCCAGTGGGGAACCATGGTGGCTTACATAATCCTCCTCTCCTCCATTTTATCCTCACAACAACCCTGTGAGGTAGGTTAGGCTGAGAGTGATGGACTGGCCCAGGCAAGCTTCCATGGCAGAGTGGGGGTTTGAACCTGGGTTCTCCCAGTTTATTTATTATTTATGTATTTATTTCATTTTTATCCCGCGTTGCCAGCGAACTGGCTCAAGGCGGCTAACAACCATAAAATACCATCAAAGTGGTTTACAATTTAAAACATAAAACCAAACATCAATATATATAAACAACATAGAGCAACAATAAACTGGCAGCATCAGAGATCTCATGGTGAAAAAACGACGGCAGAAGATTCGGCCGATGGGACCAGGGCAATGTTATCCTGCAAAATTCCCCCCGGTGGCGGCTCCTAATTAAAAGCCTGGCGGAAGAGCTCCGTCTTGTAGGCCCTGCGGAACTGTAATAAGTCCCGCAGGGCCCTGATGTCATCCGGGAGCTCATTCCGCCAGTATGGGGCCGCCACCGAGAAAGTGCAGGCCAGCCGAACATCTTTCGGACAGTTCCTAGTCCAACTCTGTAACCCCAACACCACGCCAGCTCTCCCAGCTGCCTTGAACTCTGTCTTGCAGTAAACTTTTTTCTTATTGCTGCTTCTAGGAGTTGGGCTTGGGGGAGGTGTCTCTCCCCCAGAAGAAAGATCTCATGTCCCCAGACAGAGGATTCTGCCTTTTCCTCCCTCTCCACTTTCTGATGGTACTTCTCGTGGACCCTGCATATATGCCCAGGGTAATGCCAGTCAGCACTTGGAGGTCAGGAAGGAACTTTTCTCCAGGCCATATTGGCCCAGGGATCCTGGTGTTTTGGTTTTTTTACTTTCCTCTGGGCATAGAGCAGAGGTCACTGAGGGAGTGGGAGGGAGGTAATTGTGAATTTCATGCATTTTGCAGGAGTTTGGATTAGATGACCTTTAAGGTCCCTTCCAGCTCTATGTTTCTACATTACTCTGCAAGGTCTATCAGCATATTTATGCCCATATTACAGAGAGTGTCCTTCGTGGTGGTGGGCCAGAAGCCTTCTAGGAAGTTCATGACAAAAATGTCTTCTTTGTTCATAGCTTAGGCCCTTAGCTATTGTGCTACAATGCCCTTGTTAAGTTCCGTAATACAAATAAAGCATTTCTTGTATCTTTGCTGCAGGTGTACATATCTATTACCCGATTAGGTCTGTGGTGCTTTCTCTCAAACAGCTTGACTGAATATTTGGATCTCTGGTGTCAATCAGTGGCGCTGTCAGGCGCAATCTCCCCTTTGCTTGTGTTGTGAGCGCTCTGCTGTGTTCCTGCGTTTGACTTCCGCTGCTGAGTGTTGTTATGACATCCTAGCAAAAGCAATTGCTTCAGAAATGGCTTCCTGCTTAGTGAGAACGCCCACTCCCTCCACACTGCTCATTTGGCACCATGGGCCATTTGTTGCCTAATCTGTCCGGGGAACAAGAAGTGAAAATCCCTGCTGGGTCTCTGGCTTTTAACATTAAGGAAAGGAGATCTTTATCAGCTCCTTGCTGAAAAGGAATCCATCACTGGACACTTTAAGAGGTGCGTGTTTTGCAACCTGTGTTGTCCTAGAAGAGGATGGAATTTCCGCTGTGCCCATTTTTCAATTGCAGGATCAACTCAGTAAAGACAAATGGATAATCTCACAAAAACCCTTTGCAGAATTTTCTTTTTTCTTTTTCTTTTTTTTATTGAGTTTTGAAATATTATGGGACCGGAAATAAAGGGATGGGAAGGATACAGGGTGTGGGATACAGCATAACATAGGAGGCCAGGCTCGCCATCACCAGGCCCAGGGCATTCCCAGTGGTAGCTCCCCACTGGTGGAACAAGCTCCCGAAAGAGATCAGGGCCATTCGGGGACCTTTCACAGTTCTGCAGGGCCCGCAAGACAGAGCTCTTCCACCAGGCTTTCGACTAGGAGCCGCCCCCACTGTCATCACCAACGAACCCTTGGCCCAGATAATCGAGTACTGTATTTTCTGGCATATAAGACTACTTTTTAATCCAGGAAAATCTTCTCAAAAGTTGAGGGTCATCTTATACGACGGGTGTCGTCTTATAGGGCGGGTGATGAAACTTCCAGCCGGACTGGAGAATCTGCGGTTACCCCATCCCTACCACATCCACAGCTCGGCCGACAGAGGGGAATGAGGGGGCAACCAAAGGGAAGGGCACTGTGCAGACCTCCAGCCAAAGGGCGCCTTCCGAAAGACGGCGTGCGGGGCTTAGTGAGGCAGGACTAGGCAGGGGCCCCCCTGGGAAATGAAGCGGCTGCTACTCGTGCTGGCGGCAACCGCGGGAAGAGAGGCCTCAGGCCGCTTGCACTGCCGTGGGGAGGGAAACCTCACATCGCTCGTGGCGGCTGCGGCGAGGTCTTGTGCTGCTCGTGCCGTTGCCGGCCGTGGGGAAGGAAGCCTTGTGCCGCTTGTGGTGGTGAGGCCCTGCGCCGCTTGCGCTGGCTGCGGCGAGGCCCCACGGCCGGGAGTGGCGCAAGCGGCGCGAGGCCTCCCTTACCAAGGCCAGCGGTGGCGCAAGCAGCAGCCATTTCATTTCTCAGGGGGGCTCGCACCGCTGCTGGCCGCGGGGAAGGAAGCCCCCACACCGCTCACGGGGAGGCCCCGCACCGCTCACAGCGGCTGCAGGGAAGTGTTGTGCTGGCGCACAAACCCCCCCCCCCCCGGAATTTAAAAAGATGACGCCCCTGGTGTGAGCTAGCTTACAGTTTCTTAGCCTCCAGCGTCCACAGAGCCGCTTGAGAGAGAAGGACTAACTGAAGGTCTGGTGCTGTATCTGGTGTGCATTGGAAGAGGGGTAGTCTTATACGGCGAGTATATCCCAAACTCTATATTTTGACTGGAAAAGTTGGGGGTCGTCTTATACGCCCAGTTGTCTTATACGCCGGAAAATATGGTAATTAAGGAAACCTCAAAGAAAGTACACCATCTACGTAATTCTCAGAAACATCGACAGCACTTTATTAGTATGACTAGGATGAATGAACTGTTTTTAGGATGATTTTACTGGATTTTAACTGATGTTGATATATTATGTCATATGTTTTAATGATTGTAAGCTGCCAAAGGCCTTTATAGGAAGCCCTGAAGGCTTTTATAGGCCTTATATGAGCAGGCCCCACCTGGAAATGGGGGCCCCCACTTATACAGGCCCCACCTATAAAAGCCTTTGGAGCTCACTCTTGGAGCTCAGTCAAGCTGGCCTGACCCAGAGGTGGGCTCCAAAGGCATTTAAATGCCTTCAGGGCTCACTTTGGGTGGGTCTGCAGCCCCACAAACCTCCTGAAGCACAAACCAATTCATTATCTTTCCTTGCAAGTCGCACCTCCTTTCTCTTTCCCAGCGAAAGGTGTCCTTGAAGCTTCTGGTACCAGCTTGAGCAGTAGATAACCAAACCATATATTTTCCCTGCCTGGTTGAGATGGCAATGCTAGGTGCGGTGTGTGAATGACGTGTGCTTGGGCTTTTGTTTGAATTACCTATGTTAAGCCTGTACCCACCAAAATGCTTTAGTTCTAACACAAGTGATGTTCTGGATCATGCATACAACTCAATAAACTTATCACTGCCAAAGAGAGAGTTGTTGAAAGTAACTTGACCGGGAGTCTGACACATTTTTTCAGTGTGTGATGTTATTATTTAGAGTCCACTGAAGAAGGCCCTCTGGGCTGAAACACATTTGGTCCCGTGGTTATTATATGTGTAACCAATATTTTGATCCAGTAGTTTTTGTATGTGCAACCTACATTTGTTACTGTATACAGTGTCTTGGTGGATGTAATGTGATACCCACTATCTCTTTGTTTTTATCTGTATTCTATGTATGTTGGTTTTAATCTGTCGTTTTGAACCACTTTGTAATAAACAGATGTATTTTGTTCTGTGTTTTAGCTGCTCAACCTTCTAGGTTCCTAGGAATTTTTATTAGTCAAGAGGAAGCCAGATGATAGTCCACTGAAATAGATGTGCACTTGCAATATATTAACCATGTGTTCTTTGAAGTAATGCAACCTGATTTAACATCCAGCTCTAAAATAAGTTATTGTTTCCGTGAATTATTTTCTACTTGTGGATGATCAACTGGGTAACCTTTCCACTGTCCATGGTACTGATCCCATACTTAATAGTTTCAGGTTTTGCTTCCTGGCAGCAAGAATGGAGCATAGTTGGGCTTTCTATTACCATATTCAAATGCTTAGATCTCCTAGCTTTCGCACTGAAATATCCTAGCTTCCGTTCTCAGTAAATGTTGAGATAGCCTAGCTGTTTTCTTTTCCTTGTGATGGAAACTGCTGCCCACCATCGTATAGTACCTTGATTAATCATTTGATTGGGCTGGGGGGGCACATAAGATTTGCCTCCGTGGTTTTATCCAGCTTCTAGCCTGCCAGCAAACTATTCCTTCTTTCATTATTAGAGGCCACTGAATTGGTAATTGCTACAATGTAGGTTTTGTTGGAATTGTGTTCTGGTGACATGCTGCACTTAGGATTCAAGGTTTGGACCATTTCAGAGGATGGGTGCATTAGTCCACAGCAGAACAGCCAGGTCCAAGTCCAGTGGCACCTGAGAGGCCAACAAGGTTTTGGGGAGTCAAAGCAAAGCAGAGCTTTGATGCTCAAGTGCTTATACCCCCCCCCCAAAAAAATCTTTTTTAAAAAATATATTTTTTAAGGGATACAGAAAGAAAAAAGGTAGAGGGAAAAATGCATAGGAAATATAATTACTAAAAACATAATGTAAGGGCAATTTTACAGATATTGACATTCCTTTCTCAGACTATATACATATATATTTATAAGTATATGGTATAATAATTTAACAAATATATAACATCAGTGTTCCCTGTAAGCTGAGTTAGTGTGAGCTAGCTCACAGTTTTTTAGTCTCCAGCTCATGCATTATTGCCTTAGCTCAGGAAAGTTGGCTCCAGAGCCAACTAATTTATGCAGTCACTAAATTGCTCACTCACAGTAGCACATAAAGTAGGGGTTTTTTGCTCACAGGACTCCACAGTGCCTTAGAGGAAGCACTGAACAGGATATATATGGCGTACTGGCATAAGAATATAGCTTAAAATATCCATGACATACCCACTAGAATCTTGTTGGTCTCTAGGGTGCTGCTGGACTTGAATCTCGGTTCCGACCCAGCCAGGGTGTGTTTTTTATACAAGCCATTTATCATGTTTAGATCTGGAGAGTTGTTGACGATGCCTCCCTTGTTCTGCTCTCATTCGGTTCCGTTTCACTTTGTTTCAGGAGGTCGGGAGCATCATTGGAAAGGTGAGTGACCCACTTTTGAGAGGCTGAATTTGTCTGCCTGCCAAGTTTGTTTAATACATTTCCTGCACATTCACCAACACGGTGTAAGCTAACACACGCTTTCTGGTTTTGTTTTGTTTCATGTACAGAAAGGTGAAACTGTTAAGAAGATGAGGGAGGAGGTAAGATGTACATTTTGAATTTTTTCAAACGTAGAATTCTTCTCTGTTTGAGAAAATTAACGACTTTTGGTGACGGTGGTGAATTAGCTGCATTACTTAGGTGTGTGAATCAATGCTGCCATCAAGTGGTTGGGAAAAAAGCAAAATATGCAACAAATGAGTTTCAGGGGATAACCATCAGAACAAAGTTTGAGTCCAGCAGTGGCACCTTTAAGACCAACAAAGTTTTATTCAAGGTATAAGCTTCTGTGTGCCCACACACTTCTTCAGATAAAATGAAATGGAAACCACCAGTCCATACATCTAGGTAGAGGGTGAGCAGCAAATTAGCATACAGCATAATGAAGGTGCCATGGTGGCTCAGAGGTTAAGATGCTGAACTGCAGACTGGAAGGTCGGTAGCTTGGCAGTTCGAGACCCGAGTGCCATGTGATGAAGTGAGCTCCTTTCTCTGGCCTTAGCTCCTGCAAGTTTAACAGTTCGAAAGCAAGAAATTGCAAGTAGATAAATAGGTACCACTTTGGTGGGAAGGTAACAGTGTTCCGTGTGCCTCAGCGTCTAGTCATGCTGGCCACATGACCACAAAAAAGGTCTTTGGACAGCGCTGGCTCCTGGTCTCAGAAACAGAGATGAACACCGCCCCCTAGAGTTAGATTTGACTGGCTTTCGAGCAAGGGAAACCTTTACCTTATCCTTTATAATGAAGGTGTTTAATAGATGCAAGGACCAAACTGGCATAACAAGCTTAGTTTATATGATCACCATTTGTTTGGATTTAATTCCGGGGGGGGGGACATAGTGAAGGAAATTAACATATCAAAATTGGAGATTGATGGTCAGATGTACCCCTCTTAATTGTGGGATGCTGAGAGTAATTAACTGAGAACCAGCCATATAAACGAAGCTTGTTATTCCAGTTTGGTCCTTGCATCTGTTAAACGCCTCTATGATGCTAATTTGCTGCTCACCCTCTAACTATATGTATGGACTAGTAACTTCCATTTGAATGTTTCTGAAGAAAGGTGCGTGCGCATGAAAGCTCATACTCAGAATCACACTTTGTTGGTCTTCAAGGTGACCAACTTTGTTCTGCTGCTTCAGGCCAACACAGCGACCCCGCCTGGATCTGACTTCTGGGGATAACCATGTTGGTCGGCGGTAGGGGAGCAAGATCGAAGTCCAGGGTGTAAGCTCTTGAGACTCAAAGCTGCTTTCACGAGACACCTCACAAATGGGCTCTTTGAGGGCCTATTGAACTTGGATCTTGCTCTTCTACGCTTGTACCTGTAATTCAAGCAGAAGACTTAAAAATGGTTCTCTTTGAATCCTCACACAGATGATTAATAGTGAGAGCCAGCTTCATCAAATGTATTTTGTGGGTCCTCAGTAGGCAGACTGAAAAGTACTGGAGTCTGGAGGCTGGTGGAGTGAGTTTCAGCATGATCAAGTTTATTGTAGGTCAGGAACAAGCATACCTGAGGTCAGCTTATATGCACAGAAAAGCCCCGCCCCCGTCCACACCCACACTGCGGGATAATCTTCCCACCAGAGATTACATTGGTTCATTTGAATATGCTAAGCCCCTGATAGGTGGATCTTTAGGAGCCTGGGTGCTATTGTTCTTTTGCCTCAAGCTTGTACCTTTTCCAGGCCATGCGGTCAGACCGCATGGCTGGTGCCATTACATGTTTGGTCACATCAAAGAATCATACAAGTGTACACATAGAGGTTCGCAGCCTGGTTGTCTGTGGAATTGCGTCCAGGACATAACACCCCTCCCCCCTTAGTTCAGGCACACCCCCTAGCACACAAAGTCTTTGAGACAGATCGGCCTTCTCCGCTCTCTGTCCGACCGATGGAGTGTTGGAGTGGGTGGACCCAGGACCACGGTCTCTACCTTGGGAACCGGAGCAGCTGGAGTCGGGATCTCAGGAGTGACTTCTGGCTGGCTTGTTTCCGGGGCCGAGTTCCGCGGGTACTCCTGGGTATGGTGGTCGGGTCCGGATCAGCCTTCCGTTGGTCCTCCTCATCCATACTGGGGTCATGGATGTCAGGTCCTGGTCGGTCTGTGGTTCCTGGATGGCTGGAGCTTGACCGGTATCGCAGCTGGTCTATGTGACGTCACCATACTCGGCCGTCCTCTGTGGTGACCTCATAAGAGAGGGGTACGTTGACTCTGGTGACTCTACCTGGTACCCAGAGGGGGGCCCATATGTAGTTCCTAACGTACACAGGGTCTTCCAGGAAGAATCCTCTCAGAGCTCGGGGTGTGTCGGGTTCCTTGGACTGGTGCGGGGCCCTGTCTGGGTGCAGATGGTCTAATTGAGACATAAGCCGGTGTCCCATGAGCAGCTCTGCCGGGCTGCAGCTGGGGGCTGTGTGGGGCATTGCATGCTGACCAAAGAGGAAGGCTGTCAACTTGACTCCCAGTCCCCTTGGTCCATTCTCCACAGCACCTCCTTGGTTGTGCGAACCATCCTCTCGGCTTGTCCATTTGTAGCTGGATGGAAAGGAGCAGACCTTACGTGTCATATGCCATGTAGCTCCATGAATCGCAGGAACTCTGAGGAGGTGAACGCTGTGCCGTTGTCGGAGACCAACGTGTCTGGCAGGCCGTGCATACTGAATTTGCGCCACATTGCCCGAATGGCGGCAGACTGTAGACTTTACCAGAAAAACCTCAAGCCACTTGCTGAAGCTGTCAACGAGAATGAAAAACAACTACCCCTGGACAGGCCCTGCGAAGTCTATGTGGAGTCTATGGACCATGGGCCTTGAGCCAACTCCCAAGGGTGGACTGGCCCATGGGGAGGGTTCACCAGCAGCTGCTGGTAAGCTTGAGCCAAGTCCAATCAGCACATGGCTGATTACTGGCACCAGATAGGCGTGAGCTTGAAGTGCCTTGTTTAGTGTGCACTTATATGCGGACCTCCCCATTGGGATTAAGTGGGGTCACAATGGGAGTCTCCCATTTGGCATGTGACACCGGTTCCAGCACCTCTTGAGCTACGAATTTGTCTAACTCCTTTTCTACTTTGGGCTGCATAGCAAGCGGAGGCCGGCGGGCCGGGACCCAGATGGGTCAGACCGATGGATCCAGAGCCAAGGAGACAGGGGACCCCATAAAGGAGCCTAGTGCTCCATCAAAAACAGTGGGAAATTCTGTGCAGACTGACTCGAAGTCTGCAGACCCCATGCGGTGCACCCCCCTGACTTCTAGGCCCAGGGGTTGGAACCATGAAAGTCCCAAAAGGCTGACGAGGTCTCTCTCCACCACCAGGAGGTCTAGGAGCCCACTAAAGTGGACCCTGAATTTGCCCAGCCCCTTAATTGCCACTGGGTTCTTTTGGAAATCCTGGAGCACCCATCCCATGGGTTTGTGCAACTTGCCCCCCACCCCAATGGGCAGAGCTGCCTGAAGGTCAGAGCCGAAATTATTGAGTATGAGGACCCGGTGTCTAGTTCCATGGAACAGGGGGCCCCTTCGATCCGGACGTGGACCGATATCTTTCCGGGCAGGGGCTGGAGCAAGCTTAGTACCTGGTTATGTGCTGTCACTGAGATGCTGTCCGCCGCCTCGTAATGCATGGCTGGGGAGTGGCAGCTGTCCTTGGAGTGGCAGGCCTTCACGATGTGCCTTGTCTTTCTGCAGGCATGGCACATGGCCTCGCGGAACTGGAAGGAATGGCGCTCATGGGGGTCCCCGCAGCTAGCTCACAATGGGGGCAGCCTGTGCCGAGAAATAGGAGTGGGGGCAGCGGCCTGGGCCGTGCATCGGGAGTGGGAACCGGAAGAACGCACCTTTTTGAGAGCAAGGGCGCAGCTGGCAGATGTCTTCCTCCTCCGAAATGTCCGATTCCGAGGTCATGGTGCAGTACGAGTGGGTGGCCGTGCGATCCTTCTGGGTTGTTTCAAATGCGATCGGTGTCTGCAGCGCCTTCTCCAGGGTTGGTTACAAGAGTGTGATCAGCTTGGCCTCATGTACCCCGGCCACAAAACTGCCCAACAAATGGTCCTCCACGTGTCTTTACTCACACCCGACTGCCAGCCGGCGGAGGTCGGTGAGGAACGCGGCAGCACTCTCACCCGTCTGTTGGGTCCTCTGGAGGAACTGTACTCTGAGCACCAGCATGGAAGGTTTTGGCGTGAAATAGTCCCCGAGCTGCTTGAGGAGTTCATCGTAGGTGAGATCCAGCAGGTCTCGGGGAGAGATTAGGCTCTAAGCAAGGCGCATGGTTTCTACGCCACAGTGGCCCAATAGCCAGACCCACTTTATGTCGGCCTCGGTGACCCCATGCATGGTCAGAAAGAACCTTAGTTGCCTGGACCATGTGTCCCAGGACTCGTGTTTAGAGGGGTCAAAGGGAGGGATTTGTCCCATGGTGGCAGCCATAGTTACCAGAGCAAGAGTGGCACGGCGAGCGATGTCCTCAGGGGCTTGCAGCGTTTCCTCGGAGCACAGGGGCTCAGGGATGCCTGGTGCTGATGGATCGGTGCTCAGTGTTTTGCTGCTCAGTTCAGCTGATGAGTCGCTCATCGGGATCCCACCTTCGTCGCCACTGAAAAGTACTGGAGTCTGGAGGCCGGTGGAGTGAGTTTCAGCATAGTGGAGTTTATTAGAGGTCAGGAACAAGCATACCGGAGGTGGCCTGGGGGGTCAGCTTATATGCACAGAAAAGTCTCACTCCTGTCCACACCCACACTGCGGTATAGGTTAATCTTCCCACCAGATATTTATATTGGTTCATTCGAATAGTCTAAGCCCCTGATAGGTGGATCTTTAGGAGCCTGGGTGCTATTGTTCTTTTACCTCAAGCTTGTACCTTTTCCAGGCCATGCGGTCAGACCGCATGGCCGGCACCATTACATGTTTGGTCACATCACACAATCATACAAATGTACCCATAGAGAATCATGGCCTGGTTGTTTGTGGAATTGTGTCTAGGAGATAACACAGACATTATCTGCCAGATCAAGAAGCCACTCAGTGAGGAAGGGGGCTGACAACTGTAGATGCGTGGTGCCATAATGTGCCCACAAAGCATCCTTCTCATTCCACAGATCAGGTCCTATCCCAAAGAATAAAGGAACACAAATATGGCATTCAAGCACACTGTGGCTGACTTGAGAGTCAACACTTCACTGCAGAAGAATGTAGAAGGGAGATTGCAGGGTGAAATGACTGAATTAGAATTCACCAAGAAGTCTGATAACATCTTTCAAGGACTTAACAAAGACAAGGGGCTCCTCAGCTATTACTGGTGTTCTTCATCGTAGTGCCTGTGCTGTCCCACATGGGTTACTGAGCACACACATGCCTGCTGCAAAGGGATTTTGAAGCTCTGCAAACTCTAGAGGGAGCTCCCTACTCCTCCTCCATGCATCTTTTCTAGTGTCAAAGGAGGGGGTGGAGCGCCCTTTTTTCAGTTGTCTGCTGCTTCGGAGCGAAGTTCTTTCCTGTTTCACAATGGTGAGAACCAGGGAGGATTGTGAGGCACTCCAAAGGGATCTGTCGAGGATGGGCAAGTGGGCATCAATGTGGCAAATGGGGTTTAATGTGGCCAAGTGCAAAGTGATGCACATTGGAGCCAAAAATCCTAACTATAAATACACATTGATGGGATCCGAACTGGCGGAGACTGACCAAGAGAGAGATCTTGGAGTTGTAGTAAATAACTCAATGAAAATGTTGAGACAGTGTGCAACTGCAATGAAAAAGGCCAATGCTATGCTGGGGATTATTAGGAAGGGAACTGAAAACAAATCAGCCAGTATCATAACGCCCCTGTATAAATTGATGGTGCAACTTCATTTGGAGTACTGTGTACAGATCTGGTCGCCACACCTCAAAAAAGATATTATAGCATTGGAGAAAGTGCAGAAAAGGGCAACTAGAATGATAAAAGGGTTGGAATACTTTCCCTATGAAGAAAGGTTGAAGCACTTGGGGCTCTTTAGCTTGGAGAGACGACGGCTGAGGGGTGACATGATCAAGGTTTATAAGATTATGCATGGGATAGGGCAGGTAGAGAAAGAAGTACTTTTCTCCCTTTCTCACAATATAAGAACTCGTGGGCACTCCATGAAATTTCTGAGCAGTCAGGTTAGAACAGATAAAAGGAAGTACTTCTTCACCCAAAGAGTGATTAACATGTGGAATTCACTGCCACAGGAGGTGATGGCGGCTACAAGCATGGATGGCTCAAGAGGGAATTAGATAAACATATGGAGCAGAGGTAACAAAGTATAGTTAGGAACTCTCAGTCTGGGGCAAGTGATGCTCTGTATTCTTGGTGATGGGGTGGCAACAGTGGGGAGGCCCTACTGGTGGACCTTCTGAGGGCACCTGGTATTTTTGGCCACTGTGTGACAGAGTGTTGGACTGTATGGGCCACTGGCCTGATCCAGCATTGGCTTCTCTTATGTTCTTATGTTCTTAAAGTGCCATGTGGTAAAACCTGTTGTCTTTGGGCCTATTTTTCTAATTTTGAAGCCAAAATCATTACAAGGAAGACAAACAGCCTCAAAACAAACAAACAAACCATGGCCCAAAAGCTGTTTTTAAGAAATGCATGTCTTGTGGGGCTAAAATCCCCCATGAGAATGACCAGACACTTTGTCTACTGTGCCTCGATGAAGACCACGATGTCTCAAGGTACCTGGTGTGGAGACAATTTTCTCCCAAAGTGAGACACGGCAGAACATCAGGCCTAAGGACCACTCTGGGGGAGGAGGCCTTCTCAGGCGCTGCTTCCAACAGTTGTCCAAGTGCGATGCTGCGTCCGAATCCAGAGAGATGCATCTGAGACCAGATTCAGCTCCATTGCCTAAAAAAGCACCAACACGCCTAAGAGAAACACTTCAGAGTGCTCAAGAGCTGAAAAAGCCTTGTTTGAAGTCATCAACGTTGTCTTCTTCCTGTCACCATGAAATCGCAGTTCTGGCATGGCCATCATTCAAACCTCCATTTGAAAGAAGATGATGGAAACAGGATGAGCTCACATGTGACTGTTGTTCATCAAGTGGTCACCTGGGCAGAACAAAGTCTGAGTCCAGTTAGTGGCACCTTTAAGACCAACACAGTTTTATTCTGGGTGTTGTGTATTGGAATTGAAACAGTGCAGGACTGTGCTTCCAGAGACTGATTGAGCTTGAAGCCGAAGAACAATAGTCCACCAGGACTCTGGCAGTAACCAATCAAGAAGTAATGTTATGTAAATAGCCTGTCTCACTTTGGGAGTGGGGTGTGTTTGGGTGTGGTAATCCCACTCAGCCCCATCGACCTGAACCCCGCGCACCAAATCCTGATGATGGAGGACTTGCCAGACCGCCCTCTGCACGCCACAGACATTTCCTGCCACACTGCCAGGGACCGCATCCTTTCCCGTGTCTTGGACTGGGTGGGGAGGGGATGGCCCATTGGTCGGGTGGGCCCGGAATTCACAGTTTTTGCATCCTGCAAGGACAAGCTCTCTGCTTATGAAGGGTGCCTCCTATGGGGAAGCTGGATAGTGAGTCCACCTCCACTGTGTAAATGGGTTTTGGTAGCCCTGCTCAAGACCC
Source organism: Lepidodactylus listeri (assembly GCA_029233225.1). Taxonomy (NCBI): domain Eukaryota; kingdom Metazoa; phylum Chordata; class Lepidosauria; order Squamata; family Gekkonidae; genus Lepidodactylus; species Lepidodactylus listeri. The sequence goes on along the minus strand of JARCFY010000016.1, from coordinate 70,630,980 downwards.
ACCCAGGAATCATGTGGATGAAAGCGCTGGCCAGAAGCTATGTGTGGTGGCCAGGAATGGACAGCAAAACTGAGGCCTGAGTACGGCGTTGCAAGGCCTGCCAGGAGAGGGCTCCGAGGGCTTCCGTTCACCTGTGGGAGTCTATCCACACACTGTGGGCAGGGGTGCATTTGGACTTTGCCAGCCCGTTCCAAGGGCAGCTGTTCTTCCTTCTGGTGGACTCCTACACCAAGTGGCTGGAAGTCGTGCCAGTTGCATCCATCTCATCCCGTGCAGCTGTCTGGGCCCTGAGACAGATCTTTAGCACCCATGGCCTACCAAACACAGTCATGACAGATAACGCCACCACTTTCACTTCGGAAGAGTTCCATTTCTTGAAACAGAACCTCATCAGACACATGCGGTCCGCTTCTTTCCACCTGGCTACCGGACAATGGACAAGCGGAGAGGATGGTGTGAACTACCAAGGATGCACTTAAATGGCTCACACATGGAGACTGGGACTGCCAGCTTGCTGTCTTCCTGTTTGGCTGTCGAGTGACTCCGAGTGCATCCACTGGCCGCAGCCCTGTAGAACTCTTAATGGGCTGCCGCCTCACAACAAGGCTGGATTGCATGCACCCAGACCGAGCCCTGGAGTTGTGCCACACTACGGTGAGCCAAGAGACCCCTCGCAGGTTCTTTCTGGGTGACCCTGTATTCATGCGGAACTATTCCAGCGGTCCCGCGTGGATCCCAGGGTTACCTGAGTCACCGGACCCCTTTTGTACGAAGTATCGATGGATGGGGTCCAGCTTCTACACAGGCACATAGTTGGGGTCCAGCTTCTACGCAAGCACATAGACCAGCTGCACTGCCACCTGCTGCCCAAGGAGCCTGATTTGTCCTCCACCAAGGAGGAAGATTGCACCCAGGAACCATCACTGCTACTGACCGACAGCTGCCCCCCTCACAACAGTGTGCAGCACAAGTGACCACTTGATGAATGACAGTTACAGGCAGGTCATGAGAGGGAGGGCAGGAAGGGTTGCCTCAGTGTTTAGTTCTTGTGGCCCTTTCTTACACACCCAGGGAAAGGCTGATGGCCACGCTGGGGTCAGTTTGGCCAGAGAATCCTGGAGGTTTTTTTACCATCTTCTGGGCATCTAGCAGGGGTCACTGGGAGGGGGGGAGGGGAGGTATTTGTGAATTTCCTGAATTGTGCAGGGGGATGACCCTGGAGGTCCCTTCCAACTCTGTGATTCTAGGTAAGTGAAATCCTGTTTTAACCACAGTAGGAAAATTACAGAAATTGTGTTCTTGGAAATTATTATTGTTGTGAAATGTCTCTGTCTTTTTCTTGGTTCTGTTTGAATTTTACATGATTATGTCTCATCCTTCCTGAATTTCATGGCCTTTTGACCTTTATAACTTTTCCCTCCATGACCTCATTTATAAATGTCTGTCCACTGTTGACCTTTTACATGTCTCTGACAAAGATCAGGACTCCTTCCAAAGTTCTGCCACTGTGCACTCATGCAAGCACCTTCAGCATATCACAGGACTGTTGGGATCAGTATTGATCTGTGCTGCATTTGTCACTTCAGTTCCTGCCAAGAGTAGCCTTAATTCATACCCTTGATTGCAACCAGTGCTCCCTCTAAGCTGAATTGGCTCACACATTTTTGTCTCAGCTCAGGAAGGATGGCTCTAGCCAAATTGCTTGCTCACAACTTTAATGCCGGTAACCCACAAAGTAGATTTTTTGCTCACAGGACTTCACAGCTTAGAGGGAGCATTGGTTGCAACTGTCCTTGCAGGTCTGACCTTCTACCAGTCAATTTCTTAAATTAATCTCATGCCCACTGCTGTGTAGTGAGGGCAGTCTACATGCAATCAAGCTAGATCAGAGGTTCCCAACATTTTTGAGCACCTTTGGAATTCTGACAAAGCATGCTGGGTGCAACCACAAAATTGCTGTCACTGGAGGCGGAGCCAGCCACAAGATGGCTGTTGTGGTGAAGATCCTGGCGTGTGGTGGCAGCTGCTGCCAAGGCAACATTTTAAAAAATCTGTACAGGCAATCAACTCTCCAGTGGCCAATCAGAACCCTTGCCGGGCAAAAGCCTCACCTGGCCCCACCCACTTTCTAAAAATACTTGGCGGGCACCAGGAAAGATGTCTGTGGGTACCATGGCACCATGTTGGGGACCCCTGAGCTAGATAATATTGATGTTCTTGGTTCTTAAGTCAAATCTGGCAAACTATTAGGAAGAGTCAGCATAAAGAGGAAAATCATTTTGTTTTGTTTTTTAATTGTCCTTTTTCACAGAGTGGTGCTCGGATCAACATCTCTGAAGGATCCTGTCCAGAAAGAATTGTGACGATAACAGGCCCTACAGATGCCATTTTTAAGGCTTTTTCTATGATCGCACTAAAATTCGAAGAAGTAAGTAAATGGAAAGTCTTCTTCCCTGAAGTTACACCGCAAAATTATTACTAGATTTTCCTCATGTTAGATTTTCCTCATGTTTGCTTGAACACAGCACAGAATTGGTTTCATTGCCATTAAATAAACCGTGAAGCTGCCTTTATTTTTATAAATGCTCCCAACAGTAATATCAGAAGAGAAATAATGGACCATTTATGTGCTTTTTGATCATTTCTTTTTCTTTTTGATTCCTCAGGGACAGCTAGTCCCCAAAGACTGCTAATGGGTGTGTGTGTGTGTGTGAGAGAGAGAGAGAGAGAGAGAGAGGGTGATTTCTCACTAGCCTTGCCCCCAGTTTACGTTCCTACCTGAGCCGGTGCTTCTGGTCAATTTCACAACAGTTGTTCCCGGCTCTCACTTTGTTCAGGGGTATTGCAGAGCTGCATCGGAGTTTCCCTGGAGCAAGAAAAACCTGTTTTTTGAGGTTTTTCTTGCTCCAGGGAAACTCCGATGCAGCTCTGCAATACCCCTGAACAAAGTGAGAGCCGGGAACAACTGTTGTGAAATTGACCAGAAGCACCGGCTCAGGCAGGAACCTAAACTGGGGGCAAGGCTAGTGAGAGAGAGTGAAGACACTGCTATTCCAATTTTGGATTTGAATTTAACTTTAATACCATATGATGAAGTGTGGGGCTGAATCTGTCATTTTTCAGACATGCATGTTTTTCTATAGAGTTGCTATAAAATTCTGTCTTAATGTAAAATGTTAAGTGAAGGAAATGTAAAGGTTCAGGAGAGTCATCTGAGGAAATCCAAAAACCGATGATGGGGGGGGGGGGGGGGCTCCTTGACATCCCCTGGGAAACATGACAACCTGTTTTTAGTCGTTTTTAGCCAAACCCTATAGCAAGTATTGTTCCCTACCCACTAATTGCAGCTGTTTTCTTAGAACTTCAGTACACTATGATCTGGGACACCCAGGTTCAAATCCTTACCCTGCCATGGAAGCTCTTTGGGTGAACAGAGAACACACTCTCCACCTAACCTACCTCGCAGGGCTGTTGTGAGGATAAAATGGAAGTGGGAATAATGCTGTAAGCCACTTTGGGTCCCCCTTGGGGAGAAAAGTGAAGTAAATAAACTATAAGTAAATACGTAAAATTTTAAGTAAATAAATGAAGTGAATAAATTATGTTTTTGAAAGGCATAACAAAATATTTGTAATGAGGCTCAGGGATGAAGCTTCAACCCTTTCACATGTTTATAAATTAGATCCTTAGTCTTGTTGCATTGCCTTCTCCTGTTGATTGCATTGACTTACATTTTATAATCCTCCTTGAGTCTCAGTTGGAAAGCCAGACTATAAATAATGTAAGTGTTAGGGGAGTTTGCAAAATCCTAATATAACACACATCCCCTTTTCCTGAGTTCTATATGGGAGAGAAAAAGATTCACTCAAAACTTTAGGGAGCATGAAGTTTTAATAAGATGATCACCTTGATACAAGCAAGAAAAAAATCAAGCTAGTATGTTGAACAAGAGTCAAAAGTATTTTATAGGATAAAACAGACAAGAGGTCAGGGTCTAGAATTCTAAAAGAAAGTTCACCAATTCCATCCTTAACATAATTCACTTTTTACCCTCCTTTCAGAGTACGTCTTGCATTCCTTCTAGGGCAGGGGTGGGCAATTGTTTTGGCTCGGGGGCCACTTTGTGGGAGCAGAGGTTAGCGGAGGGCCGCACCTTTTAAAATGATTGCATTCATTAGTTAACTTTGTATTTCAGAAAAGGTATAAATTGTATCATAAAAATCAATAAATATAAATTAAATAAAATAGCGGTAGTTTTATTCAGTTTATTTATTGTGCTAATTTCATATCATCTATAGCTGCAAGCACATTTAATTTTAGAATCAGTTTAATGAGACAAGCCCTCTTGAATAATTCAGTTTTGCACAGTTTGTGGAAAGCCAGGAGAGAGCGGGAGCCTTCCTGACCTTCTCAGACAGGCAGGTCCACAAGGTGGGGGCCACCTCATTAAGATTATCAAGATTAAGGCAGAATCCTATGAAACCTTGAAGACTACTTAGTTTCTAAACTATCCCAAAGAACATTGAAGGTTTCAGTCTCATCACTGAGAAGATAAGTGACAATGAGAGACATTTGCTGCAGAACGCTCATCCAGCACGGGACTCCTTACTCACAATGGAGGCTGTGGGCAGCAAGAAGGCGGTGGCTGCAGGGATCGGCAGACAGAGTGATGTGCATACCCAAGAGAGAGAGAGAGAGAGGAAGACACACACAGAGAGACGGACAGACAGAGACAGACAGACAGAGACAGAGAGAGACACATGGGGAACATAGGGAGAGAGAGAGAGAGGAAGACACACACACAGAGGGACAGAGACAGACAGACAGACAAACAGAGACAGACTCAGAGGGACAGAGAGAGAGACACAGGGGAACATAGGGACAGAAAGAGAGAGAGGGACACAGAGAGAGTCAGAGGAAGAGAGAGAGAGGGACAGGGACAGAGAGAGAGATTGCCGAAAGCAGCTGCCTGCCTGCTGCGCCTCCATGCAACCCAGGGAAGGCGAGGGTGGGAGTGTGTAGGGCTTCCCCGGAGTGCTGCGCTTTGGCGTGGCCCAGGGAAGGTGAGGGTGGGGGCGGGCAGGGCTTCCCTGGAGCGCTGTGCTTTGGCGTGGCCCAGGGAAGGCAAGGGTGGGGGTGGGCAGGGCTTCCCCGGAGCACTGCGGCCCCGGGAAGAGGAGGATGGGGGAGGGAAGGTACCTTACCTTCCTTCTTCTGCCTCCTCATCACCCAACAGGGCTGCTGGGAGCAGAGGGTGGGACGTGGTAATGTGCCCACCCCCTGGACACTTCACTCCCGGAGTGCCGCTTCTCAGCGCTCCGGGCCCAACGGAGGCCTGACTGAAACCATGTGGCCGACTGTCTTGGTGGGCTGCAAAAAACTCTGTGGCGGGCCACATGTGGCCGCGGCTGCAATTTGCCCACCCTTGTTCTAGGGGAAAAAAGAAAATATACCCTTTACACGTTTTTCATGGGAGATAGGGATGGAATGACCCTTGGTTGAGATAATGTTTTTTTAGCAATCAGCAGGTCAAAGAGCAGGCTTACGGGGAGGGGGGGGGGAGGAGGGATCAAGCCAACATTGGTCCACAATCTAGAATCCCTTATAACAGTAAATAAATGCATCTGAATTGTGTGTGATTCAAAATATTGTTTGACAGAGTGTAAGCAAGGAAGGGAGAGGGGAAATGGAATGCTGAAGGCCAGATACTGCCTTTTAGCTGTATAATTAAGAAGTTTCAATATACACCTAAAAAAATAAGGTGCCAATGCCACAAACATGTGAATATGAACATATGAAACTGACAAACTGAGAGCCAGATCACTGATCCATCTAATGGTGCCAGGGTCTCTCTGAGGCACTGTGCATGTAGCCACTGACTTGTGGCTCCCTCCATTCAAGTGCCCTCCAAGTGTCCTTGCCTCTGAACTGTGATTGGCTACAGCTGCCTGGTAGCAGACAATTTTGGCACCCTGACAAAGGCACTTGCCTGAATCTTCTTCGCCAGTCTTTTCCCACTGTAGACGGGTGCCTTTTCCAAGGAGAGAACAGCAATGATCAGGTTGTGATGTGCTGCTAGCTTAGAGTTTCTAGTACTTTTACCCGGCTTTCTGTTCACTCATCATGCAGACATGGCTGCATCCACTGACCCCTGGTCAAAGCCAAAGACTGCATGTACATCAAGCCATGGCAACCTGTGAAGGAGCAAAGAGCAAACCTGCATATTCTGAAGAATAAAAACCCCACCTCTTATTATTGTCAGTAGATTAAAATCTTTAATTCTTGTTGGTCTGCTGCCCATTGAGTTTGCTTTCTAATCATTGCTTTAAAAGCACAAGGGACTTGCTAGATCAGGACCGAATGGCTGTTAACAGAAAAGCACGGAGAGGGATTTGTTTCGTCATGTCTTACCCAAGAAAAACCTATAACAGATCGTGTCCCGAAGTCTACGGGGTGGATCCCACAGATCTGCTGCACGAGTGGCTGTCCTGTCTGTTGGCTCAAGGAGCTGCGGGAATACACGTCCACTAGTGAAGTGGCTCCGTGGCATCCAGCCCTATAACTGTGGCCTATAGTAAGAGTGTTTTGCTGCCTTTGGTATGGACCCATCACCCTTCACATTTATTCTTTCTCAGCTCAAAGACTTCACCTGATCCTCTGGATGGAAAAAATAGATCTCTGCCTAATTCTTATTGATGTTGTCATTACAGGATATCAATGCTTCAATGACAAACAGCACAGTGACAAGTAAGCCACCGGTAACCCTGCGACTTGTTGTCCCTGCAAGCCAGTGTGGATCCCTTATAGGCAAAGGAGGATCCAAAATCAAAGAAATCAGGGAGGTAAGCAGCCCAGAGTATGGACTGTTGCCTTAATGGCATGGTGGTTGCTTTTCTGGTTTGGGGATTGGAAGTACCTTCCTTCTGGGAACATTTTCCATATTGAGTTCTTTGCCATCAAACCACTGGGCATTATTGAGGATTCTGGGACATATTATAGGATGCATAGTCCATACAGGGAATTGCTTGTTGGGTCTTACCCTACCTGAACAGCTTGTGCCCAAAAGAGCCGGTGTGGTGTTCTGGATGCAGTGTCAGACTATGATCCAGGGAGACCCAGGTTCAAATCCCTGCTCCTGCCATGGAAGCTTGCTGGGTTACCTTGGTCCCATCACAAACTCTCAGCCTTGTCTGTTGCTGCGTGACTTATTTTTAGAGGGGAGAGCAGTGTTCTAAGCCGCTTCGAATGCCAAGTGGGGTGTAAACAAATAAATGCAAAAAAAATAAGTGCAGATAGGCAAAACGGGTGTCTCTGGGGGAAGCATGCCCACAGCATCTGGGCTTCATCCTGTGAGGCTTCTGTACTATCAGCAAGAGATCAGACCTTTGTAGTTAAACAGAGTTCTTTATTTCTAATACTGGAACAGGGTCTCGATGTTTGTTAGAGATGCAGAACAAAGATGACTTGGGTTAATATACCTACAGACATAGATGCATAAACAAATCCCTCCAATCAGCATACACACAAAATGCGGGAAAAGAAATGGCAACCGTTTGTTCCCACCAAAGGTGAGAAAGTTATAAAAATTCCCTTCTTGCCCTGAGTGACCCAGATGTTCTAACTCCTAGGCAAAACATTTGGGCAGTGACAATAAAATAACTTTCAAGGCTATACCCACTCTGATAGCACCCTGAGAGTCTCAGGCAGGAGGGGGAGGAAGCTATGGCAAGATAGCCGTTGTTTATGTGACACATTGGAATGCAAGAGGCCATCCTCCCGGGGAAAAAGTAACACTAAGCAGGACAGCAATTTCTACTTCAAGGCAAGCAATAAAACATTTAGGTGATAGCAAGGTACAAAGAAACAGAAAGTAACTTTTCAGCACAGCATGGAACAAGCAAGCTTTTGTCAGATCCTGACACATCCCCGGGAACCTTGGGCAAACTTCCAAAGAACTCAGAGTTCCTTTGAAATTGCCTGCTTTGCCTGAGTGGCATTGAAAATTTAGTTCTAAGCAGAGGGAGCAGACGATAGTGTCGTTCAGGTATGCCTGTAGCTGTGCATTCTCCTTACACTTAGAAATCTGCAGGGAAATATGCACAGCTTTGGGAGAGAGCCTTTTGTTCAATCAGAAATGCCCACAGGTACCTTAAATATCTGAGAGGCCAAGCCATATGATTTAAAAGATCATCCCACCAAGAGAAGGAGCTGCAAGAACCACAGAAGCTGGTGTCGGGGGTTGGTGTCCACGAGGCAGGCATCAAAGGTACTCTACAGAGAGGCAGGCTTATGGCCAGGTAAGCAAGAACTTCCAAGTGTTGCTGCCCAAAGCCTTGAATGTGAATTGTGTGAGGTTTAAGCAGTCCTTCAGGGAGGTGTGTGTTTCAATCCCTGCCTCTTTGGTAGGAAAGTGGAGCAGCATATAAAGATACGAAGCGGACTTCTACGGAGTCAGACCCTTGGTCGATCCCAGTCAGTATTGCCTGCTCAGACTGGCAGCCACTCTCCAAAGTCTTTCACATCACCCATTGCCTGGTCCTTTAACTGGAGATGCCTGGGATAGGAGGAGGAGGAGGAGATTGGATTTCTACCCCACCCTTCACTACCCAAAGGAGTCTCAGAGTGGCTTACAATCTCCTTTCCCTTCCCCTCCCCACAACAGACACCCTGGGAGGTAGGTGGGGCGGAGAGAGCTCTTTCAAGGACTGCTCCTGAGAGAACAGCTCTGAGAGAACTTGTGACTGACTCGTGGTCATGCCAGCAGGTGCATGGGGAGGAGTGGGGAATTAAACCCAGTTCTCCCAGATTAGAGTCTGCGCTCTTAACCACTACACCAAATTGGCTCTCAAACCTGGGATCTCCCTGCATGCCAAGCAGATGCTCTTCCACTGAGTCATGACTCCTCCCCAGCACCCTCTTAAGTGGGTGGTTCATTGAAGCGAAGAGATGGATGAAGAGCTCCCTCCACGCAAGCCATAGGGGATTTGGAAGTTGTCAGCAATTACTCTGTTGTCCTAGAGCTAGCATAGACTGCTGGTCTGGCTGGGAAATAGATAGGGTCGCTCTTCAGTGCCTTCTGTTGTCAATCATCAGCTCCCTGGTTTACCAATGAATTGATCTGAAAGTGACTAGAAGTGATCTGAAAGTGACTGAATGCTGGTAGCGGAAGACCCGCACCAGACCAGACACAAACATGGCATAGAGCCCATTTGCCCCAATCCTGTGAAGAGGAAGTGATATCATTCTTCTGTGCTACGATTATATTAGTGGAATCTCATCTGATAGAGCTTTGGGTCCTTCTGTTCTCACTCAGGTGGCATCCATTTTTAGCTGCATCTTCCCAGAGGGCTTTGGGTGCAGTCTAATTCTGATCACACCCTCAAGTAGAGTGTTCTATCCAGGATGTAGACAGAGGTCTTACCATTTCTTCCACCTCCACCCTGTCCCCTTTTTCTAGCCTAATAAATAGTGGTGTCGTGGTTAACTTGCACACAGAAACTTGAAAACTATGTTGCGTTACTTTGGCAACATCAGGGGAAGGCCTCAGCCTCTATGCCCTGTGGTTGTTCCTCCAGAGGAACCTGTTGGCCGCTGTGTGAGACAGGATGCTGTACCAGATGGACCAGTTCTAAAAACTTCTGAAGTTCTTAGCAGGGGAAGGCCTTGGCCTCTGTGCCCTGTGGTTGGACCTCCAGAGGAACTGGTTGGCCACTATGTGAGACAGGATGCTGGACTAGATGGACCATTGGTCTGATCCAGCAGGGCTCTTCTGATGTTCTTCTCAGGGGAAGGCCTCGGCCTCTATGCCCTGTGGTTGGCCCACCAGAGGAACTGGTTGACCACCGTATGGGACAGGATGCTGGACTAGATGGACCATTGGTCTGATCCAGCAGGGCTCTTCATATGTTCTTATCAGGGGAATGCCTCGGCCTCTCTGCCCTGTTGCTGGCCCTCCAGAGGAACTGGTTGGCCACCGTGTGAGACAAGATGCTGGACTGGATGGACCACTGGTCTGATCCAGCAGGGCTCTTCATATGTTCTTATCAGGGGAATGCCTCGGCCTCTCTGCCCTGTTGCTGGCCCTCCAGAGGAACTGGTTGGCCACCGTGTGAGACAAGATGCTGGACTGGATGGACCACTGGTCTGATCCAGCAGGGCTCTTCTCATCAGAATGGTTGGTTCTTATGGTTGGACTTAATGCAAGAAATTGCATGACTTTTGTTTTTTGATTTTGCAAGGCAAGCCTATGTTTCTTGAAAGGGCTGAAATGCCTATTTTGGATGCAGTTAACTTGCCCTTATCCAATCAGGTAAAGAGCTTAGGACTTCTCCTGAACTCATCCCTCCAACTGGGAAGGCAGGCAGGAGGGGTTGCCAGGAATGCTCTTATTATAAGATCAGAAGACCCCTGCTGGATCAGACCAGTGGTCCCTCTAGTCCAGCATCCCATCTCACACAGCAGCAAACCAGTTCCTCTGGAAGGCCAATAACAGGGCATGGAGACCGAGGCCTTCCCCGATGTTGCCTCCTGGCCCTGGGATTCAGAGGTTTAGTCCCTCTGAATGTGGAGGTTCCCTTTAGTCATCATGGCACAAAGCCATTGATAGACTTATCCTCCATGAATCTAGCTAATCCCCTTTTAAAGCTGTTTATTCCTGTGGCCATGAATACATCCTCTGTCAGCGAATTCCACACTTGAATCACTTTCTGTGTAAAGTAGTGTTTCCTTTTGTCTGTCCTGAACCTACTGCCCATCAGCTTCCTTGGATGCCCTTGAGTTCTAGTATTTTGGCACAGGGAGGAAAAGTTCTCTTTGTCAACTCTCTCCACCCCATGCATAATTTTATAAACCTATATCATGCCGTGCTTCTTAGTCGTCTCTTTTCTAAACTGAAAACTCCCAGACTCTTCAGCCTTTCCTCACAGGGAAGGTGCATGGCTCATGTGTTGTCCTCCATTCTTGAGGCAGCTGTCCTTCCTGTACTGATTAAGGCTGCCAAGCCCTTGGCAAGGATAGGGGATCCTCCAGCTCCAGTTTCCTGCTGCTGCTGCTGCAGTGGCCAGCAAGAGAAAAATAATCTTTAAAAACTGCCGACAAGCAAGGTAATACTACTTCCAGGAAAAAACTTTGTCATTTGGAACAGCAAGGAGCTGTTCCAGTTGGCAGCAGAGGAGAGGACCCAAAGCAACAGGTTTAAATTACATGCAGAAAGGTATTGGCTGGATATTAGGAAAAACATTTTCACGGTCAGAGTGGTTCAAAGGTGGAATCAGCTGCCTAGGGAGGTGGTTAGCTCCCCTTCACTGGCAGCTTTCAGGAAGAGGCTGGACGAATATTTGTCAGAGATGCTTTAGGCTGCTGGTCCTGCACTGGGCAGGGGGTTGGACTAGATGGTCTGTATGGCCCCTTCCATGATTCTATGAAGTGATATCAGTCCTCTCTAGGAATTGCCAGAAAATCTATGGTTCTACCCTAGAGTTTCCAGTGATCCCTAGGAAGGCATGACATCATTTCCAGGCATTCCCCAGAACTGACATCACGCTGTCACTGCTAGCACCCTCCATATGCCCCTCCCAGCCTCCCACTGTGCCTGGCAACCCTAATGCTGATTTATGCTTTGGTAACTTTGAGACTGGACTACTGTAACATGCTGTACATGGGGCTGGCCTCCAGAAGTTTCAGTCATTTGAGAGTGCTGTTTTTTGTAATTTAATGGAAGTGGGCCAAAAGCACGTCACTGGTTCTAGTAACCTCACTGGCTGCCTGTGTTCCTCTCTGGACTCAGTTCGAGATGCTCCTTCTTACTTTTAAAGCCCTTCACAACCCAAGACCGACCTACTCAAAGGACTGGCTCGCCTGACATGCACCTTGCCCCCCCCCACACCTTTTTGGCCATTGCTAGTGGTCCCCCCCCTGACAAATTTGTACACCCTTCTTTAAAACCTTTAGAAAGGGGTGTAAAACAGGGCTTTCCCTCAGAATTTTGTGAGCTGCCCTGCACTTGTGAACGATGGATGGATGGTGCTGCTATATATATGTGTTGGTATATTTATTTCTTTATTTACAGAATTTGTTTCCCAGCTTTCTGCCCTCACAAGGGATACATCAAAGTGAAATGCAGGCCAAATCTCATTTAGAATTTAACAATGAAAGGCAGAGATCCGATCATAAAATATAATACATCCAGGGGTTTCCATCCATTTGCGTGCTGAAATTTTTTCAGATACCAGAAGTCATTTTTAATTACTGCCTTGATGACTTGAAAGAATCTATTTCTGAATTAACTTTGAGCTGCAATGAATCATGAACAGGAAAACATAAAGACTCATAGATAATTGTATAACATTTGCAACAGTTGGATATTACAGCAGGAGAATCAACATGTCAGTGAAGCTTATTTCCTGGTTCTCTGTGGGATTTCTATATCTGCCAGTCCTTCGGCTTGTCTGGGAACTCCGGGTTCAAATCCCCAGTCAGTCATGAAGCTCACTGGCATGCCTCTAGTTATCTAAAACTAGTTAGTTAGTTACTCAGTCAGTTAGTTAGTTAAGGCTCTCCCTTCTTCCTGCGTCCTTTTCTCCTTTCCACCCACCAGCCAACCTACCTTCATCTGCCCCCTGTCTTCAACTTTCCCTCCTTCCCTCCCCCTGGCAATTGCTCCCCAGGAGAACTGTGTGCTGTACTAGCTGCCAGCCTGAGCCGGGCCAAGCTGTGTGGCACTAGCCACTGGCCTGGGTCCAATTGCACAGTGGGGAACCTGCAAGGATTTGTGGAGGCACCCACTTTTCCCTCTGTCCTCCTCCCCACACTGTTTCTTCTTTTCCTCCTCCTGGCAGCTCTTATATCCTCACCTTTCCCTGCATCCTTCTCTCTTTCCCACCCACCAACCAATCTACCTTTTGTCTGCCCTCCATTTTCAGCTATATTCACTTTTTTTGCTTCATCTATAACCTGCCTTTCTCCATAATAGGGATCCAAAGCAGCTTACATCATTCTCCTCTCTTTTATTTTATCCTCATCCTCACAGCATCTTTGTGAGGTTATCTTAGGTTGAGAATGTGTGACTGGCTCCCCTCAATTTTTTTAAGATTTCAATTTTTTCTACACACCTAGGGCTTTAGAAAGATGTCTTGTCTGTTCATGACCCTAATATCCAGAGTTGGGCCATGTTGAGAACTAGAAGAAGTGTTAATTGTTTAAATGTCACTAGTTTTGTCCACAATCAATATATGCTAAAAGGTGTATGATAACATACTATTGAAGAGTTCAGTGTTTTCAGTGTAACAGTGTTTAGCTGCTAGTTGTTTTGCGACAATATACTTTATTTTGTTCACTACAAAAGTTGTTTTCTATTGTCAACTTTTATTTTTTTCGAATGGCTCAGATATCAAAAACTGATTTCTATGTGCTAAGGTAGCATAGAGTGCAGTGGTTTGCAGTGCTATCTCTCTCCTGGGAGTAAGCCCCAGTGAATGAAATGTGATTTGCTGGTGAACAGACTGGCTTAAGATTGCTCCATAAGGAATTAATACTTCTACAGTGCTATTCTAAGTAATGTTGCAGTAAAATAAAGCTGGTAAAATAAAATTAGATGAGGCAGAAGTATTTCAGTTTTTCCCAGAATTTCCATTTTTCTCCCAGGGGGAAATGTTCCCCCCCTAATGGCTTAAAAATTTCCAGAAATTTTGCAACATAATTAATTCCATCCTAACTCAGAGAAGTCGGCTGTAGGATTAAATCCCAACCACCCATTAACACCTTCCAGGTACACCTGGCATTTGGCTTGAAGTAGCAGACTCTCATAACACCACAGAAATACCAAAGTGGTCTTCTATTTTTGATGTTGAATGAGCTGCTTGTTCATTTTTTGTAACATCCCTGTTTGCATTTAAGTCCACAGGGGCCCAAGTGCAAGTCGCAGGGGATATGTTACCAAACTCCACGGAACGTGCCGTGACTATATCGGGTACTCCTGACGCCATTATTCAGTGTGTAAAGCAAATCTGCGTGGTTATGCTCGAGGTAGGATGCAGTCCTGGGGCATTGGCAAGCTTTCCTTCAGTGATTCACTGTGCCTGGGACATTTCACTTTCTCAACATTACAGTGCTCAGTACCTCCCTGACAGGCCTGCTAGTCCAATATTTAACAGTGGGCATGATGTCCCTTTGACTGTGGTTAAACTCAACAGCTCTCAGGGGCAGTGTTTTATTCCTGTTCTTAGTACTTATTGCTGGATGCACCAAACAATAGATCTGCCTGCCGTAGGACAGACGGTAGTCTAGGAAGAGGACTGTACTGCGTAATAGGAACTGAAGATCCCATGGAATGGTATGTGGGTGGCTATAACTAGGGTATTTGGGGGTACATCCTGGCTCTCCCAGTCTTATCAGATCTCAGAAGCTAAGCAGGGTCAGCCCTGGTTGGTACTTGGAGGGGAGACCACCAGGGAAAGCCCAGGGTCACTATGCAGAGGCAAGCAATGGCAAACCACTTGCCCTGATCTGGATGACCCAGGCTAGCCTGATCTCATCAAATGCTGGAATCTAAGCATGGTTGACCCCAGTAAGTACTTGGATGAGAGACCACCAAGGAAGTCTAGGGTTCCCATGCAGAAGGAGGCAATGGCAAACCACTTCTGAACATCTCTTGCCCTGAAAACCCCAGGAGGAGTCGCCATAAGCTGCAACTTAATAGGACTTTCCACCACCACATTCTGGTAGGGAGGACACCCCCAGGACTTAACCACTGGGAGTATGTGTCTCCGTGACAAGGACTGGGGCGCTCCATCATTGCTCCAAGCATTTAGTAAATACCTTTGCAGCAGCAGAAACTATCCACCTTCTGAGACAGGATACTGTGTAGGATGGATTTTGACCCAGTAAGGAGCATGGCTTGCTTCTGTGGATGCTAGCAAGAGATTCAATGGTGCTCTGATTAAATCCAGAACCATGGGAAACTATGTCTGAACTGCATGGCAAGAGGGTTAAGTGGGGTGATTGATTGAATGATTGATTGATTGATTGATTGATTTCGAATGTTAAAGAATTTATTGAAATCTGATATAACATACAATAACAGCATAAACTGCATATAAAATTGTCAAAGGTACTGTTATGTATTACTATCACAGTTGCTGTGTGCTCAAGTAATGGCGAACGCCACGTGGCCGCACATGGCCAGAATCTACCTGAGCTTTGGCCAGGTAGAACAATAGCCGGTTGGATCCTAACCGGCCACCAATCATGAGCCTAGGTTTCCTCCGGAGGACCTATGAACTGTAACCACAGTCGTAAGGTCCTATCAGGACATTTGGGCGAGGTCGGAGGTGTGCCTCTGACCGGAATAAAAGAGGGCTCTGAGCCCGGAGTTTCCATGTTCCATCTTGACCCACAATAAACCACTATGCTGATTTCACTGATACCAGCCTCCCGACTC
This sequence comes from Lepidodactylus listeri, assembly GCA_029233225.1. Lineage (NCBI taxonomy): Eukaryota > Metazoa > Chordata > Lepidosauria > Squamata > Gekkonidae > Lepidodactylus > Lepidodactylus listeri. Next base: position 70,615,544 of record JARCFY010000016.1, on the reverse strand, counting down.
CAGTACTTTTCAGTGGCAATAAAGGTGGGATCCCGATGAGTGACTCATCAGCCAGCCCGAACAGCACCGCACCGAGCACCAATCTGTCAGCATCCAGCACTGCTGGGCTCCAAAGCTCTGAAGCATCTCCACCCACCCCAGAGGATGTCGCTCCACAACGCACCCCTGCTTGGGTAAATATGGCTGCCACCACAGGACAAATCCCTCCATTCGACCCTTCCCAACCCAAGACCTGGGACGCCTGGTCCAGACAACTTGGGTTCCTCCTGGTTGTTCATGGGGTCACCGAGGCCGACATGAAGCGGGCCTGGCTCCTGGGCCACTGTGGCATCGAAACCATGTGCCTGGCCCAGAGTCTGATCGCTCCCCAGGACCTGATGGACGCCCCATATGACGACATCCTCAAACTACTAGATACTTTGCCCCAAGCCCTCCATGCTGGCACTCCAGGACCAGTTCCTCCAGAGGACCCAACAGACGGGTGAGAGTGCTGCCGCATTCCTGTCCGACCTTCGCCGGCTGTGAGTACCGGCACGTAGAGGATGACTTGCTGGGCAGTTTCGTGGCCAGAGTGCGTGAAGCCAAGCTACGACGACAGCTCATCGTGCTCTCTGAGCTGACAATTGAAAAGGTGCTCCAAACAGCAGTCGCGTTCGAGATGACCCAGAAAGACTGCCTGGCCACCACATGCACCGCACTGCGACCTCTGAATCGGATGTATCAGAGGAGGAAGACATCTGCCAGCTGCGTCCTCACTCCCAAAAAGGTGCGTTCCGCTCCTCTGGTTCCCGTTCCCAGCACACGGCCCCGGCCGCTGTCTCTGCTCCCGTTTCCCAGCACAGACTGCCCCCAACGTGCGCTAGCTGCGGAGACCCCCACGAGCACCATTCCTGCCGGTTCCGAGAGGCGACGTGCCGTTCCTGCGGAAAGATGGGCCACATCACCAAGGTCTGCCGCGCCCAGACCAGCCGCCGCTCCCCAGCCACTCACTACGAATCAGTGGATAGCATCACATCTCCCGCGCACCACCAGGTACTGAGCTTGCCCCAGCCAACCCCTGGGAAAATTTCGGTCCACGTTCAGATCGAAGGGGTCCCCTGTCCCATGGAACTAGATACCAGTTCCTCATATTCAATTATTTTGGTGGATACGCTCCATAAACTGTGTCCAAAGGGGGGGCCGATTGCGGAAACCCTTGGGACGAATATTCTGCGACTTTCAGAAAAACCCGGTGGCTATCAAGGGGCTGGGCAAGTTCAGGGTCCAGTTCAAGGACTTTAATGGGCTCCTGGACCTCCTGGTGGTGGAGGGCAACCTAACCAGCCTTCTCGGACTTTCCTGGTTCAAGCCCCTGGGCCTGGGAATTACTGGGGTGAACTGGATCGGCTCTGCGGACTTAGAGTCGGTCTGCACTGAATTTCCTGCTGTTTTTGATGGTACATTGGGCTCCTACCGGGGGCCTCTGGTTTCATTAGACTTAGATCCCACTGTCCGGCCCATCCGTGTGGCGGCTAGGCGAGCTTTCCTAGCAATCTTCCCTAAGATAGAGGTGGAGCTGGACAAATTGGTGGCACAAGGTGTGCTTGAACTGGTATCTCACGCCAAGTGGGAGACCCCAATTGTGACCCCCATGAAGGCAAATGGGGGGATCCATATTTGAGTGGACTATAAATGTACTCTCAACCTGGCCTTGCAAGATCACTCATACCCAGTACCTGTGGTCAGTCACGGGAGCCAAGGTATTTGGGAAGCTGGATCTGGCTCAGACCTACCAGCAACTCCCCGTGGACGATGCCACAGTGGAGGCCCAAACTATAGTCACCCAAAAGGGGGCATTCAAGATGAAGTGGCTCCAGTTCGGGGTCAGCGTCGCCCCGGGGTTGTTTCAGCAATTAATGGATTCTGTGTTAAAAGATCTTCCAGGAGTGAAGCTGTTTTTTGACGACGTCCTGATTGCGGCCCCAGACGTTGCCACCTTCTGTGAGAGTTCTGCTCAAAGTAGTCAAGGATCAGATCTTGGTTGGTTAACCACAGTTCTTTATTACCTATTCCTACATTAGTACAGCATCTCGGGTTATTGTCAGAGATGAGACAAATAATACAAGCGGGTCTATTATACCATTCCAAGGAGTTTGAATTACCCATAGATAGCCAATCCCCTTAAGGGAAAATTGGCGGGCAAAAAGGTGGCTTGACCGTTTGGTTCACACAGGAAAAAAGTGGGGAGTTAAGCAGTAAATTTCCCTTCTCAAACCAGACCCCTCAGATGTAGCGAGTTCACATAACAATTCATGGCTCCAAGGTTCTTTTGCATGAGATAAGAGATGAGAGGCATCCTCCCTTTGAAGTTACTGCCGGGGCAGCTGGAATGCGGAGGCAGAGATGAGAGGCCTCCTTGTTCTCACAAAGCATGGTTGTCACCCTCCCGACCAAGACAGGATTAATACATTATGGTTACATAGGTTCTAATACACTCTAGATACATAGGACAGCTGAAGACATGCATGCAAGAATACATTGGCTGAATTGACAGATTCTGACACCCTGCCCTCCCCATAATTCTCTTCACCTAGCTTTATCAGGGAACATTTTATGAAACAGTTTAGTCAGCTTAGGAGCATGAACATGTTCTGAGCGAATCCATTCATTGTGTTCTGGGCCGAAATCTAACCACCTAACTAAGTAATATAATCGGCCTCTTCGCATCTTGGAGTCAAGGATTTCAGTTATCTCGAAGTGAGGACTCCCCTCCTTCATCAGTGGAGGAGGAATTGGAGGAACTGGATGCCAAGCGTTCGGCCCAGGATCTTTCTTCAACAGGCTGAAATGAAACACAGGGTGCACAGAACTCAGTGATTTAGGCAGTTCCAGTTCAAAAGACACATCAGAGATTTTGCGTAGCACTTTATAAGGCCCAACATATTTCCATCCCAGTTTCCTGCTGGGCTGCAGCCCATGGATATTTTTGGTAGAGAGATAGACAGAATCCCCAGGTTGAAGATCCCATCCCGGTGCTCGCCCTCGATCCGCATATTTTTTGTAGTCCTCTTTGGCATGGTCCAATGCTTTGCCTATTAATGGCCATGAGTCTTGGAGACTGGACCACCACTTTTTGAAATCCGAGGGGGGGGCTTGAGGGGCCTCCTCAATAGTAGGCAATGGTTTCCCTTCGAAACCCCCCACTGCCATGAAAGGGGAAACTCCTGTGGATGAGTGCACTGCATTATTGTAACTATATTCTGCAAATGGCAGCAATTCCACCCAGTTATCCTGGTGATAATTTGTGTAACATCTCAGGAATTGCTCTAGAATTTGATTAGTTCGTTCGGATTGGCCGTCGGTCTCTGGGTGGTAACCCGAGCTTAGGGCGGGTTCTATATCCATTAGTTTCAAAAGCTCCCGCCAGAAGGTGGCAACGAACTGACTACCGCGGTCGGAAACCACTCTCTTCGGAAAAGCGTGTAATTTGATCACGTGATTGAAGAAAGCTTTGGCCATCCCTTTGGCTGTGGGCAATTGCTTGAAGGGGGTGAAATGCGCTTGCTTTGAAAAAGTGTCTACCACCACCCAAATCACTGTTTTTCCCTTAGAGGGGGGCAAATTAGTGATAAAGTCCATGGCTATAGCTTCCCAGGGTCTTGACGCGGTGGGTAGGGGGTGCAATAATCCCGGGACTTTCCCCCCCCCCCGTTTTTTGCACATTAAACAGGTCTGACATGCCGAGACGAAGTCTGAGACGTCTCGGCGCATGCGCGGCCACCAGAACTGACGCTGGATCAAATTAAGAGTCTTTAGGAAACCGAAGTGCCCAGCTAGCTTTGATGAGTGGCAGTGTAACAAGATTTCCTTGCGCTTGGCCTTAGGCACCACTAGTTTGTCCCCATGTAGCCAACAGTGGTCTTCCCTCTTGGAACATTCCTCCAAAGCTTCCAGTTCCTCTATCTCTTCAGGAGCATAATCCCCCCCCCAATTGCATTTCCCAATGTCCAACTCTGCCTTCTTGGCTTGGCTCCGGGTGACTACCACCCCTCCTAGTTGTTGGGGGGAGAACATGGAATCAAACACTTCTTCCTTTACACTCTCATGTTGGGGCAACCTGGACAACGCGTCTGCCAAGGAGTTAGCCTTCCCAGGAAAATGTTTAAGCACAAAGTTAAACTTGGAAAAGAAATCAGCCCATCGCAGCTGCTTAGCGTTGAGGGATCGCTGAGTGCGCAACGCCTCCAGATTCTTATGATCAGTCCATATTTCAAACGGAGTTTGCGCTCCTTCCAGCCAATGGCGCCACGTAGTGAGCGCTAACCTAATGGCTGCGGCTTCCTTGTCCCACACTGACCAATTCCTTTCCGTCTCGTTAAATTTTTTTGAAATGTAAGCCAAGGGGTGCAATTTCCCTTCCGAGTCACTTTGTAATATGGCCCCCCCCATGGCTACATCAGAGGCATCTACATGAACGATAAAATCCTTCGTTTCGTCAGGGTGTGCTAGAATGGGCTCTGAAGTGAAAAGAGTCTTTAAAGTCTCAAACGCCCGCTGACACTCCCCGTTCCAAGCCAACTTTTCTCCTGGCTTCCCGGCCTCGGGCCCCTTCCCCTTTGTTTTTAATAAGTCCGTCAAGGGGAGAGTGACTTTGGCAAAGTCCTTGATGAAGGTTCGGTAAAAATTACAAAATCCCAAGAGGCTTTGCAATTGCTTTCTCGTTCGCGGAGCCTCCCATTGCACCACAGCCTCCACCTTCCCCGGGTCCATCTCCAACCCCTTCTGAGAAATGCGGTAGCCCAGGAAGTCCACAGACTCACGGTGAAACTCACACTTAGACAGTTTCACATATAGCTGGTTTTTTAGTAAGGTTGAGAGGACTTCCCTGACCAAAGTCACATGCGCCTTCTTATCAGTAGAATAGATCAAGATATCATCTATGTAACATAACACGCCCTTAAACAGGTGCTTGTGCAACACTTCGTTGATTAAACTCATAAAGACCCCGGGCGCGCCACTTAAGCCGAACGGCATCACTAGATATTCAAATTGCCCCAAGGGGGTATTAAAGGCAGTCTTAGATTCATCCCCTTCCCTGATGCGCACCCTGAAATAGGCATCTCGTAGATCCAACTTGGTAAAAATCCTCCCCTTGGCCGCTTCCGCCAAGAGGTCCTTTATTAACGGGAGGGGGTAAGCGTTAGTGGTGGAGACTGCATTCAACCCCCGGTAGTCAGTGCATAGTCGTAAGCCCCCATCCTTTTTCTTTCGGAACAGCACTGGCGCCGCAAAGGGGGATTTGGCCGGGCGGATGAACCCCCGTGCTAAATTTTTGTCCAAGAACTTTCGCAACTCTTCCCGTTCCAACGGGCTCATGGAGTATAATTTTCCTTTTGGGAGTTTTTCTCCTGGGAGGAGTTCTATGGCACAGTCCGACAGTCGATGGGGGGGCAACTCATCCGCCTCAGTCTCGCTGAACACTTCCAGCAAGTCTCTATACTCTTTAGGCACCATGGTAGGGGTGACAGCGAGCGCGGGGGCCGGGAGAGGAGGGGTTGGAGGTCCAGGTCCCCATCCTGGGTCCCACCTATGACTCTGGCAGCGTTCGTCCACCCACGAAATTTTCCCTTCGCTCCATTTTATGTAAGGGTCGTGCGCCCCGAGCCAAGGGCTGCCCAACACCATAGGGAACTGGGCGTTTGGGGTGATGACGAAAGCCCGCTTCTCCCAGTGCTCCCCCGTCCCCAAAATCAAGCTCTCAGTCTCTGCTATGCATTCCTCCTTCATCTCCGACCCATCCATCTGAGTGAACTTCAGGGGTTCCAATAACGGGGTGACTTTGGGTCCCAGCCCTTCCACTACTAGGGGGCTGATCAGGTCTCGCGCACACCCAGAGTCAATTAAAGCGCGAACCCGCATGTGGGTACCCGATCCAGGGGTCACCACTGTCACTACCATATATAACAGGGGGCCGGGGATGCTCACCGGAGATGGCGCTTCTTGGCGGGGGACCTGCAGCTCTGCGCCGCTCACTGCAGGCCGTTGGAGTTTCCCGACATCTGCGTTTCCATCAGCTCCAGCTCTCCCTGGTCACCGGCCACTCCTTCCAGCTGCAACGCCCGAGGTTTCATTGGTGTTTTTCCACGGCTAGGGGTGCTCCCCGCTCCGGGGGTTGAGGTCTTCGGGCCTTTCCCCCCTCCTCGTGGGCAAGCGGAGGCGAAATGGCCACTCTCCCCACACTTCATACACAACCCTTGTCGAAACCTCGCATCTCGGACATCTTGCACACTGGATCGGGGCTTCGCTCTGGGGGCTGCTTTGCTGGCCCCCGTTACCGACGCTCCCATCTTGATCAGGGCGAATCGCTCCTCCATGTCGATGGCAGCTCTCATCCAGGTGGCCAGGGTGCCCGGGCGGCCCCCCAACAGCACGGTCTCGTAGATCTCCGGATTCAGGCCCTCCCAATACTTCTCCATGAATAGCTCCTCCGGCCACCCATGGATCTTGGCCGCGATGCGCCTGAACTTGTCAGTGTAGTCCCTCACCGACGATCTCCCCTGGAACAGCTTTCTTAGTTGATTACGTGCCTTTTCCTCACCCAGGGGGTCCTCGAACTGATGACGGAGGGCCCACATGAAGTTGTTCAGGGAACGCAGTTCAGGTCCGGGGTTGTCGTGCAGGCTCACATACCAGACGCTGGCAGTGTCTTTCAGCTTGGACCCGATGTAGCCAATCCGTTCTTTCTCGGTGGGATAGAGGTGGCCCCAACTGTCCAGGAATCTCCCTATCTCCAGCATGAAGAAACGTAGCTTCTCCGGGTCCCCATCGAAAGTGGTCGTCAAAGGGTCGGAGGGGGCTGGGCGGGCGGCCGGCGCGGCCGGGACCGGGGCAGGCACTGGAACGGGCCCTGGTGCTGGAACCGGGACGACCGGCTGGACTGGCTGCGCCGGGAGAGCGGGCGCCTGCGGCTGGACCGGAACCCCTCCGGGCGCTGGCGGTTGGAGTGGGGCTCCTACCCCTTGACCGGGGAGGGCTCCTTGCACTGCCCTCATAGCGTCGCGAAATTGGTGCTGGAGATCGAGGGCCAACTCGCGGAGCTCGGCGGTGAGTTGAAGCCGCAGATCTCCCATCATCTGATCCAAGGGGACCGTCTGCTCCTCGCGATACGGATCGGGCCCATACAGATCCATCCCCTCTCCTTCGAGAGGCGGGCGACGCGGCCCTCCACGATAGATCGGCTCGCGGTCGTCTCCTAGGTAGCTCGGTCTCCCTCGATCGAGCTGGTCTCCGGTGAGCGAAACCCTCACCCCTTTCCGGTCGTGCACCCACGAATCCACGGTACGCGGACCGAAATGGCTCCATGCGTACTTGGGGGTCACGCTCTGATGAGTAACCGGGCGGCGTGGGATGTAGTAAGCCCCCTGGCTCGTGGTCACCGGCACTTCGGGACCTCCTCCGCCGCCACCACCCCCGTTCCCCGGGTCCGCCGGGGTAGCGGGAGTCTCTTCTGGAGTAGTAGGCTTGAGGGGGACCGCGTCGTCGTCTGACATGGTCAGGAACGGCTGAGTCCCAATCACAGATCTCTGACAATCTGTGAGAGTTCTGCTCAAAGTAGTCAAGGATCAGATCTTGGTTGGTTAACCACAGTTCTTTATTACCTATTCCTACATTAGTACAGCATCTCGGGTTATTGTCAGAGATGAGACAAATAATACAAGCGGGTCTATTATACCATTCCAAGGAGTTTGAATTACCCATAGATAGCCAATCCCCTTAAGGGAAAATTGGCGGGCAAAAAGGTGGCTTGACCGTTTGGTTCACACAGGAAAAAAGTGAGGAGTTAAGCAGTAAATTTCCCTTCTCAAACCAGACCCCTCAGATGTAGCGAGTTCACATAACAATTCATGGCTCCAAGGTTCTTTTGCATGAGATAAGAGATGAGAGGCATCCTCCCCTTGAAGTTACTGCCGGGGCAGCTGGAATGCGGAGGCAGAGATGAGAGGCCTCCTTGTTCTCACAAAGCATGGTTGTCACCCTCCCGACCAAGACAGGATTAATACATTATGGTTACATAGGTTCTAATACACTCTAGATACATAGGACAGCTGAAGACATGCATGCAAGAATACATTGGCTGAATTGACAGATTCTGACACCTTCAAGACCCGGCTGTGGTCCGTCCTCCAGTGGTTCCAGGATGCCAGCTTAAAGATGCGACAGGACAAATGCATATTAGGAGTTCTGTCGGTGACCTTCCTGGGATTCACCGTAGACACACAGGGCATCCACCCCACTCCAGAGAAGGTGGCGGCCATCACGGAGGGGCCGTCCCCACATCAAAGGCCGAGCTGCAGGTGTTCCTCGGCCTCTTGAAGTTCTATCATGCCTTCCTTCCACACAAGGCGGCGATAGCCAAACCCTTCCACAGGTTGCTGGACAAGGGGGCTAAGTGGGACTGGGGACCTCGCCACTTGGCAGCTTTCAAAGCTGTAAAAGACTTGCTAGTGTCCAATGCTATCCTGGCACACTTTAACGAGTTCTTGCCTGTGATCCTGGCTTGCGACGCGTCTCCCTATGGGGTAGGGGTTGTCCTGGGTCATCGGCTTCCTGACAGGTAGGAGGTGCCAGTGGCCTACTATTCCTGAACCTTATTGGCAGCAGAGCAGAACTACGCCCAGATAGACAGGGAAGCCCTGGCTATAGTCGCTGGAGTCCACAAATTCCACGACTACCTGTATGACTGGGCTTTTACCATGGCCACTGACCACAAGCTGCTTCTTGGCCTCCTCGCTCCGCACCGCCAGATGCCCCACATGCTGTCCCCCCAGGTGCTGCGCTGGTCTGTCTTCCTGTTGGGGTACCAGTACTCCTTGGTGCATTGACTGGGGAAAGCCATGGGACACGCAGACACCCTGAGTCACCTCCTGCTGCCATCCTGTGACCTGGACCCAGCTCCCACCTATCACATCACATTGAAAGAGGGCCTCCCAGACCATCCAGTCCAGGTATCTGATGTGGCTCACCACACAGCCCAGGACCGTGTCCTCTCCTGGGTCTCGGACTGGGTGGGAAGGGGGTGGCCCAACCATCCGTGCCCTGAATTTGCCGCATTCACCGTGAGGTGCAACAAACTTTTCACCCACAAGGGGTGTTTGTTGTGGGGAACCAGGGGGGTCATTCTGGGGCTACTCCACTCTCAAGTACTGGCAGCATTCCATGAGTCTCATCCGGGAATTGTCCGGATGAAGATTCTGGCCTGGAGTTACATATGGTGGCCCAGCATGGACAAAGAGATTGAGGACCAGGTCCACCGATGTAGCTGATTCCAGGAGATGTGCACCCCGAGCCTCCTCATGCCCCATCTGGCCCTGGGAGTCGACCAACAAGCCCTGGTCTAGACTCCACCTGGACTTCGGGGAGCCAGTCCAGGGGTAGCTTTTCTTTATACTTGCACATAGCTACAGCAAGTGGCTGGAGGTAGTCCTGGTGTGGGCTACCTCATCTGACATGGCCATTCGAGCCATGTGGTGCGTGTTCTCCACACATGGCCTGCCAGACACCCTCGTCACCGACAACAGGTTGGCATTCACTTCAGCGGAGTTCCAGCACTTTGTGGACTCCCTCGGCCTCCACCACATCCATTCCACGCCCTTCCATCCTGCGACCAATGGCCAAGCTGAGAGAATGGTAAGGACCACGAAGGAAGCCCTCAGACGGATGGATCAGGGTGACTGGGAATTCAAGCTGGCAAAGTTCCTGTTCAGCCAGCGATCTACCCCACAGACTGGAACGGGATGCAGCCTGGTGGAGATGCTGATGGGCAAGCACCTCGCAACCCTGCTAGACCAGCTCCACCCTGACCGCGCCACCGACAGCAACACCAGGTCAGAGTTTCGGGCAGCTCCACAAGGGTTCTCCCCATCTACGTACAAAACTATGCCCGAGGTCTGGCATGGGTCCCCAGAAGAATCGTCTATTCCACAGGGCCCTCTCTCCTATGAGGTTCTCACTGAGGAAGGGTTGGTGTGGCAGCGCCACAGTTGCAGCAGCGTGTCCTGAGCACCACACCCACGTTCCGGAGACTCCTGCAACCAGGGTCCTGGACCAGTGCCCGCTCCTGGAATCCAGCCCTGACGCGGAACCAGTGGATCCCCAAACCCCAGGTTGTCCAAGCAAGCCTACTTCGCCAGCGCTGCCTCCGAACCTGCCTGCAGACATCCCTGGACAGATGCCTGCTGTCCTGCTCCCCGAACCTAACGCTGCTCCACGACCTCTCGGGGTGTGAACACCGGCGGCCAAGATACTTGAAAGACTATGTTACATAGGGGGGACCCGGACTATGGGGGGAGGGGTGTTATGTATTACTATTGCGGTCACCATGTGCTCAAGTAATGGCGACCATCATGTGGCCATTCGCACATGGCCTGAATCTACCTGAGCTTCGGCCAGGTAGAACAATAGCTGGCCAGATCCTGAAAGGTCACCAATCATGTACCTAGGTTTCCCCTGGGGACCTGTGCAGTGTAACCACGATTGTAAGGTCCTATCAGGAATAAAAGAGTGCTCTGAGCCCGGGGTTTCTATATTCCATCTGACCCGCAATAAACTACCATGCTGATTTCACTGTTACCGGCCTCCCGACTCCAGTACTTTTCAGGTACAGATAATATACCAACAGATAATTCAGCTACAAATTTCAAACAGTAGCAATCAAACGGTCAGGAAGAATTAAGCAGGTGTAAAGCAGTCTACCAAGTGGGGTGATTTATTAAGGTGTTGTATTACTTTTGTGATTTTCTTCATCATTTTCTGAAATCGCATTATTTAGGAGTCTGGGGCTTTTTTTAAAAAAATAATGACTCTAGAGCCATTTCACACTTTTCTGAGGAGTGAGCTTTGCCCCGCACCTGCAGACAGAGGAGCCTTGGGATGAACTGGAGGGATTTTGTATACGAGTCAGTTCTGCTCATGCAGAGTCCGTCCACGGCAGGGGAAGGGTAGACACAGGGGGCATCTTGGTCATGGTGTACAGATTTCTGCATTTGCAGTTTCACTGAAGGTGCTTCATCTGTGTGGGTGGTGGGCTTAAGGCTGGGTTTTCCTCGTGTTCTGCTGTGTATGTATGAGAGCCAGCACTTAGTCACGGCAGCTGGAAAGCACCACGACGAGTGTAACATAAAAGCTAGAAATGCGGTACCCTGGTCCCCAACCATGGTGCTCCCTGACATCTGTCCGTGTGCCCACCAGGTGGTTTTAGAAAGTGGGCAGGGCCGGGTGGGACTTTTGCCCAGTATGCCTTCTGATTGGCCACTGGAGATTTGATGGGCTGTGCATATTTTTAAAAAAAACGTTGCTTTGGCAGCCACCTCCACAGCAGCATGAGGATCTTCACTGTGTGACTGGGGGTAAGCTGTGGTGGCCATTTTATGATGGGCTCCGCCTCCTGCGCTGTGTCAGATTCCCAGTGTCACCTGCAGGATCAAAAGGTCCCCAGCCTTTTTGATCCTGCAAGCCCCATTGTGGACCTCTGTGCCATATACATGCACAAGCACACACGCACGCACACAAAGATGCCATGCACCAACGACAGCCTAAATACGACTGTTAGGAAAACAGGTCAAGTCTTGGGGGGGGGGGAGGGGGTTAATATTGTGTGGCTACCAATACCATAATTTGCAGTTGTGATGAATGTTTGTGCTGTTTTTACCTTTTCTCACTTATTCCTCTCTCTTTCCCCCCCTCAGTCTCCACCCAAAGGTGCAACCATTCCTTACCGCCCCAAACCGGCCTCTGCACCTATAATTTTTGCAGGTGGCCAGGTAAGAGCAGACACCATTTTGGCTTCGACTGGAAACCACACTGTCCTGGCCCAACCTCAGCCAGCGCCTGTTAGTATTCTGCTTGGACATTCTGTCTGGTATAGTATTGATTGGTTTGTTTTCTTTCCTTTTGGATTTACTGATGCTGTGGAGGCAATTCTCCTGGTGCGTATTCCAAATCCAACCTGAGCTGTTTCCCTCCCCCTGCCTGGTGCCCCCTTCCACCACCATGCTCCTGCCACGTTCCCGCCCCCCCCCTGGAAAGATGGCCAGAGACCCAAATCTAGAAAAAAAGGTATTGCTTTTCAGTAGCAGGAGGGAACATGGTAACTTCTCCTTGGTGCATACAGGAACCTGGTGTTAAGCCTGTGAAATACCACCAGCCCCACATACAAATCAAAACTTGGAAGTTAGTTGTGCATCACTATTTGCAGGCAGGATTTATAACTATATTTATAATCAGAGCTGCAGGCCTTGACCAGAAAGAGACTTTTTCCCCGTGAGTCATTTTTCCGAGTGAAACTGCTCCTCCGCTGCAGTGGTTCCCAGCAGAGAAAGAAGATTGGCACCCTGTCTCTGCCTGTCTTTCTTTCCTGCCAGAGCTAATCGCAACCGGAGAGAGGCAATTCGAATGCAGTTATGGATCTCCAATACTTTACGTGGCATCGAAGGGCCAGACTTAAGACATGCTGTTTTTTGAACAGCCCCATAGCAGTTGCAGTAACTTCTCCCCACAAACACACACAGATTTCAGTGCAGGAAAATAACTTGGATGTAAGGCAGGAATACTTCCTCCCCCTGTGGCCAAAATAGGCTCTCCTTTATTTTTTAACAGACACTCCCTGCACATCTGGTTTGGCCCTTAGTTGCGTACTAAATTACTAAAGACCCAGTTTGGTGTAGTGGTTAAGTACACGGATTCTAATCTGGGAGAACTGGGTTTGATTCCCCACTCCTCCACTTGCACCTGCTGGATGACCTTGGGCAAGCCATAGTTCTGTACCAGCTGATCTCTCAAGGGCAGTTGTCTCAGAGCTCTCTCAGCCCCACCTTCCTCACAGGTGTCTGTTGTAGGGAGGGGAAGGGAAAGGAGTTTGTCAGCCACTCTGAGACTCCAAGTGAATGAAGGGTGGGATATAAATCCAATCTCTTCTTCTTCTTCATAGTCGAGAGTGAGGTCCAGGGCCACCCAAATTCATCAGAGCTAAGCAGGGTCGGCCCCAGTTAGTATTTGGATGGGGGACCATTTAAAGAATGCTGGGGTTGCTACGCAGAGGCAGGCATTGGGGAACCACCTCTCTTGCCTTGAAAACCGAAGAAGCTGTCATAGCATGGGCTGAGAAATTAATTATGCTTCTGCAGGGCCAAGGCTTTCAACAGAGAAGGCAGACACCTACCTACTTGCCAGACTTAAAGGTGGATGAAGAAGAAGAGAAGAGATTGGATTTATATCCCACCCTTCACTCACTCGGAATCTCAGAGTGGCTGACAAACTCCTTCCCTTCCCCTCCCTACAACAAACACCCTGGGAGGTAGGTGGGGCTGAGAGAGCTCTTTCCCAAGCTGTCCTTGAGAGAACAGCTGGGACAGAGCTATGGCTTGCCCAAGGTCATCCAGCAGGTGCATGTGGAGGAGTGGGGAATCAAACCCGGTTCTCCCAGTCCACGCACTTAACTACTTAACCCGGTCCACGCACTTAACCACTACACCAAACTGGCTCTCAATGTTCCAGCATGTGGGAATGGACAGTTATACTGCAAAAAACAAAGACGATGTTCAGGAAATTGGAGATAACCTGAACAAAGAGGTGGAAGTCCGTTGGGAAAATTGAACCACTACCTTGGAATACAAATGGAAAGGACTGAGAATGGGAGTTTTCTCCTGAACCAAAGACACAAGATCATGGACCTTGCAGAATCCCTGACCTAAAGGATGCCAAAGGAGTCAGTACTCCTCTTGAACCGACCTGCCTCAAACGTGAAGAAGGGATATTGCTAGAGAGTAACCAACAATACAGAGGTGCAACTGGCAAACTTCTTTATCTGAGCACCTGATATCTCTGCAGCTGTTGGAATCCTATGCAGAAAAACTGATTCACCAAATCATTATGATTGGAGCACTGTAAAGAGACTAGCTAGATACCTCATAAAAACTGCCAACTTGAAACTAAAGATCTCAACTTGTGGCAACCCGAGACTGGTTGGATACATGGATGCTGACTGAGCTGGAGGAAGACTGACTACAAGTCAACAAGTGGCTACTTGTTCTTCTGTGGAGACACCCTGATCGACTGGATCAGCCAAAAGCAACCAGTAGTGGCCAAACCAACAACCGAGGCTGAGTGTACACATCTGCTGCAAATGCCTGCAGTGAACTTGAATCTGTCTGCTAAAGGACTTTGGTGTTGATGAATCTAAACCAATAGCTTTGTTTGAGGACAATCAGGCATGCATAGCCCTATCCAAGAATGAGAGCATCAAGGCGAGAAGCAAGCATATTGTTGTCAAATATTATTCTATGAGAGAGATGCAATGACAAGGAGTGACTGAGATCCAGTATTGTCCCTCAGAAGAGATGGTAGCTGACATACTAACCAAGCTACTTGTTAGGGGGAAGTTTGAATGCCTACGCTAGAAGCTGAACCTTCATGACTTCAGTACATGAACTTCAGAAGGGGTGTTGGAGTATCTGCAAGTCCTCTCCCTGATGTCATGAAAGAGTTAACCTGTTTGTTTGCCTATGCTAATTGGTAGTTAGCTTAGAACCTATGAGATGTCGTGTAGAAGTTCCCGCACTAGAAAGGGACGTCTTATTCATAATGAAGTGACCTTTCGCCTGGTCATTGGTCACTTGTAGTTGGGTGATGTTACTTGATCTCTTGCACACAGGCATTTTGGGAGTTTCTTCCTACTCTCTTTGCTCTAAGAGCAGATGCCATAAGATGGTGTGAGAAGTAAGATCAGACCAGAATATCCACCTCAGAGTAACCAGTAACTAGAAAGAAGTAGCTAGATAGATAGCTTATTGTTTTTATCCTTTCATGTTAACCCTTCCTAATTTCCTTAGTATACTTTCTTTTAGCTAAACTTTAGTATACTTCTTTTCCTTCTTTGGAGGTTTTCAAACAGAGGCTAGATGGCCATCTGACAGCAGTGCTGATTGTGGGAACTTAGGCAGGTCATGAGAGGGAGGGCAGGAAGGGTTGCCTCAGTGCTTAGTTCTTGTGGCCCTTTCTTACACATCCAGGGAAATGCTGATCACCACTTTGGAGTCAGGAAGCAATTTTTCTCCAGGCCAGTTTGGCTGGAGATCCTGGAGTTTTTTTGTCATCTTCCAGGCGTGGGTTACTGGGTGTGTGTGTGGTGGGAGGTATTTGTGAATTTCCTGCCTTGTGCAAGGAGTTGTACTAGATGATCCTGGAGGTCCTTTCCAACTCTATGATTCTATTATTCTAATCTACACATGTGTGCTGTGTGGTTCCCTTTACTCTGTTAATTATCCAACAGGTTGCCATAAGTTGGCTGCAGCTTGAAGAAACTTCCCACCACCACCATTAGTATTCCTGTTCCAGCCACTGAATCAGGCAGGGTGATCCTTTTCATCGTGATAAGGATTGCAAGCTCCAGGTTGGGAAATACCTGGAGATTTGGGGTGTGGATCCTGAAGAGGATGGGGTTTGGGGAGGGGAGGGACTTCAGTGGGGTATCATGCCATAAAGTCTACCTTCCAAAGCAGCCATTTTCTCTGCTCAGAATTGATCTCTATTGCCTGGAGATCAGTGATAATTGCTGGAGATCTCCAGCCACCACCTGGAGGTTGGCAACCCTAATTGTATTTGTGTCAGCTCTGTCACATGGTCAGGAGAGTGGTGTTTACTTATGGAGGCCCTGGTCCACACTGAACGTTCCATATCTAGCACGGTGGGGATGAAGGGTTTAATGAAACCAGCTCCAGGTTGGGAAATGGGGTGGAACTTGAAGAGGGTGGGGTTTGGGGAGGGGAGGGACTTGAGCGGGGCCTCTTGCCGTAGAGTCCAAGCTCCCAAGTGAGGAAGAGGTGCAGGCTGCATTTGCTACAACAGTGTGTTTGCAAAGGAACAGATCCCGCAGCGGTCATGTGTGGCCAGTTCTTACACAGCAAGGTAATTCACAAAGCTGGTCTTGATATAGGACTTAGAAAGCAATATTTGGAAGTAGTGTCATATTTATCATATGGCTTGAAAGCAGCCATTGCTTGCCAAAAAGAAGCCACTGAATTGGCTGGTGTGTCTCTTTTCTTGGTGGCAGCAGCAGCAAAGAACAACATGAGTACAGTATTTATTTAAATGTAAGACACAGGGGGGCTTTTCCCACCAGCATGCCAACAAAGAGCAAGAGAGAGGGGAGTGGGTCACCTGATATTTGCATACGCTACAGTTGTGTCCAATAATATTTTTTCTGTGTGAATACACAGTTTTAAGGGGGCCATCTTAATCAGAGGATCATTAGCCTTTTGAGTCAATACATAGGGTTGCCAACCTCCAGGTGGCACCTTGACCTCTCTCACTATTACAGTCGCTCTCAAGACAACTGAGATCCATTCCCCTGGAGAAAACGGCTGCTTTGGAGGGGGGGGGGCTCTGTGGTGTTATACCGTGCTGATGTCCCTCCCCTCCCCAAATCTTGCCCTCTTCAGGCTCCACCTCCCAAATCTCCAGGTATTTCCCAACCTAGAACTGGCTACTTTATCAATACGGTATATTGTATGAAATTGCATATTTCTTTATAGATGGAGAGTTTTTAATAGAAACGTTGAGATTTGCTGGATTAAAACAAATTGTATCAGCACTCCATGACTGGGATCCAGAAAACTCCACATTTAGATCTGTGCAGCTAAGTGGACTCAGAGCTTCTGTTCTGCTCAGTCAGCAGCTTCCTTCCTCACCATCTGTATGGCAAACCATTTTTGAAACTCAGGTGGCTTCCAGAAGCAGTTTGTGATACAGCATCCATGTTAGGGGGAGTCTGCTATTACAAAGTCCAGAATCCTAGTGGGCATGCCTGCAAATCAGAGAATCCAAACTCCTGGGACTGGGTTAAAGGAGCATTCAAGCCCGAGTCTGCATTGAGGATATGATACCAGTGCTCTCTAAAATGGTGACAGAGCTCCACCCTTTTTCTAAAATGGCTGTGAAGGAACTTTAACTTCCCTCCCTCCCTCCCTCCCTCCCTCTCTCTCTCTCTCTCTCTCTGTCATTTGCAGGCCTTTACCATTCAGGGGCAGTACGCGATCCCTCATCCAGATGTGAGTCCAATGCATGCAAATTACTTCCTATCTTCTGTTTTCTCTTCTATTTGTTCTGGGTGCAACGGACTTTCCGGATATTTAACTGTCAAAGGAAACATCCAGGGACACCTCTCCTGAGTGGTGTATCATATAGCTGAATGCAAGCGTTACTGATAACTTTTATCTTAAGATCTGATGGAAAGCCACAGTGGCCCAGACACAAATTCCTTTTTTGTTTTGTTTCTTTTATGCATGTTACATATTTGAATTTTTAATATATAAGTATGCAGAACAGTAGTTAAAACGCCTTAACAGTAGCCATTTACATGTAATAACTGTAGAAATGTCATTTTAAACCTGTTTCTTTTGATAGATTAGAATTAATGATTTTTAAAAAGTTTATATTTTTTTTGTTTAATTTTAATTAATCCAGTTTTGAAAACGTGTTAAGATGTTTTTTTTTCTTTACTCTGAAATAATTCCATTTGATTGGTTAGTTCTAATTTCCCATCCTGCCCCCTGCAGTTGACCAAGCTTCACCAGTTGGCTATGCAGCATCCCCCCTTTACTCCCCTTGGGCAGACCACCCCTGGTTTCCCCGGTACGTACCCATGACTCCCTGGGGATGTCCTTCTTCTTAACGCCTCTCTGTTTCCTATGGTCATTGCAACATTTGGAGTGCCAAATGTGGTGAATGGCCATCTGCTCCTTTTGTGTTTCATATATTAATCTTTCTTCTTTGTCATTGTTGTCCCCTGCCCCCCCTTCGCAGCTCCCTGTGTAAGATTGCTTTTGTCATTACTAAAAAGTGTTGGCTTTGTTCTGGTTTTCTTGTGCTTTACCCTTTATTTTACCACCAACTTTAGAACTGGGGTTGTTGTGCTGTGTTTTGCTTTTTTCTCCAGGCATCAGACATTATTCTGCACGACAGAGGATGTACCGTGTGCCTGCAGTCGCTGGGCTTTTGAAGTTGTATGCTCAATAATTTTGGGAAAAGTCCCATATCAGTGTAGCCTATCAGAGAACAGTGACATTCAATTAAGGGAAACGGTTTTATTTTTGACCTGTCTTGAATTTTTATTTAATTTCTATTACCTTTCATTCACTGGAATGCCTTCTTTCCTCTGAATGATGGAGCAAACTTCCTTTTCAATCAGTAGAAACTTTCCACTGTGAAGGGCTGTTATATATATATATATATATATATATATATATATATATATATATATACACACACACACACACACATTACAAAGCATATATATATGTATACACATTACAAAGCATATTTGCAGTGTACCTTAGTTGGCTACTCAGAGAGGTTTGGTTCAGAGCAATGACATAGCTGGGGATTTCCAGAAGACGAGCTCCGCACACTGGTACATACTTTGTTTGGCAAGTAATAATATTTTTATCACATACATCAAAATGTTAGTGCGAGATTGAATTGTTTACTGTCTGGAATTCACAGTGCTCAGAAAATCTGCTAGCAGGAAGCTTACAGGCTGTGAAAGAAGACAGATTCTAATTTTAATTGGTTCAAGTATTAGTTATGCCAAAAATCCTTCAATTTTTAAAGTATTTGCACTTAAAAATTAAGAAGAGCATAGTATAACTGGCCTCAATATTGAGTGTATTTGATAAAAACATATCTGAGAAGCATCACATTCTCGCTTCCTTCTTCTTTTCATCAACCTGCTGCTCCTTGGTCTGTTCCTTGTACTGTTGTGAAATGTGTGGATCTGTAATTTTGAATGTTAACACACTAATTGCATTTTCTTCCTGTGCACTTCCTTTTATCCATCCAAATTTAGTCTAGCATATTGCCAGCTAGTGGTTATTTTGTACTTTCCCCTTGAAAGCCCCCTTCTTCCCAGTGATCCTGCCAAGTGACTAATCCTCCGATATAACTTCACAGATTGCCTCGTTTCCCTCACCCATATTTTTATATTTTATAAGTGTTTACAAGTTCTTTCGGTGACCTTAGATTTCTGTTTTTTAATTGTCTGGTGGACCAAATTTGAGCCGCATGTTTACTTTTGGCAGTAAATTGTCAGATTTCAAATTTTTAAGGTGGAGTGAAATTGCCCATCCTCTCTTTACTTTTCAGTAGCATCACAGACACTCTTCTTTCTGTTCTACTGGTGGATTTAAGGTCTTTTTTTTTTTTTTTTAAGGTTCCAATTAGTATCTAGTGCTAATATCTGTGTCTCTAGCTTTCTCTTCTGTTGAGCTAGCTGTTCAGTCTTTTTCTTTGCTCCATTTTTTGGTTTAGTTTTCCTCTGAATGCTATGTGACTTTTTGCCCTCCGGTTTGAAAGTGACTGTCCGAACATTCCTTTCCCTTTTGTCTTTCCCCTCTAGGGCTGGATGCCAGTGCTCCAACCAGTTCCCACGAGCTCACCATTCCGAATGACGTAAGCGCTCATAACAGTTCTCTTGCTGTGATGTCTCTGCCGTGCAAAATCCCGGCCGTTATTATTAATGCTGTTAGACTTGATCTAGCAGAGTGGTGGTGGTGGTGGGGATTCAAATTTCACTTCAACGTTGAACGCAGAGCAGTTTGTCCTAATCTACTGATGGGAAAAGTGTGTACAGGGGCAGGCATGTTAGAAGCCACCTTTGACTGAGTTGGACCCTCGGGTCTATCGAGGGGAGCCTTGTCTTCTCTGACCGGCAGCAGCTCTCCAGGTTTCAAGCAAAGGTATTTCACATTACCTGATCCTTTTAACTGGAGATGTTTCTTTTTTATGTACTCCTTATCATTTGAATACATGAAGCGGCCTTATATGGAATCAGACCCTTGGTCCATCAAGGTCACTATCGTCTACTCAGACTGGCAGCGGCTCTCCAGGGTCCCAGGCGGAGAAAGGTCTTTCCCATCACCTGCTACCTGGTCCTTTCGACTGGAGTTGCCACCGGGAATTGAACCTGGGACCTTCTGCATGCCAAGCAGATGCTGTACCATGAAGCCACAGCCCCTCCTCTACATGAAGCTGCCTTATACTGAATCAAACCCTTGGTCCATCAGGTCCGGTCTTCTCTACTCAGTCTGGCAGCTGCTCTCCAGGGACTCAGGCAGAGGTCTTTCACATCACCTACCACCTCATCCTGCTAATTGGGACCTTATACATGCCAAGCAGATGCTCTGCCACCAAGCCCTTACTTCATTTATAGTCCACTTTTCTCACCAAGACTCACCGCATATGACGCAGTCAACAATGATGCCAATGAGAACACTATGATACATACAACCAACAATACCATAGAGCTGGATTACAAAACCAGAGGGCAACCCACTGAAGTAGTATAGCACAAACAACTGTGCCACAACTCTGGATTATGGAAAAGCTCCTCCCCAAAAACATTCTTCATAATGATAAAAAAGGGGGGGGGGCGCTTCCTGACCTCATCAGGCAGATTATTCCACTGGGCGGGATCCACAACCAAGAAAGCTTGTGTAGGAGCAGCTGTTGGGCTGACCCCTTGGCAGCCTGGCATTTTCAGGAGGCCTTACTCAAACGAACAAAGCGGTCTCCATGGGACATGATGAGACAGGCAGTCCTGTAGACAAATGGGTCGCAGGCTATGATGGGGAAGGACTGATACAGACTGAAGCTGTGGATCAGTAGTAGCATATCTGCTTAGTACGCAGAAGGTCCCAGGTTCAATCCCCAGCAGCTCCAGTTGAAAGGACCTCAGTGTGAGGCTTCTGTACTATCAGCAAAAGATCAGACCTTTGTAATCAAACAGAGTTCTTTATTTCTAATACTGGAACAGGGTCTCAATGTTTGTTAGAGATACAGAATAAAGATGATCTGGGTTAATATACCTTCAGGCATAGGTGCTTGAACATAAACCTCCAATCAGAATACATACAAAACGCCGGAAGAGAAATGGCAACAGTTTGTTCCCACCAAAGGTGGGAAAGTTATAAAAATTCCCCTCTTGCCCCGAGTGACCCAGATGTGAGAACTCTAGGCAAAACATTTGGCCAGTGACAATAAAATAACTTCCAAGGTTGTACCCACTGTGATAACACACTCGGAGCCTCAAACGAGAGGGGGAGGGAACCTGGGCTAGATAACTGCAGTTGTTTATGTGACGCATTGGAATGCGAGAGGCCATCCTCCCGGGGAAAGAGTAACACTAAACAGGACAGCAATTTCTACTTCAAGGCAAGCAATAAAACATTTGGATGACAGCAAGGCACACAAAGAAACAGAAAGTAACATTCAGGAAAGCATAGAACAAGCAAGCTAGTGTCAGATCCTGACACTCAGCCGGAGGCCCTGGAGAGCCAGCCTGAGTAGACGATACTGACCTTGGAGAACTGGTAGTCTGATTCAGCATAAGGCAGCTTCACGCATTCAAGGGCTTTGTAGGAGTTGACTGGTACCTTCAGCTGAAACCAGAAGCTAATCAGTAACCAACGGAGTGGCTGCAAAACGGGGGTAATATACATACTCCACGACTCCTGCCCGTAATCTGTTGGGTGTGGGGGACTGAACTTGGAATTTTCTGCCTGCAGAGCAGATGCTCTGCCATAGAGCCACTATAGAAGGTGCTGCATGCGGGGCATCTCCTGGCTGGATAAAGAACCACGTGTGCAAACAGGTGCTTTATGGGCAGTTTCCACTTCACCCCCTGCCCAACTGCCTGGGCTATGCATGTGAAGTCCCATCAGAAAGTTAGCAGTGGTGCAATTCAGACATGAAGATCTGGATTTAGTTTAGGATTTGGATTTAGTTTCACCTGCTACCCTCTCTCTTTCCTGACCTATGGATTGGCACGCTACCTCCTTGGCTAACTGGGCTCTGCAAAGCCACCTTGGCAGCTGTGCTGAAGTACAGTTGGATTGAGACCGTTACACTAAACTTATCTTCAGCTTTCAGTTATAACTTGTAAAGTGTGCATATGATAAACCCAAGTTTGCAAATGTGGCTATCGTACAGACATGCTCAGAAAACCAAGACTGGCTGCGGATTGAAGGAGAACTGTAGCCTAGATAGTCTCCATTCTTTCAAATGGTTTGGAATCAGAACTCTGTGGCCAGTGAAGACTAAAAGTGTCATTCCTGGGAGCATAATGCAAACAGTCTGATAATTCCCACAGTGTAAAAAAAGGAACACACGAGACTTCATGGAATTCTTGGGGGGGGGGGGGTGTAGATTCCTGAAATGTCAGGCTTCCAGCACAACACGCCAAATATACACGGTGTCCCTTCTGATGGACTGATATGTTGAGTGGAAACCGAAATCTCCCCCTGATGACTGTATGATCATACAGGAACAGGTGGTGCCTGTGGTACCCTGGCATCCACCAACAGCTTTCCTGGTGCCCTGGTGCCCATTTTTTAGGAAGTAAAGGCTTCTGGTTGGCCAATGCAGATCTGAGTGGCCGTACGGTTCTTTAAAAATATTGCTTTGGTGCCCTGACCTGGATAGTCTAGGCAAGCCTGATCCCAACAGATCTCAGAAGCTAAACAGGGTCAGCCCTGGCTAGCATTTGGATGGGAGCAGTTGGGAGGACAGGGGCAGGCTTTATTCTCTGAATATCCTCCATTAGGGGTCATTCACCAGACATCACCGTGACTTCCTGTGAGAACCCTGCTAGATCCTATAAGCCAGGCCTTGATATGAAATGAAGTCCTTTATTTCTTAATGGTCTATTCAGGAACACGTTCAGTGTTAGAGATGACAGTTAGGGGGTGGATGATCAGATATACAGAATTCAAACAGCAGGATAGAAGCATGACACCAATCAGGGCAATTGCAAAAGGGCGCAAAAACATAACCGTTACTTTCTCACCCAAAAAGGTGCTGAACACAATTAGATCAGACTTGGCAAGCCTCTTCCCCCTCTCCCCCAAACCTTCCCATACAACCAGCCACCTGGTACAGATTGTTGGGAAAACAATTCAAGGTTACAGATGCTTCTCAAAGAAACAAGAACAAAGGCATGGGAGAAGATGACCAGAGGGGGCAAGAAAGAGCCCACTGACTTGGAGGTTTCACCCTCCCCACCTCCCGGCCGGGAGAAATGACAGGGAACCTGACATCCTGCCTGCCCTAAGACGGGTCCCCCCCCCAGGTTTCACAGGGTAAGCCCTATGAAACTCCCGTACCAGTTTAGGAGCATGAACATGACCAGCAGCAACCCATTCATTACATTCAGGACCAAAATCCACCCATTGAACAAGATAATAAAGCTGACCCCTTTTGAATTTGGAGTCCAAAACATGGGAAATTTCAAAATGAGGTTCCCCCCTCTTCATCAGAGGAGGGGGAGCAGGAAGAGTCGGTCTCCAGGCGTTCGGCCCAGGGTTTTTCTTCAGCAGGCTGTAATGAAACACAGGATGCACAGCTTTTAGAGACTTAGGCAAGTCCAGTTCAAAAGACACAGAAGAAATTTTTCACAGCACCTTGTAAGGCCCCACATATTTCCAACCCAGCTTTCTGCTAGGTTGAAGACCATGAATGTTTTTAGTAGACACATAGACTGAATCCCCAGGTTCCAGGTCCCATCCTGGGGCCCTCCCCCGATCTGCATATTTTTTGTAATTTAGTTTGGCCCATTCAAGCGTCTTAGCAATGAGCGGCCAAGAGTCTCGGAGAGAGTTCCACCATGAGTTGAAAGAGTCAGAGGGAGAGGATGCTGGACGCAGCATAGGGAGAGGAACACCCTCAAATCCCCCCACTGCCATAAATGGAGAAACACCAGTAGAAGAGTGAATAGCATTGTTATAACTGTATTCCGCGAATGGGAGCAGCTCCACCCAATTGTCCTGGTGGAAGTTAGAGTAGCAACGTAAAAATTGTTCCAGGATTTGATTGACACGTTTGGACTGTCCATCGGTCTCTGGGTGATATCCTGAACTCAATGCGGGTTCAATTCCCATAATGTCCAAAAGCTCCCGCCAGAAGTTGGCAACTAACTGTGAGCCCCTATCTGAAATTATACACTTAGGGAAACAATGGAGCTTCACAACCTGAGAAAAGAACACCTTGGCCAAACCTTTGGCCATGGAAAGCTGCTTGAATGGAATGAAATGAGCTTGCTTAGAAAATAAGTCCACCACCACCCATATGACTGTTTTCCCCTTGCTGGGTGGCAAGTTGGTAATGAAGTCCATGGAAATCACCTCCCAGGGCCTGGAAGGAGTAGGCAGAGGCTGAAATAGCCCTGAGGGCCCCCCCCCCCGGCCGCTTTTTACACATTAAACATTTCTGGCAAGAAGAAACATAGTCTGAGACATCACCCCACATGTGGGGCCACCAAAACTTCCTTTGGAGCAAGTTTAAAGTTTTTAAATATCCAAAATGACCAGACAGTTTAGACTCATGGCAAGCATGCAAAATAGACAGTCTGAGAGACTTAGGCACCATAAGCTTTTCCCCTTTGTACCAGCAACCATCAGGTCCTTTCCGTGCCTCTTTTTCAGCACCAAAGTCATCCTGCTCCTGTTGAGAGTACCCGCACATTTAACAATCCAAGTGTTCAAAAGCGTTGCCCCTCCCCGCAGCGCCTGGCTTCTAGTAACCACTGCCCCCCCCCCCCCCCAGCTGCGAAGGAGAGAACATGGAATCAAACACTTCTTCTTGCTGGGACTCATGCTGAGGCAAATGAGAGAGTGTCAGCCAGCAAGTTAGCAGCCCCAGGGAAATGATGCAAGATGAAATTAAATTTTGAAAAAAAATCAGCCCAACGCAATTGCTTAGCATTTAAAGCATGTCTCGTGCGCAATGCCTCCAGATTCTTGTGATAAGTCCATATTTCAAAAGGCTTTTGGGCTCCTTCTAATCAATGCCTCCAGGTGGAAAGAGCCAAACGGATAGCTGCTGCTTCTTTATCCCACACAGACCAGTTCCTTTCAGTTTCCGTGAATTTCTTAGAAGTGTAAGCTAGCGGGTGCAGCCACACATCTACCCCCCTTTGCAAAATCGCCCCCCCATGGCAACATCAGAGGCGTCTACATGAACAGTGAACTCTTTGGTCTCATCAGGGTGGGCCAGGATGGGTTCCAAAGTAAACAGGGCTTTTAAAGTCTCAAACGCTTTCTGACATTCACTGGTCCATGACAGGCGCACACTCGGCTTGCCCGCCTCAGGCCCTCGCCCCTTCATTTTCAACAGATCAGTGAGGGGCAGAGTGACCTTAGCAAAGTCCTTGAGGAAGCCCCTATAAAAGTTGCAAAATCCTAGAAATGATTGTAATTGTTTGCACGTGCGAGGGGCCTCCCAGGCGACCACCACCTCTATTTTTGCTGGGTCCATTTCCAGCCCTCTAGATGAAATATGGTAACCTAGAAAGTCAATCTCCTGCAGGTGAAATTCGCACTTGGAGAGCTTAGCAAACAGCTTGTGTTCTCTTAAGGTGGAGAGCACCTCCCTCACCAATTTAATATGAGAGGCTAAATCTTGGGAGTAAAGAATAATATCATCAAGATAACAAAGGGCTCCCTTGAACAGATGCTTGTGCAACACTTCATTTATAAGACTCATAAAAACGCCAGGACCGCCAGCCATGCCAAAGGGCATGACCAAATATTCACTGTCCCAGAGGGGTATTGAAAGCTGTCTTGTGTTCATCACCCTCCTTAATTCTGACTCGGAAGTAAGCATCCCGTAAATCCAGCTTGGTAAAAATCTTTCCCTTTGGGGCCTCTGCCAGCAAGTCTTTGATCAATGGGAGGGGGTAGGCATTGGAAGCAGACACTGCATTCAAACCCCTATAGTCAGTACATAGTCTTAAACCCCCACCCTTCTTTTTCCGGAAGAGAACGGGAGCAGCAAAAGGGGAGGTGGCAGGGCGGATGAAACCTCTTGCCAACTTTTTATCCAGAAATCTGCGGAGTTCGCCCCGCTCAGCTGGCCCCATAGAGTAAAGTTTCCCCTTAGGGAGTTTTCCCCCCGGCAACAGTTCAATAGTACAGTCCGTAGCTCTATGGGGGGGGGGGCAGTTCATCTGCTTCAGTCTCACTAAACACCTCAGCAAGATCCTTGTACACATGAGGTATTTTTTCCACTTCTTCCTGAAGCAGGCACGCCTGGGGAGTTATTGGAGGCCCGGAACCCCATCTGTCATTCCACTTATGCTGCGCACAATGAGGGTTGATCCAGGAGATCCTCCCCTCACTCCACTTGATATATGGGTCATGCAACCCCAGCCAGGGGCCACCCAGCACCATGGGGAATTGGGTATGTGGAGTAATCACGAATGTTCGCTTCTCCCAGTGATCCCCCGACCCCACTATCAATGGCTCAGTCTCAGTCACGCACGGCTCTTTCATTTCTGAGCTGTCCTTCTGCATGAAACGTAGGGGTTCTTCCAGCGGGACTACCTCGGGACCCAACCCCTCTACTACCAGCAGGCTGATTAGGTCTTGTGTGCACCCAGAGTCTATTAAGGCCCGCACATGGACATAAGTACCACTTTTGGGAGCTATTACATTCACAATCACAGAGGCCCAGGGGTGCTCACCATGGGTGGCGTGGCCAGCGAGGGGACCTGCAGCTGTGCGCCTCCTACTGCAGGTCCTTGAAGTTTTCTGACGGCTGTTCGGCCACTGCTTCGATGCCTTGAGTTTCACTCGTTGCCCCTTCCAGCTTTAATGCCCGGGGTTTGTAGATGCCTTTCGAGTCCCTGCAGGAGTTGACAAGTTGGGCTTTGGGGTCCTCGGGGCAGCCACTAGGCAGTTGGAGGCGTAATGCCCAGCCTCCCCACACCTCATGCAGAAACCTTGCTTCAACCGGGCATCTCGCAGCTCTTGTACTGCTGACTTCAGCTTCGACTTAGTGGAAGCTTTAGGTGCGGCGTGGGAAGTATGAGGCCCCAGCTTAATCAGAGTGAAACGCTCCTCCACATCAGCTGCCACCCGCATCCAAGCAACCAAGGAGCCGGGCCAGTCATTTCTTAACACAGTCTCGTAAATGCCCTGGTTGAGGCCCTCCCTGAACTTCTCCACAAACAGATCTTCGGACCACCTGTGCACTTTCACAGCAGCTCTCCGAAACTGAGCTGTGTATTCTCTTACAGAGTTACGGCCCTGCACCAGTTTATGCAGCTGGTTCCGAGCCTTCTCCTCCCCCAAGGGGTCTTCATAATGTTGCCTTAGTGCCCACATGAAATCATTCACCGACTGTAGTTCGGGCCCAGGAGGGTTGTGTAGGCTTACATACCAGTTACTAGCAGTGTCCTGCAGCTTAGAACCGATGTAGCCCACTCTCTTGCGCTCCGTGGGGTAAAGATGTCCCCAAGAGTCTAAGAACCTCTCGATCTTGATGAGGAAGAAGCGCAGCTTGTCAGGGTTGCCATCAAAAGTTGCAGCCAGAGGATCAGTGGGTATTTGACGATAAATCCTTTCCCCACCTTGGGGAACCGGCTGACCAGGACCTCCAGGGAGTAAGGGTGCCCCAGCAGGGAGTTGGGGCTGGTTTCCGGCGCCCTCGGGAGCCTGCTATACAGGTGGTGCGGGCACCCCGCTGACAGCTCCACCATCCCCCCACTCCAGCTCCACCATCCCCACCTTGCGCAGGGGCTGCTCTCAGGAAATTCTGCATTTCAAGCAGGGCTTCCCGCAGCTCCACAGCCAAACGCTCGTGCATCTCATCGAATCTCCGATCCATCTGTTGCCACAGTTCTTCGGGAACTGTAGCCGGGTATCTGGAGAGAGTCGCTGGACTGGCTGACCACTCAGCCATCAGTCGCCAAGGCGCTCCTCCTCGAACCACACCCCGGAGCCTCTCCTGTCATGGACCCAAGACTCCTCCGTGCCGGTTCCGAACACCGACCAGGAATACTTCGGCTTCACCGATCGGTCAAAGGTAATCCCCCTTGTACAAAGGGGGGTGAACAAGTCAAAGTCTGTAGTCGTTGGCACCACCGGAGGGGGTTGAGACCGGAACGAGGTTCCCATCATCCATCATTGTCGGGTATGGGGTGCATTCCTTCCATTAGAGAAAAGATCTCTTTGTTTAATTTATTAATTTTATCAATGTCATTAGTTTTTAAATTTAGCTTATTTATAGCCACCTTTCTCACTGGGACTCAAGGTGGATTACAGAGTATAGAAAGAGAGAACAAAGCAATCTTATAGTAGAGGATATCCAATGAAAAAAGCAATAGGATTAGGAATACAAAACTGAGTGATCATATGCGCAGCAGTGTAACCATACAGTGTAAAACATCCAAAGAACAATACAATAGGACTAGGGATACAAAATTAGATAACAATCTGAGCAGCAAATTTATTTCTTCCAAATGCCAAAAATGATTATGTTCAAGTTTGGACCATTTGCTGCACTTAGGAAAAGGCATTGTTTTGTTGAATCGTAACCCATCAGTTTCTTGCTATGCATTCCACTGCTTTGGAATTATTTATACTTCCTTGAAGTTCATAATAGGGAACCTATTAGCAAGTACAAATAAGGACCTCTTGATAATTCCCAAGGGAAAGCGTTCTCGCTGCTATGAAACAACCTCTTTCTGTCCCCTTTTTATGTAATTTTTTTTTGTAATGTTGCACCTTTATTGAATTGATGGGACTTTTTTTTTCCTGGTCAACTGTGGAAGGCTTGGTTACAAACCATGACCACAGGTTTGTTCATCAGATGGCCGAGAACCCTGCTTCATATCCTTAAGAGCAAATATCTAGTCCGCAGGCTGAATCTGTCTTTTTTTTTTCAAAGCAATTTTTAAAAATTATTATTATTTGTTTAGTCTGTTACATCGAATATTTATAGTTATTTACAATTACACCCCTTCAATTCCCTCCCTCCCTCCTTCTCTTTTAATCATAGTCTTTTCACCCCAGCCATGGGCACAAAGTCTTAATCTTCCACTGAATGTCTTTCCTTCTTTCTTTCAGTATCCAATCTAGGTAGGTCTTCCATCTGGTCTTGATTTCCGTGGATTTTTCTTCCCATGATATTCCCTTGTTGACTGTATAAAGTCAAACAAATAGTTGTGCCAGATTTCTATTGTCCATTTACTTTTGTCTTTCCAACCCAGAGCAATAACCGCCTTTCCCGCCAGTATCATAGCCTTAACTAGATTTTGAATAGTCCTATCCAATAACGGGCTTCCTATTATACTTAACAACATTAGATTAAAGTCTATAGTTAGTGTTATATTGCACTTTTCTAATAATTTCAATAATTTCCCCCCAAAAGGTCTTTACTTCTACACATTCCCACCACATGTGTGCATACCATCCCTTAGAATGGTTACAGTGCCAGCACAGGGAACTCAATCCTGGAATCACATTAGCTAGCTGTGCTGGTGTCTTGTACCATTTTGTGAGGAATTTGTATTCAATTTCTTTAAATCTGGTTACTTTAATCTCTTCTATTCCTTTCATAATTTTATCAGCTATCCTCTCTGTTATCTGACCTTCATGGCACCATCTCTTTTGTAAATAGTCTATTATTTTATTTTTATTTGTTATCATCTTTCTATATATTTTCCCTACCAGTCCCTTTTTTTGCTTAGCCATTTCTTTGTATATTTCTTCCATTGGTGTGTCTGTCCAGAGGTCTTCCTTTTCGCTGATCTTTTTAACTGACTTATATAGCCCTGCTATTTTTAACCAATAATGTTTACCTATCTCTTCTATTATTTCCTATAAGGGTTTTAAATTTCCACCACTAAACATATCGCCCACTCTATAATAGCCTTTATTTTTTAGCATTTCCCACCATTTAATTTCTTGCACTTCCTTGTTGATAGTTTCGAGGGGTGCCCATCTTGAGACTTTCCCTAACCCAGTAGGGTTGCCATTTCTTCCAAATTTCTAATGATACTCTTCTAGGGCCTATTGTTAGTTTTAAGTCTTTTGTCGTTACTATAGAAAAGATGCCAAATCTACCTATATCACTGTTAATTTCATTCTCAAATTTAACCCACTTCTGTGCCTTTTCCTCGCCCATTTCCAATATTGGTTTTAGTTGAAAGGCTTCATAATAGTTGTTTAAGTCCAGGATTCCCCATCCGAATTCTGATTTGTGGCTATATATTATTCTCTTATGAAACCTACATTTTTTACTGTTAAATATCCACTCTTTTAATACTCTGTTCCATTGTTCAATTTTTTTTTTCATCGAACCCACAGGCAGCGTTTGGAATAGGTATGTTAACTTAGGTACCCAGAACATTTTAACACTTCTTATTCTAGTTAGTATCCCTAGTGTTTTAGATTTCCATCTTTTCATGTCCCTCTCTATTTTTTTCCATATTTTTTCATAATTATCCTTTATCATTTTGTCAATATTTTTTTGCAAAACTATGCTTAGGTATTTAAATTTCTTAACACCCAGTCCTATGTTCGTACTCCTATTTATCTCCTGCCTTTCTTCTCTATTTACACTAAGGTATAGGATTTCTGATTTTGCCATGTTAACTCGTAGCCCTGAACACTTTTCAAAGTCTTCTAGAATGATCTTAACCTCTTTGACCCCTTCCTTAGGGTTTGTCATGATTACTATGCAAATAAATTACTATGCAAATAAATAAATTTGTCATGATTACTTAGGGTTTGTCATGATTACATCAGCAAATAAATTGAGCTTCATTTCTTCATTGCCTATCTTATATCCTTCTATTCTTCCCGAATTTCTAATCTGTTCTGCTAATTGTTCTATTGCTATTATGAATATAAGTGGAGATAGTGGGCAGCCTTGTCTAACTCCTCCTTGTATGGGAAATGCTTGTGAGTGTTCATTGTTTACTCTTACTTTCGCATTCCCTCCTTTGTATAACTCCTGAACTGCTTGTAAGAACCCTTTCTCTCTATCCCTATTTTCTTCATTATTTGCCATAAGTATTCATGTGAGAGAGTGTCAAAAGCTTTGTACACATCCAATTTTAGTAATCCTATTTTCTTTTGTTGGCCATGGTATAAGACATTTAAAATGTTTCTAATAGGATGTGCTATATTTCTGCCTTTAATGAACCCGTATTGATCCCCTTTTATAATTGTCGGAATAACTTTCTTTAGTCTATTTGCCAGTATTTTAGCGAAGATCTTTTAGTCTTGGTTTAGGAGACTTATAGGTCTGTACGAGCCTACTTCTTGTGGATCCTTCTGAGGTTTTAATATCAATATTATTTCTGTTTCCTTCCATGTATCAGGGGCCTTTTTCCCTTCCAAGACTTCACTGAATACTACCTGCAGTTCAGGTGTTATAATCTCTATCATTTCTTTGTAGAATTCACTTGTAAAACCATCTAGCCTTGGTGATTTGCCTTTTTTAAGTTCTTTTATTACGTCCCTTATTTCCTGAATTGTAATCTCACCCTCTAGTACACCTTTCCCTTCTTTCTCCAAGGGTAAACTAGATGTCTCCTGGGACTCTATTGTGGTCTTATATAAATTTTTATAGAAATTCTCGAAGGCCTTAGTAATTTCCTTGGGACTTTGTGTTCTGTTATTATTAATTTTTATACTTCTAACCATCTGTTTTGCTTTTTTAATCTTCAAATAATTTGCCAATCTTTTCGCTGTGTTGATGCTATTCCTCTGGAAGTCATTCCTTACCATTGTTTCCTTTTTCCAAAGTGTTGCTGTATCTAATGCTTCCAACTGTTTTTGTATCTCTTTGATTTTGTTCTGTAGAGTAAGGCTATACTTTTCCATTATTTCCCTTTGTAACTTCTCTAGTTCCTGGATTTTGGTTTGTCTTTTTTTATACCATTCTCTTTTTATGCTCTTTTCTTTCTTTATACAATGGTCCCTTATTACCGCTTTAGCAGCATCCCATAGTATATTAGTGGGCACTGTACCTCTATTTTCCTTGAAGTATAGTTTTATCTGTGTCGTCATATATTCCCTGTCCTCTTCTTTTGCCATTATTAAATTATTATATCTCCAGGGTCTATTTGTCATGGGTAGTTTTAGTTCCAGATCAATACTTATAGGGGCATGGTCAGATATCCAGATTGAAAAGGTTGTAATCTCTTTTACAGACATATTATTATTTTTTCCCAGGATTATATAATCTATGTGTGATGCCATTTTATGCCTACTGGATATATGTGTAGATCTTGATCTTGTACCTGTAAACTCATGTACTTCTTTCAGGCCCCATTCTCCTAGCTTAATACTTTTATTCTTTGTTATATCGATATTTAGATCACCTGCTACAATTAATTCTCCCTCTGAAAACTAGTGGGTCTTCTTAAAGACCTTAGTTAGAAATTTCTTTTGCTTTTTATTTGGTGCATAGATGATCACTATAGTTACTCGTTTGCCTTTCAGTTTAAACTTAACTAATAGGTATCTGACCTCCTTATCTACTAACTTTTCAATCTCCTCCACTTTAAGGTTCTTATGAATCAAGGTTGCCACTCCCCTGGCCTTGGAATTCCCTCTTGCTTCTGCTAAAACCTGCCACTTTGGGTCTTTTATTAATGGCTTTCTATCTTTTCTTTTTGTGTGTGTGTGTGTCTTCTGTAGACACATTAGATCTATCCTTTGTTCTCTGGCCATTTTAGTTAATCTGAATCTCTTAAGGTTTGATGTTAGACCATTTACATTCAGTGAAAGCACTCTTAAAGGCCTAGCCATTTTCTTTGGGTTTTTTTAATCTTAGGCCTCCCTGGCTGTGGGTGCTTTACTTTATTTATTAAGAGAAACCCTCCCCCCACTTCCCCTGTGGATAAGACACGTGTTTGGATGAGGACATCATCCTGTCTTTCCACCTTCCAGAGTGTATGCATCCCAAACCTCCCCTTCCTTCTTATTCCTAAAGTTAGCTCATTAAACTTTTAAATACTTCCTTTTAAGTGGTATCTTTGTGAGAGTCCGTCCTCCGCCTTTTATCTTGTCTAGTTGAAGTTTCTTCACCTGAGTCGTCCACATCCTCCATGGCTTCTTCCTCTCTCTGGTCTGTCAGGTCCTCTGTGTCGATACCCAGTTGTCTGCAGAGTTCTCTTGCTTCTTTGGGGTTTCGTGCTAACAACCTCTTGCCTTCTTTGAATATTATTATTGACGCTGGATACCCCCATGAGAATTTGATATTGTTATCATATAGTTTTTGCCCATAGGGCCTCATTTGGTTTTTCTTCCTAATAGTTTCTTGGCAAAAATCCTCTCTCACCCAGACCTTTTTCCCTCTGAAGGCCAGGTCCTTCTTTTTTTTCAAGGTCTTAAAAACTTCCTGCTGTAACTTTTCTCTTGTAAATTTGATTATAACATCCCGTGGGGCTCCTCCTTCCTTTCTCCTTTGCAATCTGTGGGCTCTTTCAATGTCTTGGGGTTGCACTTTAACTCCATTTTCTCCTATCCATTCTCTAAGTGTTTCTTCTAGAAGCTTATTATTTATCTCTTCAGAAATCCCTGCCAGGATAAGGTTTGCTCTTCTGTTCCGGTCTGATAACTCTGTAAGCTGGGTAGTTAACTGTTCTATCTTCTGTTTTATGTGTGATGCCAGCTGATTAGCAGCGTTTGCTGTCTGCTTTATTTCTTTAACCTCGGCTGCCAACTCTGTAACGGCATCTTTTACTGTCCGAATTTCAGCTTTTATCTGTTCCTGAGAAGTTATCATCATATTCTGGAATGCAGACAGTTGCTCAGAGAGTTCTTTTATTGTTTTGGCCATTGCTCTCGCTATCTTCCAGAGCATCAGATAAGGACTGTGAGTTTAGCCTGGGCGTTGCCTCCTTAACACAGTAATAAATAAATGCTGTCTTACCCTCTGAGGTCTCAAAGAGGAATTCCTGTATTCTCCAGAGGTTCATACATCAATTTCTTCTTTTAGTTATCCTTGCAGACAGACTAATTACATTCTTTTTGAGCTATTAAAATAATATTTCTAAGGAGAAGTCGGGCAAACAACCGGCTTCCTCAGCGCATGTGTACAATCTCCGTCCCCTTTTTTCAGAGAAAAGATCTCTAACACTCTGTGAGAACCCTGCTAGATCCAATAAGCCAGGCCTGGATATGAAATGAAGTCCTTTATTTCTTAATGGTCTATTCAGGAACACGTTCAGTGTTAGAGATGACAGTTAGGGGGTGGATGGTCAGATATACAGAATTCAAACAGCAGGATAAAACTATGACACCAATCAGGGCAATTGCAAAAAGGCGCAAAAACATAACCGTTACTTTCTCACCCAAAAAGGTGCTGAACACAATTAGATCAGACTTGGCAAGCCTCTTCCCCCTCTCCCCCAAACCTTCCCATACAACCAGCCACCTGGTACAGACGGTTGGGAAAACAACTCAAGGTTACAGATGCTTCTCAGAGAAACAAGAACAAAGGCATGGGAGAAGATGACCAGAGGGGGCGAGAAAGAGCCCACTGACGTGGAGGTTTCACCCTCCCCACCTCCCGGCTGGGAGAAATGACAGGGAACCTGACACTTCCAGATGCAGACACACACTCACACACACACACACACACATGCACATATGAAAAAGTACAAAAACACCTGCCCCCAATGCTGCTTTGGTAGCAGCTGCCACTGCAGCACAAGGATCTTCACTATGTGACTGAAGGTAGGCTGCGGCAGCCCTATTTTGTGGTTGGCTGTCCCTCCTGCGGCAGCCATTTTATGGCTACGCCTACCATGCTGTATCAGTATTCCAAAAGGCTTGAGAAGGTTGGGGACCCCTGCTCTAGACCAGACTTTGGCCAGCCACCTTTCTCTGCCTAATGGTAGGCCCAGCAGCGCTTGAATGACAGCTGCATTGAGATGAGCCGTCTGTCTGCTGTGAGATTGTTTCTGTCCAATTTTGTCTCTTTGCCCTCAACTCTCTCTCTCTCTCTTTCTCTTCCTTCCACTCTAGTTAATAGGGTGCATTATTGGCAGACAAGGCAGCAAGATAAATGAAATCAGGCAGATGTCAGGAGCTCAGATCAAAATTGCAAATGCCACAGAAGGCTCGGCAGAACGGCAAGTAACCATCACGGGATCACCTGCAAACATCAGCCTAGCACAGTACCTCATTAACGCAAGGTAGGTTTTGTGTTGTAAGTGCCGCTCTTCTTGAATGCATCTCTTGGGGTGGAAAGTAGCTGCCCAGGTTGACCTCTGTGCTGTCACAGCCATTCTAACCAGTTGTTCTCACTAAAGACAGCAGAGGAACCTGAGGGTGTAAAGCAGAAGCCCCAGGCCTGCCTGTCTCACCCACAAGTCAAAATCGATCCTAAGGGGCTTAGAAGGCAAATGTGTCTGGCAGAAGAAATGGTTGAGTATGCTGGTTCCCTGCTGGGGAGCAAAACAGGCATGGTCACGAAATGGAGGGCGAAGCCGATGGGATCTGCTGGCTGGAAATGGCTTCCGCAGTATGGTTGCTAGGAGATATTCGACGATGTCGAGAAAGGGTGGGTCTGGGTTTGTTTTTCAAAAGAGCCACTGGAAACAAGTGAGCCTATGAGGCTGCGTGGGTGTATCTGGCTCCCAGTCCTTGTGTCATCGTAACCTTGGTTTCTGGGGTCTGCAACAATGCTTCAGCCTCCATTTCGCTTCGCTTTTTAGCAAAATGCTGCTTTTGATTTCCAGCTAGTGCTCTGAGAAAAGAAAAGTCAGAAAGCACGCTGAATATCAGGCTGTCCAGATCTACTTCTAAATTGTGTCCATCCAACATTCTAGGTTCCCCCTATACCCTCTTCCCACATTAAGATACCCTCTCAATAAGATGCCATTGTTAAAACAGAATAGACCACTCAAAAGATTCCACCTTTTTCCATACTGCCTGTTAAGCCAACTTTGCACTCTTGTGCAAGGCCCGGTAGGTGAGCCTTCAGAGTGAGTGTGCAGCCGCCCAGGATTCCTTGCAATGTGAGCTTTTCACTCATCCCTAACTGTGGACAGAGTGTTGGCTCAGTGCCAGCAGTGCAGAAGGGGACCCTAGACCTCTTCTCCTGGTTTGTGTGTGGCAGGCTGTTTGGGTAGCCAGATATCTTGGGCCAGCTTTGCCCGTCCTGTCCATAGAAAGCTGTGAGCAATTGACAGACAATGGGCATGGCCTGAATATGGCAAAGAAAGTATGATCGCCTCTGCAGTGGCACCCACCAACACCTCTTGGCCCAGCTAGCAGGTACAACAGGCACCTGAGCAGAGAGACTGTGCCAGAGCAGTCCAGAAAGCAAGGTCAAAGCCAGTCCAAGGGTCGGTAAATCATTAGGTGCAGACAGGTCTGAGAAGCAGAATCCAAAGGCAGGCCAGATAAGAAAGTCCAAGGTCAGTCCAAAAATCACAGAGGGCAAGGCAGGAGTTGAGGTCGCTCTGTTTACAGATGTGTGCTCCCACAGCTGGAAAGGCATGCCAGCTGGGTTTAAGTCAGCCTCTCACAATGTGCTCAGGCATGGCAAAGTCCTGCAACCACTCAGGGCTGCTGTCAGCCAAACGCCGGAGTTGAGCCAAGTGACACACACTGCGCCTCCACTCTGTAAGTTGCTGGTGAGTTCACTCCCGGCATTAGTCTGCTACTGGGGGAGAATCAGAGGAGTCATCCTGCCCCAGCTGGTCTTCATCATCCCTTCCCGTAGTCTGTCTGGAGGAGTTCATCTCAGCTGTCAGTGGTAAATCCTGGAGCTCCTGGCTTTCCTCAGCTGCTTCTTGTGAGCTGGGCCCAGGCTCTGTGACACTCGAGGAGTCTTCCTCCAGGCTGAGTTCTGACTGGTCAAGCTGGCAAACGACACCTCTCCTGGCACGTGCCAAGTGTTTTTAGGAAATGGGTGGGGCCAGGTCGGGCTGTTGCCCAGCAAGGCTTCTGATTGACTATTGGAAATTTGATTGACCGTGTGTGTGTGTGAGAGAGAGAGAGAGAGAGTGTTAAATGTTGTTTTGGCAGCAGCTTCCACCACAGCACAAGGATCTATACTGTGTGACTGAAGTAAAGCTGTGGCAATCATTTTGTGGCTGCCCCGCCTCCTGTTGCAGCCATTTTGTTGCTGCACCCACCACGCCATGTCAGAATTCCAAATGTGCTCGCAGGCTCAAAAGAGTTGGGAACCCCTGCCCTATGGGCTTTGCATTTTTTAAAGGGGGGGTGGGAATCTAGTGCTGAAATAGATGTTGGTGTAATCCAGTTTCCAACTTCAAAATGGTAATTGAGCAGTTGTAATTTGCATTCTTGATCGTGAATGTAAATCCGTTCCTTCAGCCCTGTGATCAGATAAAAACTTGTTCCCTCCTTTAACCCTTAAGGATATGTTCTTCTCTTGGTGTTCAGGGATTCCCCACACATCAAGATGAGAATAGACCCCTCCATTTTTAGTTGCACAAAATGCATGGCTCTGGATCGCAGAAGAAAACACTTTAAGATTCTCCTGGACACGCTAAACGCAGGCAAAGAAATAAAGCCACGAATTGCAGTTTGTTGCTGACCAGATAAGTTTTACTTTAGTGGACAGACCTGGCTGTGGATCACTTAGGAAAACACAGGAACCTCTCACAGTTCTGTTGCCAAGAAGACTACTGATCAACAGTGCTACACCACGGATACTGTAGAAGAAAAGTTTTTTTCTGTTTCCCTCATTGAATTTCTAGGCAGAAGGCATCTGTAACCCCCCCCCCCCCCCCCGGTATCTTATGTACCTGTTACTGTGTGGCTAATGTTACCTACATAAAATAGCTTCCATTTGTAAATGAAGAATCTTAAAGTCACCTGTAAATACATGATGTTCTACAGTTGCACCAATCAAGAAGAGTGTTTCTGATTTAGCAACTTTTTAGTTTTCAGGTTTTTAGTTTTTTAGCTCATTGAAGTATTTGCAGAGGGGGGGGCATTCTGGATGGATGTGGATTGCCCAGCACAACCGAGGGGGGGGGGTCACATGAGCTGAGGAAAAAAGACATGTCACTTCCGGTTTCAGCTGCACTGGGTGAGAAGCAAGAAGACTTAAAGGCATTGCAGTGGAAATCTGTAGATAAAGCCTCAGTAACTGTCAGTAACTGTCATGCGCAGCAGCTAGAAAGGTTCTCTAATGGCTGCCACCACTCTGGGGTGGGTCTCCTCATGAGGGCCCAGAGCACCCACCCGACCCCTTTTACACTGAACCTTTCCAGTAGGTTTCCCTTTATACATGACCAAATGAGGTGCAAGGACCCAGGCAGAGTAACAAACTTATTTTATGAAAGAGATTTGACAACAGCTGTAGTTCAAGAGCATATAGGAGAAATGAGCACAGTAAACGTAGGTAAACCAGCAAAATAATAAATCCTAACGCATCTGACTCTACTGTCCCGGAGCCTCCTCTAGGTATTTGGCCCCAAACTGTCTCACCCCTTTTGGATGAGGGATCCCTCTTCCTCCTCCTCCTGCAGCAGCCTCATGCCAGAACTGCTCCCTGAGAGAGAGAGAGAGAGAGAGACTTTTCCCCACTGCTGGATCCTTTACCTGGATCTGCCGGGGATTACCCTGGGATCTTCTGCATGCCAAGCAGATGTTCTACCACTGAGCCACTGGCAAAGCGCTCCTTTACCCCTACCATTTCAGGATGAAGAGCCACGAGGACTGGCAGATCCCCTTCTCCTTTTTTATGTCCTGCAAATGTTCTGTTTGAAAGAGAAGGTTTTTCAATGCCAAGAGTTCTCAAGCTGTGCCTGACTGGGCTCGGACATGATACACTCTGATGGAGACAGGAGGATGTGTTTGTTTGTTTTTAATCTTGTGTTGTGATTTAGAGGCTAAAAGCAGTGGGGATTGAGGGCCAGGCTGGGGACCAGAGGCCAGACTGAATCCCGACCCCACCCCACCCCTCCCACACACCCCCTAATCCTCCTTTTTGATCTTTAGATTAAACAATAGGGACTATCTGTGCTGCAGGAAAAATGCATCCAACGGAGGCACGCCAAATGTATCCATTGCTGATATCTTTCTGTGGTTGCACTGGTATTTTTTCCCCTCGGTTTTCTTTCTCATCTCCACCCAGGTAGTCCCGTCTCCCCCTCTGGAATATATAGTCAACCTTACTCTGCCCATAGACCTACCCTAGCTTCATGGTAAACATTTGCCAGCCAGAGCTGTAATGCAAGGGGGCAGCTAACGCTGGCAGGACAGAGTATAATTGGTGACACATGTTCCAGAATTGGGGGGGGGGGGGGGGTCAATGCAAGGCTGCCCTTTTGGGCATGAAAAATACTGGAGTCTGGAGGCCGGTGGAGTGAGTTTCAGCATGATCAAGTTTATTGTAGGTCAGGAACAAGCATACCTGAGAGGGCCAAGCTGAGGTCAGCTTATATGCACAGAAAAGCCTTGCCCCCATCCACACCCACACTGCGGGATAGGTTAATCTTCCCATCAGAGATTACATTGGTTCATTTGAATATGCTAAGCCCCTGATAGGTGAATCTTTAGGAACCTGGGTGCTATTGTTCTTTTTGCTATTGTTCTTTATTGTAGCCTGGGTGCTATTTCTCCCTTGAGGCCAAGGTGGCTGGCCTGGAGAAGCAGAGACAGTCAGTTAGGCATGTGGAGAAGACTCTCGGGGACTTGTTAGGTATGTCCCATTCTGTATCTGGCAGCCCTGCTGCTGTCAGGGAGCATGAGGGTCGAGAGGGAACAGGGCACCGTGCTGTGGATAAGGGGAATGTGCCCTCAGAAGGGACCTCTTCTACAGCTGGTGAACGGGTATTCTTTCATACCAAGGAACCATCCCTGGGCACGGAGGGTGGGGGGGCTCTTGGTAGTTGGTGATTTGATCCTTAGGCAGGTAGACAGCTGGGTGGCGAAACCACGTATTGACTGTATGGTGACTTGCCTGCCTGGTGCGAAGGTAGTGGACATTACGCGTGTTTTAGATAGGCTGGTAGATAGTGCTGGGGAGGATCCAGTGGTCGTGGTACATGCTGGCACCAACGATGTGGGGAAATGTAGTCGTGAGGTCCTGGAGGAAAAATTTAGGCTGCTAGGCAGGAGACTCAAGACCAGGACCTCCAAGGTAGCTTTCTCGGAAGTGCTACCTGTTCCACGTGCAGGGCTGGAGAGACAGGCACAGATCAGGAGTCTCAATGCGTGGATGAGGCGATGGCGTAGGGGGGAAGGGTTCAAGTTTGTTAGGCACTGGGATAATTTTTGGAACAAGAGGGAGCTGTACAAGAGAGACGGTCTCCACTTGTCCTGGGAAGGAACAGGCTGCTGGCGCTTAAAATTAAAAAGGTGGCAGAGCAGTTTTTAAACTGAATATTGGGGGAAAGCCGACAGGAGATGAAAAATCTCTGGTTCGGGATGGTTCATCTCAAAGAGATGAAGGGGTAGCTGTTACTTTTCTACAAGGAAAGGGATTAAAATTGTTCTCTGAGAATGTGGCAAATGATAGGGACTGCCTGGCAAGGTCTCGAGGCAGCAAGAGGAAGGTTGTGGGCTTAACAAGTATGGGAAACTATAGATGTTTATATACTAATGCTAGAAGTGTCCGAGGTAAAATTGGGGAGTTGGAATGCTTGGTGTTGGGGAAAAACATAGACATTGTGGGTATTTCAGAAACTTGGTGGGATGAGGAAAATCAGTGGGATACGGTGATTCCTGGTTATAAATTATATCGGACGGATAGGGGGGAGAAAGTTGGAGGTGGGGTGGCTCTGTATGTCAGAGAGGGTATACAGTCCAGTAAGATTGAGAGGGTAGGAGAATTGGATTCGTTTCTGGAAATGCTGTGGGTTGAATTAGTGGGCCCAAAAGGAAGCTTAACATTGGGAGTTTGTTATCGCCCACCAAATCAAAAGATAGAGGAGGATTATAAAATGATGAATTAATTAAAGATAGCAGCTAGACGAAATAACTGTGTTGTAATAGGTGACTTTAACTACCCGCATATTGATTGGGTCAATATGTGTTCAAGTCGGGAAAAAGTGATTGAGTTTCTAGACACTCTCAGTGACTGTACTATGGAGCAGATGGTTACAGAACTGACCAGGGGAGAGACGATCCTGGATTTGATCCTAAGTAACACCCAAGACCCGGTGAGAGATATTAAAGTGATTGCACAACGTGGGAACAGTGACCATAATGTTATTGAGTTCAACATTTATATAAACCGGGAGTTGCCTCAAAAGACTGACACAACCACTTTTACCTTTAAAAGGGGTAACTACTCTGATATGAGGAGATATGTGAGGAGAAAACTGAAAGGAAAAGTAGAAAGGGTCAAAACCATTGAGGAAGGTTAGAGACTATTTAAAATGACAATCCTAGAGGCTCAGAGAAAATATATACCATGGGTTAGGGAAGGCACAAATAGGTATAGAAAAAAGCCTGCATGGTTAACAAACAAAGTAATGGAAGCTGTAAAAGATAAGAAGGATTCCTTTAAGCGGTGGAAAGCTAGTCTCAGTGAGGCTGATAAAAGGGAACACAGGCTGTGGCAAATAAAACGCAAGTCTGTGATCAGGTAGGCAAAAAGGGAATATGAAGAGCATATTGCAAAAAACATAAAGACCAACAATAAAACTTTCTTCAAATACATTAGAAGTAGAAAACCAGCCAGGGAAGCAGTGGGGCCCTTGGATGACCATGGGGTAAAAGGTGTAGTGAAGGATGATAGGAAAATGGCTGAAAAGCTAAATGCATTCTTTGCCTCTGTCTTCACTGTGGAAGATGAGAAGTGCCTGCCCACTCCAGAACCACTGATTTCAGGAGGGGGGGTTGAAAGACCTGAGTCAGATTGAGGTGACAAGAGAGGAAGTCCTACATCTGATAGACAACTTAAAAACAAATAAATCACCGGGCCCGGATGGCATACATCTGAGAGTTCTGAAAGAACTCAAATGTGAACTTGTAGATCTCCTGACAAAAATATGTAATATTTCCTTAAAATCTGCCTCCATAGCGAATGTCACTCCTATCTTTAAAAAGGGTTCCAGAGGAGATCTGGGAAATTACAGGCCAGTCAGTCTGACATCGATACCGGATAAGTTGGTGGAAACTGTTATTAAGGAAAAAATTAGTAGGCACATTGATGAACAAAATCTATTGAGCATGGGTTCTGTAAGGGAAGATCTTGTCTCACCAACCTGTTAGTGTTCTCTGAGGGAGTAAACAAACATGTGGACAAGGGGGACCCAATAGGTGTTGTTTACCTTGACTTCCAGAAAGCTTTTTATAAAGTTCTTCATCAAAGGTTCCTAAGTAAGCTCAATAGTCATGGGATAAAAGGACAAGTCCTTTTGTGGATCAAAAACTGGCTAATTAAAAGGAAACAGAGTGAGTATAAATGGGAAATTTTCTCAGTGGAGGGAGGTAAGCAGTGGGGTACCGCAGGGATCAGTACTCGGTCCGATGCTTTTTAACTTGTTTATTAATGATTTGGAGTTGGGAGTAAGCAGTGAAGTGGCTAAATTTGCAGATGACACGAAGTTGTTCAGGGTGGTGTGAGGCTTCTGTATGAACAGCAATAGATCAGATCTTTGGGTTTAAAGCAAAGCTCTTTATTTCTAATACTGGAACAGGTACTCGATGTTTGTTAGAGATACAGGAAAGGGACTAACATGGGTTAATATACCTTCAGGCATAGGTGCTTGAACATATTTGACCAATCAGAATAAACGCCAAAAAGCGGGAAAGAAAATGGCAACCGTTGGTTCTCACCGAAAGGTGGGAAAGTTATAAAAATTCCCTTCATGCCCTGAGTGACCCAGATGTGCGAACTCTAGGCTAAACATTTGGTCAGCAACAATAAAATAGTCCCCAAGGTTGAAATAGCTTTGATAAAATACTTCAAGCCTGAGAGGGGAGGAGGAGTAGACAGGATGAGATAGCGTCAGTTGGTTATGTGACGACCAGGAATGTGGCAGGCCATCCTCCCGGGAAGAAAGTAACATTAAGCAGGACAGTTACTTCTACTTCAAGGCAAGCAATAAAACATTTGGTGGTAGTGTGACACAAAGAAACAGAAAGTAACAGCAGAGCAAGTGTTAAATGCAAATAAGACAAGCAGGCTATTGTCAGATTCTGACAGGTGGTGAGAACCAGGGAGGATTGTGAGGCACTCCAAAAGGATCTGTCAAGGATGGGCGAGTGGGCGTCAACATGGCAAATGAGGTTTAATGTGGCCAAGTGCAAAGTGATGCACATTGGAGCCAAAAATCCTAACTATAAATACACGTTGATGGGGTCCGAATTTGCATAGACTGACCAAGAGAGAGATCTTGGAGTCGTAGTAGATAACTCAATGAAAATGTCGAGACAGTGTGCGACGGCAATGAAAAAGGCCTATGCTATGCTGGGGGTTATTAGGAAGGATAACAAATCAGCCAGTCTCATAATGCCCCTGTATAAATCGATGGTGCAACCTCATTTGGAGTACTGTGTACAAGTTCTGGTCACTACACCTCAAGAAAGATATAGCATTGGAAAAAGTGCAAAAAAGGGCAACTAGAATGATAAAAGGGTTGAAACACTTTTCCTATGAGGAAAGGTTGAAGCGCTTGGGGTTCTTTAACTTGGAGAAACGACGGCTGAGGGGTGACATGATCGTGGTTTATTTATTTTATTTATTTATTCGATTTATACCCCGCCCTCCCCGCGAACGGGCTCATAAGGTTTATACGATTGTGCATGGGATAGATCAGGTAAAGAAAGAAGTCCTTTTCTC
Organism: Lepidodactylus listeri; assembly: GCA_029233225.1. Lineage (NCBI taxonomy): Eukaryota > Metazoa > Chordata > Lepidosauria > Squamata > Gekkonidae > Lepidodactylus > Lepidodactylus listeri. The sequence continues at coordinate 70,571,942 of JARCFY010000016.1, read as the reverse complement.
CCTTTCTCACAATGCAAGAACTCGTGGGCACTCCATGAAATTGCTGAGCAGTCGGGTTAGAACAGATAAAAGGAAGTACTTTTTCACCCAAAGAGTGATTAAATCTTGGAATTTCCTGCCACAGGAGGTGGTGGCAGCAATAGCATGGACGGCTTCAAGAGGGAATTAGATAAACTTATGGAGCAGAAGTCCATCTATATATCTAATTCCCAAGTGGCCCACCCCCGTGCGGATACTTAAATCCACGCGGGGGGGCACTTGGAGGGCAGAGGGGGGGTTCTGCAGGTGGGGGGTAACCCCCCGGCCTGCAGAAAAATGGCAAAACTTTAAAAAACCCTGGGGGGGATAGTTAAATCCCCCCCAAAGTGAAAAGGCGTTCCCTGCGCATGCGCAGGGAACGAATTTACCTTGGCAGCGGCGGCGGCAGCAGGCGGGAGAACGAGCAGGTGGGCAGCGACGACGACGAGGGGAAGAAACGGCGGGCCCTGCGAGTGCTGCAGAGGCTCGCCGGGAAACGGAGGGGGGAGGAGGAGAAGCAGGCCCGGCGAGCAGGGATCGCTCTCAGAAATCAGAGGTGGCTGGCGGCTGAGAGCTTCTTGGGCCTCGCAGCCGGAGCCAGGGGTGGGGAATCGGCGGCCCGCTTGGGCCTGGGAGCCGGGGGGGGGGGGCGGGAGTGGGGAAACAGCAGGAGGTGGGGGTAATCGGCGGAACAGGCGCACCTCTCCCTCTCTCTCTTCCCCCACCAAGCAGCCGCCTTACCAGAGCTGCTGGCACTGACTTCCTCCCAAGTTCCTCGCAGAAGAGGAGTGAGGCTGCCCGCCTGCCTGCCTTCTGATGGGGAGAGGCTTGGGAGAGGCAGGATCCATGACAAACACACATACACACACTCTCTCTCTGTCCCTCTACCCCTCCCTACAGCGCCTGGCCGCCCCTTCAAGCTAGAGGGGGGGAGTGGAGGGCAGGCGATGGCGGGAGGGGAGGGGGAAGAGCCGAGGTCTGGCATTTCAACCAGAAGAACTATGTCCTCCCCCCCCCCCCCCCCGCAGTCCTGCCAGCACCCAGCCAGCTCCTCCTCAGAAGAAGGGCAGCAGGGCCTTCGCAGGCTGGCAAGAGGGAGGCTAGAGGGGCGAACCGGCGCTTCCCACCCACCCCGCCTCTGCTACGGCACTGGAAGGGTTAAGCCAAGAGAGTGCAGCCCATGGCGCTCTTGAGGAGGAAAAGGGTGGGGGGAGAACGCCAAAGAGCAAAGTCCCTTCCTTTCCTTTTCCGCCTTCCTTTCCCCCACCTTGGGATAAAGTGGGGTCTTATCCCCTTCTTTGCATCGCTGCACTACGATCGGGGGCTTGGGGAGGGGGGCTTGCCATTCCAGAGAGGGGGCGAACCAGGGTGGCTGCTTGGCAGAAGTGAGTACCAAGGGCGGGGGGGGGGGGTCCATCCTCTTTATGCAATAAGTGGGGAGTGGGTGGGACGCGAGGAGGGGAGCCAGCCTCGAAGGCAGCTGAGCACGCAGCAAGATCCGTTCTCCCCAGCGGGCTTCATCCCAAATCAGGAAGCTAGACCCAAAGATCTCATTCAGAGCCGGATGGGATGGGGGATTGTCTGCTCTAAGCCTCACGTCATGCCCCTTTTGGAATTTCCAAAGGAGCTGTGTGCCACCCGTCGCCCCTCAGTAAGCAGGTTACCCTTTTCCCATCTGTTGCTGCCAACCTCCAAAAGGGGCCTGGAGATCTCCTGGACTTACAACTGATCCGCATAGGACAGATATCAGTTCCCCTGAAGAAAACCGCTCCTTTGGAGAGCAGACCCTATGGCATTAAACCCCAGTGAGGTCCCTCCCCAAACCCTGCCCTCCGCAAGGCTTCACCTCCAAATCTCCAGGAATATCCCCACGGAGTTGGCAAGCCTGAGTGGTAGGGGTGAGCTTGCCTCTTCCGTTTCAGCCGAAATAAGCGTTGGAAGACCCATAAGAGAAAGAAAATAATGAAATGCCAGGAGCATGGGAAAAGCTTTGGGTGGCGAAATATCTTGACTAAATACCTGCATTCTGAGTATAAACCCAAAGTTGGATTGCCAGCCTCCAGGTGTGGCCTGGAGATCTCCCAGAATTACAAGTGATCCCCGAATGACAGGGATCATTGCCTCTGGAGACAATAGCTGCTTTGGAGGGTGGAATCTAGGACATTATCACCCACCAAAGAAGAAGAGATTGGATTTATACCACACACTTCAATTGGAGTCTCATAGCAGTTTATAGTTTCCTTCCCTTCCTGTCCCCATAACACTCTGTGAGGTAGGTGGGGCTGAGAGAGCTCTTTTGAGAACTGCCCTTGAGAGAACAGCTCTGAGAGAACTGTGACTGACCCAAGGCCACCCAGCTGGCTCTCCAAATCCTGCCCTTCCTATGCTGCACCCCTAAATTTCCAGGAATTTCCTGACCTGGAGTTGGCAACCATATGTTAGGAGCAGTGTTCCCTCTAAGCTGAGTTAGTGTGAGCTAGCCCACAGTTTTTTAGCCTCCAGCTCACACCTTTTTGCCTCAGGAAGGATGGCTCCAGAGCAAATGAATTTATGCAGCAGCCAAATCGCTCACTCACAACTTTAATGCCAGGAGCTCACAAAGGAGAATTTTTGCTCACAGGACCCCACAGCTTAGAGGGAGTATTGGTTAGGAGCCTGATTTTGTATGCTGCTTTTTCTGGTTTTTCTAACGGCGTCTTCTATTATTCCCTTCTCAGAGGGGGGAAGCTGCCTGGAGGGGGGATGGGGTAGAGGCTCGGCACGCGGGGCCAGAGGAGGGGGAAGAGGCTCACCTACCCCCCCCCCGAGTATTGCGGGTCCTCCTCGCCGGGGCAGGCTGCAGCACGGGGGGGGGGGAAGGGGGCGGAGGAAGGAGGAGCAGCTTCTCCCCCCCCGCAAATATCCCCCCCCCGCGAATATTGCGGGGGCCCCCCTTGTTAGTGGCTATTAGCCACAAAGTATAGATAGGAACTCTCAGTCTGGGGCAAGTGATGCTCTGTAATCTTGGTGTTTGGGGGGGCAACAGTGGAAGGGCTTCCTGCCCCCACTGCTGGACCTTCTGAGAGCACCTGGTGTTTTTGGCCACTGTGTGACAGAGTGTTGGACTGGATGGGCCTTTGGCCTGATCCAACATTGGCTTTTCTTATGTTCTTATGTTCTTACCTCAAGCTTGTACCTTTTCCAGGCCATGTGGTCAGACCACATGGCTGGCCCCATTACATGTTTGGTCTAATCAAAGAATCATACAAGTGTACACATAGAGAATCGCAGCCTGGTTGTCTGTGGAATTGCATTCAAGACATAACATCCCTGCCCCCATAGTTCAGGCACACCCCCTAGCACACAAAGTCTTTGAGATTGGTCGGCCTTCTTCACTCTCTGTCAGACTGACGGAGTGTTGGAGTGGGTGGACCCAGGACCACAGTCTCTACTATGGGAACCGGAGCAGCTGGAGTTGGGATCTCAGGAGCGACTTCTGGCTAGCTTGTTTCCAGGGTTGAATTCTGTGGGTACTCCTGGGGTATGGTGGTCGGGTCTGGATCAGCCTCCCTTTGGTCCTCCTCATCCATGCTGGGGTTGTGGATGTCAGGTCCTGGTTGGTCTGTGGTTCCTGGATGGCTGGAGCTTGACCGGCATCACAACTGGTCTGTGTGACGTCGCCATACTAGTCCATCCTCTGTGGTGACCTCATAAGAGAGGGGACTGTTGACTCTGGTGACTCTACCTGGTACCCAGAGGGGGCCCCATGCATAGTTCCTAACATACATGGGGTCTTCCGGAAAGAATCCTCTCAGAGCTCGGGGTGTGTTGAGTTCCTTGGACTGGTGCGGGGCCCTGTCTGGGTGCAGACGGTCCCATGAGCAACTCCGCCGGGCTGCGGCTAGTGGCTGTGTGGGGTGTTGTGCGCTGACCAAAGAGGAAGGCTGTCAACTTGTACTCCCATTCTCTGCAGCGCCTCCTTAGTTGTGCGAACCATCCTCTTGGCTTGCTCGTTTGTAGCTGGATGGAAAGGAGCAGACCTTACGTGTCGTATGCCGTGTAGCTCCATGAATTGCAGGAACTCTGAGAAGGTGAACGCTGTGCCGTTGTCGGAGACCAACGTGTCTGGCAGGCCGTGCATACTGAATATGTGCCAGATTGCCTGGATGGCGGCCTTGGATGATGTAGACTTTACCAGAACAACCTCCAGCCACTTGCTGAAGCTGTCAATGAAAAGGAAAAACAACTGCCCCTGGACAGGCCCCACGAAGTCTATGAGGAGCCGGGACCATGGGCCTTGAGCCGACTCCCAAGGGCAGACTGGCGCATGGGGAGGGTCAGGACGTGACTCCTGGCATTTCGCACAGGCCCGGACCCTGGCCTCAGTGTCTTTATCCAGCCCGGGCCACCATATATAGCTGCGGGCCAGGGCTTTCATCCGGACGACCTGAGGGTGGTGCTCATAAAGAGCACTGAGCATCCTGGCATGGAGGGGCTCTGGAATCACCACCCTGGATCCCCTTGTGGCTTGACAGCTCACTGCACCGGGCTGTGAATGCAGCGAATTCTGGCCCTGGAGATGTGGGCCACCCCCTTCCCACCCAGTCAAGAACTTGGGAGAGCATGCGATCCTGGGCTGTATGCCAAGAGACGTCTGTTACCTGGATGGGCTGGTCCGGAAGCTCCTCCAGGAGCGCAATGAGGTGGGCGGGGTCAGGGTCGCAGTCGGGCAGCAGAAGGTGGCTCAAAGCATCTGCATTCACCATGGATTTGCCGGGGCAGTAGACCAGGGAGTACTGGTAGCTGGAGAGGAAAATGGACCACCGCAGAACCCAAGGAGACAGCATCTGAGGGGTCTGGCAGTCAGAGGCAAGGAGCCCCAGCAGGGGTTTGTGATCAATGGCAATCGTGAAGTCCCAGCCATAGAGGTAATCATGGAACTTTTTTACCCCCGCCATGATAGCGAGAGCCTCCTTGTCTATCTGTGCATAGTTCCTCTTCGCAGATGTCAAGGTCCTAGAGTAGTAAGCGACTGGGACCTCCCAGCCGTCGGGCAGGTGGTGCCCTAAGACAGCCCCCATTCTGTAAGGGGATGTGTTGCAGGCCAGAACCATAGGGAGGAACTCATCAAAGTGGGCGAGGACCACATCAGAGGTCAGAAGAGATTTCATGGCTTTGAAGGCAGCGGCTCAGCCACCACAGTCTTATGCAGAAGGAAATTATGATAGAAATTCCAGAGTCCCAGAAAATATTGAAGCTCAGCCTTGCATGTGGGAGCCAGAGCCTCACGGATCACTTTTACCTTGTCTGGTGTGGGGTGGATTCCTTGGGCATCCATGGTGAACCCCAGGAACTCCACTGATGGCACACCCAGAAGACATTTCTCTGTCTTGAATTTCAGCCCTGCATCCTGGAAATATTGAAGGACTGTCCGGAGTCGTGTCCTGAAGGTCTGGGCGTCCGGTGCCATTATCAAGACATCATCAAAAAAGGGCTGGACACCTTGTAACCCTTTTAATAAATGGTCCATTAACTCCTGGAAGATCCCTGGGGCCATGTTGACCCCAAACTGGAGCCGTTTCACCTTGAACACCCCCTTGTGAGTCACTATTGTTTGGGCCTTCATCCACCGGCGGCTGCTGGTAAGCCTGAGCCAAGTCCAATTTGAGCCGAAGATCTTGGCCCCCGCCAGAGTGGCCAGCACATGGCTGATTACTGGCACTGGATAAGCATGAGCTTGAAGTGCCTTGTTTAGCGTGCACTTATAGTCCGTGCATATGCAGACCTCCCCGTTGGGCTTAAGTGGGGTCACAATGGGAGTCTCCCATTTGGCATGTGACACCGGCTCCAGCACCCCTTGAGCTACGAGTTTGTCTAGCTCCTTTTCTACTTTGAGCTGCATAGTGAGTGGAGGCCGGTGGGTCGGACCAAGGGATCCAGAGCCAAGGAGACGGGACCCCATAAAGGAGCCTAGTGCTCCATCAAAAACTGCGGGAAATTCTGTGCAGATGTCCTGAAAGTCAGATCCCTGAATGCGGTTTACCCTGGTTACTTTTAGCCCTAGGAGTTCGAACCAGGACAGACCCAACAGGCTTGTGAGGTTGGCCGCCACCACCAGAAGGTCCAGTTTACCCCGGAACCCCTTATATTCCACTGTGAACTGGAGCAGCAGGCCTGGGCAATGTGCCCCCGCTTTCCGCATGACCAGCACTCTGTGTCCCGGAATTGGCAGGTCTGGCAGTCATGCGGATCTCCGCAGCTTGCACATGTTGTAGTGCCTGTTCTCGGGTTACTCTGTAAGGGTTGAGCTGACCTGCGTTTGCTGGGCTCGGCCATTGTACAAGCATTCTCAAGACCTGCAAGGCCATGTCGTCATTGGAAACCTTGGATTCTGACATGCAGCCAGCACGGTGGACGGTCGTCGAGCCGCCATACGTGTCCTTTTGGGAGACTTCAAAAGCACATGCTGCCTGGAAAACATTACTCAAGGTGGCATCCATGATTGCCAGGAGCTTCCTCCACAACTTTGGTTCCCGCACCCCACATACAAACATGGACAAGAGAATCTCGTCCACTTCCCTGAACTCACACCCCACTATAAGCCAGCGGAGCACCGCCATATACATGGCCACAGACTCTCCCTTTTGCTGGAGGTGAGTGAATAGGGTTACCCGCTGGGTGAGCTTTGAGTGTTTTGGGGTGAAATAGTTGTTAAGTACTTCCATAATCTCAGTATAGGAAGCTTCTGTAGGGGTACGGGGTGAAAGTAAACTCCTTACCAGGCGCATGGTTGCCATACCGCATAAACTCAGCAGCCACGCTTTGTGTTCTTCGAGATCAGTGATTTTCTGTGCTTTAAAGAAGAACTCCACTTGGTCAGACCAGGCCTCCCAGAACTCTGGTTTTGTGGGGTCAAATACCTCCAGTCGATGTCCCAGAGCGGTGGCCATTTCGGGGACCCTGGGAGCAGCGAAGTGATCTTCGGGAGCCTGAGCTGGTTGGCAAACCTCCAGAGTAGCAGTGGAGCGATCCTCAGGGGTCAGGAGTGGCTGGCAAACCTTGGAAGTGGCTGGAGCAGCAGCGGAGTGGTTCTCTGGAGCCGGGAGCAGCGAGGCGGCACTAGGGCTGATCGAGGCCAGAGTCGGCTGACGAACCGGGCTGGAACCGGGGCTGGGGTCGCTGGCCAATGAGTCACTCATCGGGATCCCATCCTCGTTGCCACTGAAAAGTGCTGATGGAGTGAGTTTCAGCACGATCAAGTTTATTGTAGGTCAGGAATAAGCATACCTGAGGTGACCCGGGGGTCAGTTTATATGCACAGAAAAGCCTCACCCCCGTCCACACCCACACTGCAGGATAGGTTAATCTTCCCACCAGAGATTACATTGGTTCATTTGAATATGCTAAGCCCCTGATAGGTAGATCTTTAGGAGCCTGGGTGCTATTGTTCTTTTACCTCAAGCTTGTATCTGGCGCCATTACATGTTTTGGTCACATCACACAATCATACAAGTGTACACATAGAGGATCGCAGCCTGGTTGTCTGTGGAATTGCGTACAGGACATAACAGGGCAGTAGCACTGCGTTCCACCCCAGCTCAGGGCTGCATCATCTCAACTCATTTTGAATGGAATCTGGGCTCCTAAAACTGCCTTTTCTTAATGACTGCCAATCTACCTTGTTTTGTATTCTGAACCTTCTGGCTGAAATGTTTAACATCCATGAAAATGTTGACCTAATTTCACTTATGAGGATAGCCCCCCAGCCACTGCCAGCCCATGTCTAACCTAAGTAATTGATTCTGGTTTTCGACACAGAACATTCACATTTTCTCTGCAAAGAGACTGTAAAATGTCATTGTGTTTCTTTGTAGTTGGTTAATGTCCATATGAGAGAGGGAAGTTGCAGCTAAATTATCCCAAGCAAGGAGTTTTTAGGGCAAATGTGTTCTCTGTTAACTCTTTGCTATCCTGTTGCAACCTATTGATTACACTGCATTGAACTGCTGCTGGAAGCCAGAGGGAACAGGGAACTCTCTAATACGATGCAGGCTATAATCCTAAAGGTGCTTGCCTGAGAGTAAGCCCCATTGAATGGCATGAGATTTACTACTGAGTAGATCTGCTTAGGCTTGCTCCCACAGTGCTCTGAGGGATCGCCACTTTCCCACACTAATCCCAACTCTCGGAAGATCAGGACAGGGACTTGCTGTGAGGCTTCTGTACTAACAGCAAAAAGATCAGACCTTTGTTGATGAAGCAAAGTTCTTTATTAGTCTTAATACTGCTTGACAGGTTCTCGAATGTTTGTTAGAGATGCCAGGTAGAAAACAGTCAGAGTTAATATACCCTCCCGCCTGTTTGAACCCACCATGAAACCAATCACATTTAGAATAGAAAACGCGGGAGATGGGATCAAGCCGTTTGAATTCCCACAGGAAGATGAGGTGCTAAAGTTGTAAAAATTCCCCTCTTGAACTGGGCGACCCAGATGTGTGAAACCTATGCATAACGAAATGACTCTGTGGGCAATAACAGACCTTCAAGGTTCTCACAACAAGATAAGACAGTCTCTGTCCCAGGAAATGGGAGGAGGAAATGCATGGGAGGAAAAGCCATTTGTTTACCAGTGACATGCAAGAATGTGGGGTCGCCACTCTCCCGACAGAAATGGTTACATTGTACAGGGCTCATAAAGGCAATACATTTCAAGGTGACAAAAGGGGTAGGGGGAAGCAGACATAGCAGGAGACATGTAACGTTTCATTTGATTAGAGCACACAATGCAGTCTTTTGTCAGGCCCCCTGACACCCTGCCTCCTTCAAAATACATTCTACCCCGGCTTATCAGGAAAGCGTTTATGAAAAGCTTTAATTAAGCATGAACATTTTCAGCAATGACCCATTCATTCAGTTCAGGGCCAAAATCTACCCACTTAACTAGATACAGTAAGCGGCCCCTACGCATTTTAGAATCAAGAATCTCAGAGATTTCAAAGTGAGTGTCCCCCTCCTTCATCAGCGGAGGTGTTGGGTGCCATGCATTCGGCCCAGGATTCTTCTTCAGCAGGCTGAAATGAAAGACAGGATGTACAGAGCTCAGTGATTTAGGCAGTTCAAGCTCAAACGACACATCAGAAATTTTTCTTAGTACTTTATAGGGACCAACATATTTCCAGCCCAATTTCCTGCTGGGTTGGAGTCCATGAATGTTTTTTGTCGAGAGGTAGACAGGGTCCCCTGGCTGAAGGTCCCATCCTTCTGCACGGCCTCTGTCAGCATATTTCTTATAGTCAGCTTTAGCTTTATCCAGCGTTTTAGCAATTAATGGCCAAGAGTCCTGCAGTTTAGCCCACCATTGGGTGAAATCAGAGAGGGGGGTTTCCGGCGAGTCAGTCACTGTGGGTAAAGGTTTTCCCTCAAACCCCCCTACTGCCATGAATGGTGACACCCCAGTAGACAAATGTACTGCATTATTATAACTACTCAGCAAATGGCAGTAAATCCACCCAATCATCCTGATGGTAATTCGTATAACATCTCAAAAATTGTTCCAAAATTTGATTAATTCGTTCGGACTGTCCATCAGTTTCTGAATGATAACCCGAACTCATGGCAGGCTCGATATCCATTACTTTCAAAAGCTCCCGCCAGAAGTTGGCAACGAACTGGCTCCCTCTGTTGGAAACTCCACGCTTGGGAAAGGCATGTAATTTAATCACGTGATTAAAGAATGTTTTGGCCAGGCCCTTTGCTGTTGGGAGCTGCTTAAAGGGGACAAAATGAGCCTGCTTGGAGAACATGTCTACTACTACCCAAATGACCGTTTTCCCTTTGGAGGGTGGCAGGTTAGTAATAAAGTCCATAGACACGGCCTCCCAAGGCCTGGAGGGGGTAGGCAAAGGATGTAACAGTCCAGGGGTCTTCCCCCCCCCTCCGCTTGCACATTAAACACACCTGACAAGCTGTCACAAAGTCCGAAACATCTTTGCGCATGCGCGGCCACCAGAATTGTCGTTGCACCAAGTTAAGAGTCTTTAAGAATCCGAAATGTCCGGCCAACTTGGAAGAGTGGCAAGCTACCAAAATGTCTCTGCGGAGTGTCTGTGGCACCACTAACTTGGTCCCATGATACCAACATTTGTCTGGGTGTAAAGAACACTCCTGTACTCCTGCCAGCTCCTCGGCTTCCTCTTTCGAATAGCCCCCCCGCACATTTATCACTCCATGATTGAACCGGCGAGGTTTTGCCCTGACTCCGCGTTGTGACTGCCCTTCCTAACTGTTGCTGCGAGAACATGGAATCGAACACTTCCTCCCTCTGTGATTCGTGCTGGGGTAATCGGGACAGAGCATCTGCTAGGGAATTTGCCTTCCCAGGGAAGTGTTTTAATACGAAGTTGAATTTAGAGAAGAAATCCGCCCATCTGAGTTGCTTGGCATTAAGGGATCTCTGCGTTCGTAACGCCTCTAAATTTTTATGGTCAGTCCAGATCTCAAATGGGGTTTGAGCCCCTTCTAGCCAGTGTCTCCAAGTGGTTAAGGCTAGGCGGATGGCAGCTGCTTCCTTGTCCCACACTGACCAGTTTCTTTCAGTTTCATTAAACTTCTTGGAGATGTATGCCAGTGGATGCAGTTTATTATCGGCCCCTTTTTGGAGGATCGCCCCACCCCCATGGCCACATCTGACGCATCTACATGGATCACAAATTCTTTAGTTTCGTCAGGGTGGGCCAAGATGGGTTCCAAGGTAAACAGTCTCTTTAATTTATCAAATGCTAGTTGGCATGCCTCAGTCCATTCTATTCTTTCCCCTGGCTTCCCCGCTTCTGCCCCCCTCCCTTTTGTTTTCAGCAACTCAGTGAGGGTTAGGGTGACAGTGGCAAAGTCTTTGAGGAAGGTGCGGTAGAAGTTGCAAAATCCCAGGAGGCTCTGTAATTGCTTACGGGTTCGGGGAGCCTCCCACTGCACCACTGCCTCTACTTTGGCGGGATCCATCTCCAAACCCCTCTGGGAAATCCTATACCCGAGAAAGTCCACCTCAGTTTTGTTAAACTCGCATTTAGACAGTTTTGCATACAGCTGGTTTTTCAGTAGCGTGGCTAACACTTCTCTCACTAGCTGCACATGAGACGCCTTATCAGTAGAATAAATCAAGATATCATCTAGATAACATAACACCCCTTTGAATAAATGATTATGCAACACTTCGTTTATCAAACTCATAAAAACTCCCGGAGCGCCACTTAAGCCGAATGGCATCACTAGGTATTCGAACTGGCCCAGTGGTGTATTAAAGGCAGTCTTACATTCATCCCCCTCCCGGATGCGCACCTGAAAATAAGCATCCCACAAATCCAACTTAGTGAAAACTTTCCCTTTGGCGGCCTCTGCCAGTAAATCTTTGATGAGAGGGAGGGGGTAGGCATTCGAAGCGGAGACAGCGTTTAGCCCACGATAATCTGTACACAACCTTAGCCCCCCGTCTTTCTTTTTCCGGAACAACACGGGGGCTGCAAAAGGGGATTTAGCCGGGCGGATGAAGCCACGCTCCAAGTTTTTGTCAAGGAACTTTCTCAACTCCTCTCGCTCCGTGGGGCTCATGGAATATAATTTCCCCTTTGGAAATTTCTCTCCAGGCAGTAGCTCAATGGCACAATCGGACAGACGGTGGGGAGGTAGTTTGTCTGCCTCCGTTTCACTAAACACCTCGACCAAATCTCTATACTCCTGAGGGATCTGAGAAGGTGCTAGGGTGAGCGCCGCTGCCCTGAGGGGGACTGGGGGCCCGGGGGCCCATTCTGGGTCCCACTTGTGGTGCTTACACTTTTCGTCTACCCACGAGATTTTTCCCTCACTCCACTTCACGTAGGGGTCATGAGAGCTTAACCAGGGGCTCCCCAGCACCATGGGGAATTGGGTGTTTGGGGTGATGATAAAAGCCCTCTTTTCCCAGTGTTCCACCGTCCCCAAAATTAACAGTTCAGTCTGCCACACACGCCTCTTTCATCTCGGAACCGTCCATTTGAGTGAACATGAGTGGCTCCCCCAAAGGGTTGACTTTTTGGGCTAGCCCATCTACCACCAAGGGGCTTATTAAGTCTCTAGCACACCCCGAGTCAATTAAGGCACGTACCCGCACGTGGGTCCCCGTGCCTGGGGCTATTACAGTCACTACCATGTACAGTAAGGGGCCGGGGATGCTCACCGGAGATGGCGTGTCGGGAGAGGGGACCTGCAGCTACTGCAGGTCGCTGAAGTTTCCCGACGGCTGTGCCTCGACCAGCTCCAACTCTCCCTGTTCGCACACTGCCCCTTCCAGCTGTAGTGCCCGGGGTTTAAACGGTGTCTTGCCACGGCTGGGGGTGCTCCCCCCCACCGGGGTAGAGGTCTTAGGCGCTTTGCCGCTGTTACGGGGGCAGGCTGAGGCGAAGTGGCCACTCTCCCCGCATCGCATGCAAAGCCCTTGCTTGAATCGGCTGTCTCGTAGCTCCTGGAAATTCGTCTTCCCCTTCATCTTTTGAGGAGCCTTGGGTTGGGCAGCTGCGGAGGTCCCCAGCTTGATCAGGGTGAACCATTCCTCCACATCGGCTGCCGCTCTCATCCAGGCTGCCAGGGATCCGGGTCTCCCACCCCTCAGAATGGTTTCGTAGATCTCGGGGTGCAGGCCCTCCCTATACTTCTCGATGAACAGATCTTGGGACCAGCCTTGCACTTTGGCCGCTATCCGCCAAACCGGTCGGTGTATTTCCTCACCGAGGCCCGCCCCTGCACCAGCTTCTGCAGTTGGTTTCTCGCCTTCTCCTCCCCCAGGGGATCCTCATAGTGCTGCCTGAGGGCCCACATAAAATTATTAACAGTACGTAACTCGGGCCCAGGGGGTTATGCAGGCTTACATACCAATCACTGGCGGTGTCTCGCAGTTTGGACCCGATGTAGCCCACTCGGTCCCGCTCAATAGGGTAGAAATGGCCCCATGCCTCTAAAAATCGCTCGATCTCGATGATGAAGAAACGAAGCTTTTCGGGGTCACCGTCGAAAGTTGCTGTCAATGGATCATTGGGGGCTTGGCGGATCAACAGATCAGCCTGCATGCGTGGGGCGGGTACAGGTTGTTGCAGGCCCCCGGCCGGAGGCCCTGCAGGTGGGACCTGTTGAGAAGGCGCCCCACCTGCCGGTACAACTCCTCCCGCTCCCCCGGCTGGCGGCTGCCCCGGAACCTGAACCGCAGCAATGACATCTCGAAGCTGCTGCTGCATATCCATCATCACCTCTCTCAGCTCCGCGGTGATCTGAACCCTCATCTCTCCCATCTTCCGGTCCAGAGCGCGACCCATATCTTCACCCACAGGATCGGGCCCATAGGGAGCGCCTCGCTCCTTGTCTGGCACCGGGAACCTCCAGTCGCCTCCCAGGCACTCTCGGTCGTCCTCCCACAGGCTTGGGCGACCCAGCTCTGTACGGTCCCCACCAACCCACACGCGGGACCCCTTCCGATCGTGCACCCACGATTCGGAAGTGCCGCGGCCGAACGTAGACCATGAATAAACGGGGGGTAAACGGTGGCTGCTGCACTGGGCGTGAGATGTAGTAAGCGCCCTGCCCCGTAGTTACCGGTCTCTCTGCTGGCCCAGTAGGTCCATTGTCAGCCGGTACCAAGGGTTCCTCTTGAGTTACGGGAATATTATCATCATCTGACATGGTCAGGTACGACAAAGTCCCAAACACAGATCTCTAACAATCTGTGAGGCTTCTGTACTAACAGCAAAAAGATCAGACCTTTGTTGATGAAGCAAAGTTCTTTATTAGTCTTAATACTGCTTGACAGGTTCTCGAATGTTTGTTAGAGATGCCAGGTAGAAAACAGTCAGAGTTAATATACCCTCCCGCCTGTTTGAACCCACCATGAAACCAATCACATTTAGAATAGAAAACGCGGGAGATGGGATCAAGCCGTTTGAATTCCCACAGGAAGATGAGGTGCTAAAGTTGTAAAAATTCCCCTCTTGAACTGGGCGACCCAGATGTGTGAAACCTATGCATAACAAAATGACTCTGTGGGCAATAACAGACCTTCAAGGTTCTCACAACAAGATAAGACAGTCTCTGTCCCAGGAAATGGGAGGAGGAAATGCATGGGAGGAAAAGCCATTTGTTTACCAGTGACGTGCAAGTATGTGGGGTCGCCACTCTCCCGACAGAAATGGTTACATTGTACAGGGCTCATAAAGGCAATACATTTCAAGGTGACAAAAGGGGTAGGGGGAAGCAGACATAGCAGGAGACATGTAACATTTCATTTGATTAGAGCAGAGACATAGCAGGAGACATGTAACATTTCGTTTGATTAGAGCACACAATGCAGTCTTTTGTCAGGCCCCCTGACACTTGCCTGAATGTCCTAGGTCTGTCTTTGGGTTACGCCATCCTAATACTCGTTCTGATTTGGTTTGCAGAATATTTAACTCAATGATGCCCCAGGAATCTCCTGAGATAATCGAAAGGCCCACATGCTTGTTTATGTGTTTGCTGCTACCGAGTAATATGGAGACTCTTCTGGAATCCTTCAACTGCTAGGTTCTCAGTCATGGCAGACAAACTGTTGTTATACTGGACTGGAATGATTCCAAAGCAGCAAGTGGTGGATGCACCATAATGTCAGTTCCACACACACAGATAGTTCGAGCGGGTTCTCAAATGAATGTGCAGAGTCACAGGTACATTTGTGGAGGCTGTGCAAAAATATGTTACAGCAATTCCCACATAGTAACTGAACTGTCCAGATTTAACTAACAAGGTTGTTAGCCAAAATACTAGAACTCAAAGTCATCCAATGATGGGCACTAGGTTCAGGATAGACAAGAGGCAATACTGCTTTACACACAAATATGGAATTTGCTGCCAGAGGATGTAGTGATGGCCACAGACATAGACAGCTTTAAAATGGGGTTAGATAAATCCCAGAGCCAGGAGACAACACCAGGGGAGGGCCTCGGCCTCTCTGCCCTGATGTTGGCCCTCCAAAGGAACTGGCTGGCCACTGTGTGACACAGGATGTTGTACTAGATGGGCCACTGGTCTGATTCAGCAGGGCTGTTCTTATGTGGGGACAAAATGCCTCTTTGTTAACTGTTTTCTCAAAGAATAATTTAACATTCAAGTTTCAGTTCTCAGATGGTCAGTTCCAGAGTCAGCCTGCTGAAATCTGAGTGACTGCTCTAGATATGGGGGTTGAAGATGGTTAAGAAAAATTAATCCTTCAGTAATAATAATAATTATTATTGTATGGCAGTGGTATAGTGTAGCCAGGAGCAATGTTCCCTCTAAGCTGTGTTAGTGTGAGCTAGCTCACAGGTTTTTTAGTCTCCAGCTCGCACATTTTTTCTTTGTTAGGAAGGATGGCTCCAGAGCAAACTAATTCATACAGCAGCCAAATCACACGCTCACAACTTTAATGCCAGTAACTCACAAAGTAGATTTTTTGCTCACAAGATTCCACAGCTTAGAGGGAGCATTGGCCAGGAGATCCAAAGATTGTCTGGCAGCCTGAAACTCTAGCACTTTTTGTGACAAACTAGGTTTATTTTTTTGGCTGAGAGAACTGTGAGTGACTGTGAGGTCAGCTGGCTTCATGTGGAGGAGTGGGGAATCGAACCCAGTTCTCCAGATTAGAGTCCGCCATTCTTAACCACTACACCAAACTGGTGTACAGCTGATTGAAAGCAATGGCATGTCTGTAGCCTCCTGTTTCACAGGAAGATTTGCTTTATGTTACACATGTAATTGGGTAAATGTGTCTCTTACTCCCTGGCCAAATGTCCACTTAAGGTCACCAGCACCCACTTTCTTGTAAGAGAAGGAAGAATCAGCACCTTTCAGGCAGTTCCTGCTGAGGAGCAGGTGGCCATGGAATCCCTTTTTGTGTATTTTTGCCTTTGTGTGTGTGGAAGTCATGGTGACCTCTGGTGACCCCTACTGGGATATGGAGGACGTTCAGAGAAGTGGCTTGATATCCTGCCTCTGCCTCCTGGCCCTGGTATTCTTTGGGGGTTGCTCATCCAAATACTTGCCAGGGTCAAATACTTAGCTTCCGAGATCTGATGAGATTGGGCTTGCATGGGCTATTCAGGTCAGGGCACAGAATCCCTTTGTCATCACACATGGACAGAGTCCATCAGAGCTTATGCTCTCCATGGCCTTTCTGCAGAGGCTGTGGCTCATGGGGTCTTCCTCTGGAAAAGCTAACTCATCTGTGTAGTGTCTCACTGAGACACCATCTCCAGAACGTTCTCTCCTACTGTGCCAAATGTGCTGCCAACAGCAGTCCCATAGGATGATTCAGGAGTTCATCAGCCTAGCTTAGCCTGAGATACCACATGCAAATCAGAAGCTGTGGGAGAGTGCACTGGCCATCGGCGTAGATTGCTTTAAATGGGGTTCAGACAGATTCATTTTTGTGGTTTCTGTGCATTCCTGCATTGGGACTGCTTGTGCACAGGCCAGCCTCGGAAAAGATTTCCAAAGCTTCCTACTGGACTAGAAGTGCCCCCTCCTCCCTCTGGTGCTCTCCCACTGAAATGATCACATGACTAGAAGGAGGGGCGCTATTCCCTCCGTCCTCTTGCCGCTGCAGAGAGAGGATCTCTGTTTTTTCCTAACCTCATTCTTGAGGCTGAGGAGACTTGTCTCTTTCATAAGTTTTCTTTTTGTCATCAATACTCATTCTATTGAGGAATAAACTATGTTTAAAGAAGAAAAAGTTCTGGATTTCCAGTGTATCATTATGGCTCAAAGGGGGCTTCCTCAGGATAGGACCAACTGTCACTTTAGAATGGTGCTGTCAAACGGCCCTTCTCTGGCCTTAACTGCCTGGGGGTTCACACAACAGAGCTGCCTGCTCTTGCTGTCACCAGTTTCCTCTGAAGGCATGATTGGACAGAGCAGGACTCAGAAGAGCCTTTCCAAAGGCTTTGGCTGTGCACCAGCCTGAATAAAGGCACATTCCCCCTCTGTGGTGAGGTGTGGTGTGACAGAGTCTCAGACTCACAGGCTCTTGTCAAAGGCTTTGGCTGCACACCAGCCTAAATAAAGGCACATTCCCCCGCCCCCCCCTTGGCTTTGTCTGCTCTGAGGGGAGAAACTTGGAGGAGTTGCCTGGCAAAGCCTCCGATTCAGAAGGGCTCTTTTCTAAGGTGTGGTGTAGAGGTTGGAGTGTTGGACTGGATCTGGGAGACCTAGGTTCAAGTGCCATTTTGTCTGAAAACTTGCTGACCTTGACCATCACAGTCTCTCAGCCTGACCTGTCTTTGAGGATGGAATGAAAAAGTATAAAATGTTATAAGACACTTTGAGTCCTTGTTAGGAATTGATAAACTCCATACCGATCATTTCAAAGGACATCTTATGTTTTTCTACTCAAAACAGCTGCCCTATAAGACAAAGTCTCTAATGTGCAAATTGTAATTACTAGTTGATGTTACAGCCTTTACTACAATCCCTTAGCAAATATATGCTTGAGTCCATTGGTCATCTCTATTGATCTTGATGGCCTACAGGTTAAATAGCACTTTGTCTCTAATTTAACCATTGCAGGATATGAATGCTGTAAACGTAACCTGGATGAGAAGCAGAACTTCTCTACTGCACTCTTCCTTTAGGTTGTGAATCCACAGGTCAATATGGTTTTTTCAGTATCCCCCTTGAAGGGAGCCTGACACACTATATCTCACAGCCTGTGCTGGCGATGTACATGATGGATCTGTTCCTTTAATTTGGATCAGTCTTTTTACACCACCCTAGTCCTTCCTAGAAAGTAGTGTTTTGGGGGGGGGGGGGGGGAGCTCAGAGAGGCTATAAATTCTGCAGTCCAGTTGGACAACACTGTGGAAATAACAGGCTTGCTGTCAGATCCTTGAGTCACCTCTTCTTCCCCTTCTTCACATAATGAGATGTCTCAGGGTTGTGCACACGTTTTCCCATGTGCCTTTACATTCTTTCATCTTTCCTCTAGGGTGATTTACTCTGCAAGAGAAAAACAAACAAGCAAAACAAAATATTTCCCCCCCTCTGGCCTGCTGTCTTGTCCACCTGGCTTTCTGCAGTTCTTTTTGCACCTATGTCACTTGGTGGGCTCAGACCCAAGATATTCCTCACCTCTCCTCTGGGGGTGGGGGCTGCCTGTTTCCCATTAATTAGATTTCTCAATTCAGTGCTACCCCAGGGACAGAAAAAAGGGTGCAGTTTGAAATGGTTCTTATGTGTTAAGCTGCACAGCTGAAGAGTCTTGATTAGGCCCAGATCATGTGGAGAGCCAGTTTGATGTAGTGGTTAAGAGCAGCAGACTCTAATTTGGAGAACCAAATTTGATTCCCCATTCCTCCAGATGCAGCCAGCTGGTTGACCATGGGTCAATCACAAGTTCTCTCAGAGCTGTTGTCTCAAGAGCAGTTCTCTCAGAGCTCTCTTGGCTCCACCTACCTCTCACGGTGTCTATTGTGGGGAGAGGAAGGGGATTGTAAGCCCCCCTGAGACACCATGTGAAGGGCAATGTATAAATCCAATCTCCTCCTTTTCTTCTTATACTGTAAACTTTTGCTTGGCTGTCTTGCTCATTGACCTCTCTACCTTTCCTATGGACCCTCTGCCATTGCAGATGTAAACTCCCAGTGGTAGAATTCCAACATTCACCTTTGTTTCAGATTATACCTGGGCTGTTTTACAAAGTGCACAACTATTAGGGTGATCCATGTGAGGCTACTGTATTGTTTTTCCCTGCTCTTTTGATGAGTGGTTGTTGATCCTTTCCAGGGGAACCTGAGTTTCCCTTTGCCTTTTTTAGTCTTTCGTCAGTCCTTATTTTACTAAGATAGTCAGTTCTTTTCGGCTTCCACTTCTGCATTTTCTGGCATGTTCACATATCTATATGTGATACCATAACATAATTTGTATTTTTGATGTATATTTTACCTTTCAGGGGATGCCCAGAGTGTTCTTTCTTTCTGTGATGGACTTAACATGGACCATTCATGTGGTCTCAGCACTGCATTTTTCTCAGAGCACTTCTTTTGACTCTGAGCCTCTGGAAGTGAGTGTCGTCTCAGATGTCGCCATCCCTATAGCGTGGAGAACTTGCTGTCGGCATGTGTTTCCCAGTGGCTCCTGGTATTCTGCAAAATTAGTTTGTCATACCACTACTTTCACCTAGAACATTAGACATACTTTACTGTTGTTTTTTGTCTCCACATAGTCTTGGAATACACTGTAATTATGTTTTCATTGACTAATGGAGACCAGCTCCCTGACATCCTGGTTGGAGGTCTGAGCTATTTCGCCTTGTCCCACAAGGGCCCTGTCCTTTGTGCTTTTTTCCTGGCAGGGACCCCCGTCATTGAGGAATGCCCTTCTAATCCCTCACCAAGACAGTCTTTGTTTTTTCTCTCTGGCTATATTGCTGCACAGATTGTTCTGCAAGCTGCACAAGGTTCATTTACAGCACATCCTTTCCATCCTTTCTCTGGCCACATCACCCCTGTTTCCGCTGCCTTCATCATTATGGTGCAGATCTGCTTGTTCTCACTTGCTGACAACTCAGTGTACTTTGATCAGCTCCTTTCCTGCATTTGCACCAGTAGTCTCCCACTTTTCTGAGTGGCCAGCACCACTCCTGCACTACCAGATCTTGGTGCCTCTGAGTGGAAACAGGGACTGGACCCTGCTTCTTGTGCTGTTATGTTGTGGCCACTGGTTGTGACATAAACTCTCTAACCTTTCCTCTTCTTTACTGGATTTCTAAAGATGCTACAAAACAGAGGTATGACTCCATTTAATTTTTTCACTTCCCTGGTGCTTCATTTAGAATAGGGTTTTTTAGAATGCAGCACTTCCAACTGTGGAATAAGGACATTGCGGGTTCTAACCTATGCCCTCTTCATTCATGAAGTTTCACAAGGTGATGCCTTGGCCAGGATCTCCTACCCTGCAGGGCCTGTCTCTCAGTCCTCATGTCACACATGCTTAGTGTCCTCACACAACCCATCCTTGTGGGTCAGTAGAGGCTATCCCATTCTGTCTTGAGTGCCGGGCTGTTCAATACCACTTTATGTATCACTGCTGTCTTCAAAAGTGCTTTTTTCTTTACCACATTCTTGCATGTATTTCAACTGGAACACTTGTAGAGCACTCACTGCTCCATTGTAAGACAGTTCTGGGTGAAGGTCAATGTGTGACGCCAAACAATGATTGAGAAGGTGGTCCTCTGTGGTCTTTGTCTGAGAGATTCACATCCACCTCTTTCACTCAGTGAGCTTGCTAGTCTCCCCATGTGGGACTTCCCAGAAGCCACAAAGATGAAAACAGGGTTGCACTTACCTGTAACCATTGTTTATTGAGTGGTCTTCTGTGCAGGCACATCCCTTCCTGGAACCTTAGTGTCTTGGGGTCTCTGGCAGTGGTACGGAGAGAGAGAACTGAGGGAGTAGTGCCCCTCCTCCTAGTAATGTGATCATTTTAGAGGGAAAGCACCAGAGGGAGGAGGGGGTCCTTCTAGTCTGCTAGAAAGCTTTGGAAATCTTTTCTGTGCCTGGCCTGTGCACACATTGAGGGTGCCATCCCCTCAATGGGGGTGGGGTTATCCCGATTTTGGGTGGTCCAATCCACTGCCAGCCAGCTGGCTGGTGGGGAAGCCCTGCCCCCTAAGAGCCCAGTCCCATCTGAAATGCCCAGTGTGGTCACATCACCTGGAGATGACATCACGCTGGGCATGTTGCATGGGGAGCCTCTAGCATTTGGGCATAAACTCTATGGTGACCATCGTTTTTAACCCAAATGCTAGAATGTCCTGTCCGATATGCTCTGCACTATGACATCACTTCTGGGAAGACTCCCAGGAGAAGACTGGACACCCCCTACCAGCAGCCAAGTAAGACCTTGCAACCCTAGCACACGCAGTCCCAATGTGTGCCTGCACAGAATGAACTCAATGAACAACAGCTACAGGTTAAGTGCAACCCCATTTTCATGGAGGACAGGGCTATCAGTGGCTACTAGCCATGGTGACTAAAGGAAGATTCTGTTTAGAAGCAATCAACCTCTCAATACCAGTGCCCAGAAGGCAACGTCAGGGGAAGGCCTTGGCCTCTGAGCCCTGTTGTTGGACCTCCAGAGGAACTGGTTGGCCACTGTGTAGAACAGGATGCTGGACTAGATGGACCACTGGTCTGATCCACCAGGGTTCTTTTGATGTTCTTATGTGACACATGTGCTTCCACAATAGTCCCATAGGATGACCCAGGCGTTCATCAGCCTAGCTTAGCTTGAGACACCAAGTGCAAATCAGAGACCATGGGGGAAGCACACTGGCCATAGGCATAGATGGCTTTAAAAGGGTATTAGATCGAGAGACAGGTCTATGAGTGGTTACTAGTCCTTGTGACTAAAGAGTACCTTCATGTTCAGAGGCAGTAAACCTCTCAGTACTAGTGCCAGGAGACACTGGGACTCAGCTTTGACTAGATTGTGCTGATAAATCACGTGAGCTTTGATGGCCTTTACTTGCTACATTAGATTCAACCCCATGTTTAATTTTCTGTGGCCACTTCTGTGAATGAGTGGAACAACTTCATAACACATAAAATACCACAGCAGCAACCTTCAAGACCAATATTTGGAGGGCACGTGAACTGTGTGGCTGAAAATCTGTAGTTCGTACATGCAACGGCCTGTGTTGGTGACATTGCTCCAGAGGCCCATAATTATTAAGTTACTTACTTTGTACTTGACTTTTCTCCCCAGTGGCCACCCAAAGTGGATGAAAACATTATCTCCTCCTTCATTTTAACCCCGTGAGGTAGTTTAGACTGAGAGTATGGGATGACCCCAAGGTCACCCATCAATCATCTACGACAAAGTAGGGTTTGAACT